>JAGPOW010002673.1:16179512-16240464 GCA_030014935.1 Caiman crocodilus | reverse complement strand
ATCCGGCCAGGTGGGGGGGGGCGGGGGGGGGGGGCCGCCCCCCCCCCGGGAAAAAGAAGGAGGAAAATTAAAACCGGTTTTTTCTTGGAAAAAAAGGACTGAATAACGGGCTCCAGAGCTTTCAAATTATGTGATTACTGGACAAAGACCATTTTTCAACCTTTTTTTTTTTTTTTTTTTTATGAGCAGTAATGAAGTGAACTAAGTGAGCTAACTTCAGATAGCAGGCATCACCTGAATAATGCCAATCAGTATCCGTTTCTAACACTCAGCCCTACACTGGGGCTGACAGTCTTAAAATATTCTAATATCTGCAACCTGATGGCACAAGGCTTGTATCAGATGTGCAGGAGCAGTCAGTCGCTACAAGGCTAATGTGCACCAGTTCTTAAAATCCTGACATAGGCCCCCCCACCCAGCTGAAATATCCTGAAGGAAACGAGTTAAAAGCCAGGGAACCAAGTTTTAACCTCATACATTTTTCCAGCAATTCAGAAACATGTTTCTGTGAACTGGGACAAAGCCCCAACCCTAGATTTCTGCAGAACCTAGACGCTGCAGCATTTGTTTTAGAAACATTCCAATGTGGTGTTTATGAAATGAAATATGTGCTCCTGGCTCCCCAGCTACCTGCCTGAGAGTCTTAAGCAGAGACAGGCTCCTAGAACCCTGAAACCAAGTAAATGAATTAATTTCTGTCTGTTCACTGCCGCACATGAGACGTTAAGGCATGATAAGATCTAATGTGTAATTCACACAATCGTGCCTTCTGCTGTGCCACACAGGCATGGCAGGAGGTATGACTGTGGGATCACAACTGTGCCTTAGAGCCCGACTTTTCCCCTTGCACTGGCAGGCTGCCAGCTGGAAACCATGCACCCTAGTTGAGGGGCCCCCAGCTGCAGGGGTGTCCCATGCACCCCCAGGGCCAAAGGATCGCTGAAGAGGTGATCTCCCTGCCCTGGAAGTGTGGGAAATTCCTGGTGCCAGAAAATCAACACAATCCTCTGGCTCCCAGGGTTCCCTGCACCCCAGATTCCCTAGGGATTGTGGGAGCTGATTGGGCTCCCAGCCAAAAGGGGAGACCCTGCTACATGTGCAAATTAAAGCTCAACAGAAACTGTACAGAAGTTAGTACACATTTTCAAGGTCTAACTTTACAGCCGGTTAGAGCTTTTTATTGTGTGATAGCTACTTTGCACATGTAGCTGATCTCCAGGTAACTGCACAATTAACCGGGTAATTGCACAGTACTTGTAACACATAGAAGAGGCCTGTCTAGAAGTGGTGAAACTAGTGACAGTACCTATCAGGCAGCCAGTAACACCATGGAGCCTGGATGTCCCAGGTCTTCGGTAGTTTCCCTAAGGCACTATTGAGGAGCTAGGCTCCCCGGTTGCCTAATTCTCCATCTTGCGCCCAAGAGTCTGGAACCTTAGGCTTCCTGTTTCCATGTTAATCTACAGAGAGATCTTCTCTGGTCCTCAGATGGACAAACTGGTAGGAAACAGATTTCCGTACTGAGAAAAGAGATTCATTGTTCCTTAATAGAGTGCAAATCCCTAGTAAACTGAGAGAACAGGCATCTCCCTCTTCACAGCCCGCATACAATGCCCCAAGGTAGGTGGAACATGGAGAAGGCCTCAGATACCAGACAACTAGTGTGTGAAAGAGGGCTGATTCAAAAAGAGCTTCCTGCACCAGCAGCTCTGCAACTCCCGTCACAGAAAGCTCACTACCCTTGCCAGCAATGCACTTTTCAGCCCCTGTGCAGCCAGAGCACAGACTTTACCATTTAACTGTGATGGGTCATAAATGTAAAAAAATTCCTTTATCATGTATATTCATCAAATCATCTCAGGAACAGCCCAATATCTATATAGCATGTTGCATTATAATGTCATTATGTTGGTAAATCAACATAATATAATCTAATGAACTTGTTAAAAAAAAAAAAACAACCCACAGAACATAATTACTTGTCCTGCTACAAGCAGGTAATTCAAGTACTGCATTTAGTTTCAAATGACATACTTCAATCAGTAACTCAAGTACTTCCCTCTTATCTTTTAATGACAGCTTTAATTAGGTTGTTAAAAATTCAGAAGGCTTAATTAGCAAACTAAAACTGTTTGATATCTACAATTTTACTATACCTTTATTTGTCTTAGATTTTAGTACAGAAAAGAGTAAAAGCAGTGAGCATAACACAGAAGAAAGCCTTTGAGAACATAACATTTCATAAATATTGGGATTTGCAAAATGCAAGTTACCACAGTCAGCAGCATGAAATCTACTGATGACACATTAATACAGAGGATCACCAACCCTTATTTTTACAACTGGAGAAACAGAAGTGGAACAAAAATTTTATAGGACCAGAAGTAATGTCTCACGTTTAAAAAAGCATTTATGAGATAAGCAGGGGCTTAAGTGACAAATGAATTGAAGGACCCAGGGGTACTGATCACAGGATACTCAACCAGCCAGAACAACGCCATGACTATGGAAAAGGGAAGTGAGATCCTAGGATGCATCTATATTTTCCCAGTATAAACAGGAAAGTATTAATGCTGTTGTACAACAGACTGGTGAGACCTCATCTGGAACATTTCTAGTCACTCAATGTCCAATTAAATGGAGAGCCTCTCTTAAAGGAAGAGACTAAAAAAACAGCCTAGTTAGCCTGAAAAAATGAGTGTTCTCTATAAACACATAGTTGGAGGCAAAGGGGAGAGGGTAAACACCAGGGAGGGAAGAGTTACTTAAGTTAAAGGAAAATACTGGCACATGGACAAACACCTCCAACAAATTTAGTCTGGAAACTGGAAAAATATTTCTAGTTAATCAGAGGAGTGAAATGCTGAAAGAGCTAGCATTATATAGTATTATATAGTATGACTCCCTACAAGGCAAGGGGCTGGGACCAATGACCCAGGAGGCCCCTTTCAGTCCCTGCTTCTAGTCCAGATGAGCATCTAGTGACAAAACAAGTGACACAATAAAAGCAAAGATAATTTTTGTCAGCTGTACTCTGAACTCTGAGACTATTACGTTATGCATATAAAAATAATAAAGCCTTAAAAATGTGATATTCCAATATGTCACCCCTGGTTGTTGCCACTGCTAAATATGTTTTGTGGCATATGAAGGATTCATGGCACAACTATAAAATTATTTACAGATCAACTTATTGCCCAGATAGCTCAGGGAGCTCAGCATTTCCCTTTGTTCTATTTTCAGGAACCTGTCACTAGAGAGAGCATATTTCACCCAACAGGAATTTCAACAAAACTGTGCTATTAACTTCTGACTGGCTATCCCACCTCAAAAGAGGCTGGAAATTATGTCAAGGGGTTAAAGGTGAAAACACATCTTCATTTTAGCACAGCATTACGGTACCAGTGCATTCATGTTATGCACCGCAACAAGGCTTGTGCATGCCTTATATGTTATAAACTATTTTGCCCAATACCATCTGGGGAACCTTGACGGTTCCTGTTTTCTACGCTTATACAGTTGGACTCCAATCAACTGCCAACTACAGGGATATTTCAAGGAGCAGCTGCTGATTCTGCCTGTACCCTTATGACACATACTTCAACATGTCCTGAATTTATCAGCTTAAAACACTGATGCAATTTAAGAATCCTTTAAATAACTTTAGGGCTTATGCTGGTTGCCCCTTCGATATTTCAGCAAAGATGCAAGTCCCTTAGAGTCTTGGGGCAATTTATTTAAAGAAAAAATAAACTCAGACAAATTATACTAGGTGGCATAATCATAAAATGTAAGCTGAGCGTGGAGATTACTTTTCTGAGCTGTTCTCTAACTTCCAAGAAGATCTAATCATTTAGGTTCCCCTCATCTTCAGGCTGGTTAAGGAGTTTGATAGTTCATCTTACCTGAGCTAAAGTAACCACCACAAAACTCTTATAACGGGACACAAACATCAGTGCTGCATCTCAGGGAGAGATCTGGGTCAAACCACACTCTAAACTGAAGAGGAAGAAAATCTTCCCTGTTTGAATCAGAAACAGAAGAGGAGAAAAAATATTCTATTTGAACAGGAGGATCAGAACTTGAAGGAGCCTGAGAGCATCAGAGAGAAGAAGCTGCACTAGTACAGGCAAGCTGTGGTACTATCTTCAGTAGTTTCACAGAGGTTGCAAATAAATCAGATTCAGAAGGGGCTGATACAGCTAATTTCCAAGCACCATAAATTTAAGTGCTAATGACTTCTGTATTGAGAGAATACTGAACTCAGTCAGCACATGGGCTCATGTCACCAATGGCCACAAGAGATATTCAGTTTCTACTGGGAGAATTGCCATTTTCCCAGTCAAAACCCAAAGCATATGGACCTTCAAGCTTTCTATCCTAGAGCAAAAATGACTGCTCGAGGAGAAATTTAATCCAGAAACAGTCAAGATTAAACTGTACCAGTAGACAATGTCCACTTTAAACTACCCTGAGGCCAGGAGCAGTGGATCCTGGGAAAAGGCTAGAGAGGGCGTGGGGAGGGTGGGGGGGGGGAAGTTGGCAGATGCTCTCCCCATCCCACAGAACACGGAAGAGGAAGAGCAACCACCAGCTGCTCTCTGCCTGCTCCTCACTCCAGAGTTCCGGGGGGGGAAGAGGGGAGAAAGGGGCATTTTACCATCAAAGCAAGGCTCCCAACCTTTTCAGCTGCAGCACAGCAGCATGCCTTGTGCCACACTGTTCTAGATCAGCTGGGCGGCATAAGGAAGTGGGTGCGTGGAAACTTTCCTAAACTGGACTCCTGGCCCCCTCCAAGCTTTTAAATCACTGTCCCTGCCATCCAGTTGAGCAGCAGCAGGAGGAAAGGAGAAGCAGGCAGGCAAAAGGTGCATTTGCAAGCCTGACTCTGGGCCACACTGGCTTTCCCTCATCTCCCCTGCTGTTCACTTGGGTAGCAGACAGCAATTTAAAAGCCAGAGAGGCCAGGAGTCCAGCTTGGAGAAAGTATCCACAGTCTGGCTCCCACCCTTCCAGCCTCTGCTTGCCACCTGCACAGCCCAGATGACCTGGAGAAAGTCAGCCCAGAGCAGAGCATGCCAAGATAATGTTATAATCCCCCCCCCTGCAAGGCTCATGACCCTTGCTACCATGGTGACGTGCCCCCAACTTCACCTAAAGGCAGGGTGCTGTGCTGCTGCCACAAGGTTCATGGAGGCTTGTCATGGCAGCTGAGTGCTGCCCCATCCCAGCACTCCTCTGGGTTAGCTGGAAGGAGTGCAAAAAGCAGGGACATTTGCCTGCAGGGGACACCTGAAAGAGCTCCCACTATAGGAAAGTGAGCTGACTGACAGGGGCAGGATGCATTCTCTGGGGGCTGGAACCCTCCCCAGCTGTCTGTGGCAGCTGCTGCTTTTCAGAAGTTGCATCTGCCATGTAACAGACTGCCACCTTCCCAGGCAGGGAAGAGGGCAGCCTGTCAAGTAATGAGCTCTTTTGAGGGCAGGGGTGGCCCAGGGATCAGCAACCCTGTGAAGCTCTCCAGCCATAGGGCTACAAGAATGTCTGCATAGCCCAGCTCCCAAGGCTATTGTTCTACCAGAAATTTCTTCTGGCAGAAATGAACATCTGTATTAAGCTAACATTACTGGCACCTGCTATGGCAATACCAAGATAGAAAGATCCTTCTACAGCATCAACTTGCATCTGCAGTTCCTATAGCTAGAAGCATAATCAAAAAAGAACATAGTGCTAGAGGTCAAAGAGTCAGTTTCCTCCGGCTGTCAGCCTTTTGTACTAAGAAAAGAGGACAGGACAGTCTTTTGGCTTTGACTAGAGATCTGTTTCACAGAAGAATGGCCTGAAGCAGATGACAGACAGAACAGCTGAATAGTGGTTCAGTGCAGAAGCATGATTTCTAGGAGCTGAAAGAAAAAGAGAAGCAGCCAGAGCACTATTTGCATAGGATTGCTGGAGCCCAAGAAATAATTTACTTCTAGAGTGGGAGGCAGGCTTTATGGACATGTCTAATGGGGAAGGCTTTAGTTGGACATCTCTAGTCATTTGAAAACAAAATTATGGATCCCAGTCAGTAACACAGGTTGGTAGTAAGCCACATGCATTTAGGGCTGTCCTCCTTGAGGGGAAGAGCTGCCTCAGATAACTTGTAGTATGTGAAACTCCTGTGGGACACTCCATCTGCCCCGGCATCGCAGCATTCACGAGCCATGCCTGGTACCCTGAGGTATGTAGAAAAAACATTTAAAGCTGTGTCTATGGCTGAATCACTGATTCTCTCTGAATGGAGCATCAGACTCTTCAGATTCAGCTGAACTGAATCAAAGACAAATCAACAAAATCAAATCACTGTCCCCAATTCGAGCCAAATCCGAATCAAAGACAGCCCATTTTGCACATCTCTACTGGTAAACATCTTGCCAGTGCACAGCATTTGACTCAGGGGGAAAGAGATGTTTGGAAGTTGTTTTTAGTGGACACTTGATCAGATTATTCTTCCTAGGAAAGGACCAGACTTAGTACAAGTAGCACAAAAGCCCAGGAGGACAGTTAATAGATAATCTGCAATACCCCTTAGCCAGTGTGAAAATGCTCTTTGACCCACGAGTACCAATCATCTTGATGGCCATGCAACAGGACATGTAATGCAGCCACACAGTTTACTAGGCTGCCTATTCTATGTCAATATACTTGAAGTCCTCACAGAGTTCAGTCCTGGTCAAACTTTTTTGATGAACATTTAGGTTTATTCTGTGGGACTCCCTTTTCTGCATCAGAAGGGGGCTACTGCGGTTTGAGAAAAAATAAAAGCCATATTAGAATGAATGTAAGTCTACTGTGCAATCAGCACACTGCTGATAAGCACTCTCTTAAGAGTTAACTACCATATTTTTCTTTACGAAGTTGCAAATAACGCTGCTCATTTGCAGGAAAGAACAGCAGTCTGTGATGCAATGGAAGGCTTCAGACAGCGCAATATGCAGCTAACGCTTGCTTTACTGGCTTGGAGATGCATCTTCTAAGTAAAAAAGGGAATCTGAGAGACCCATTACTTCAGACGGAGGAAGGATTTCCTAGAATGTCACCTCACAGATGTCTTGTTGACTAAACCAAACTTTCCCAAATATTTTACCATGGTCTAAGATTGAACAGGAAAATGTCTAAATTATTTTTCTTTCAGAGGAGATTAGAAAGGTAGAAGAACAGTAGGTTTATAACAAAAAGGTACAAATGTAACAACGTAGAAACTACCATGAGGGTTCCATAACTTACTAGTCAAAGGAAGTTAATTCATAAGCAGGGATCCAGGTTTTCTATTTGCAACAAAAGTGGCAAAACCTGTATTTTCACATTTTAGGAGAAAAAAACAAGGGAAATGGTGGGTTTCCCCTTGCAGGCTGCAGAGTTCCATCCTGCAAGGTATTAGGGGGAGCAGGAGGATGGTGGTCAGGCAGGTGGTGCCATGTGCATGTGCACATGCACACTGGCTCCCTGCTGTTGTGCACGTTATGGGGGGATATGCGCCCCCCCCGATTCATGCATGGGGCAGAGGCAGGCTGCTCACTGAGGGCTTGGCTCCCTGCCCCGATGTCTTCCCAGAGCCTCTGCAGCCCAGACGGTGGGACTCAGCAAAGCAGGATAGCGCAGGGTCGGGCAGGGAAGCTCAGTGCCACTGCTGTAAGTCCTGTACCATCTGGCAGCAGCAAAGGGCAGAACTCTGCACGCCCCCGCCACTGCTGCTGGGCAGCCAGGAGGAACCTTGTTACAGAGGTGTGGGACTCACGGCGCAGCACTGAGCTTCCCTACCCCACCAGGTTCTTCCCACTGGGCTGCGGAGCCCAAGCCTGCCCCAGGCATCCCTCCCCCCACCCCGCACATGGGCTCTGCTCTGGCAGTGCCACCCATAGGGGAGGGGGAGGCAGGCTCCATGCTCTGCTTCACTGTAGCAGCCAGAACCTCTCATATGCAGCAGCCGAAGCTTGGGTACTGCTGCTGCTGGAGGGGAAGGGGCTATGGACCTGGGTCTCTGGCCCCATAGCCCTGGCAGCTGGGGGCCCCCACTGGCAGAGCTGGGGGGGCTGTGTCAGGAGTGAGGGGCAATGGCATGAACCAGCATTATCAGGGCTGCTCAGCACCACTAAGCAGCAGGGAAGACAGTTGGAGCTGGACCCATGACCTTGCGAGTGAAGGGGGCAGGGGGAGCTCCAATTTTCCATGATAAAAAACCCAAAATCAAACGCTAAAATGTATAGGTATTTAGAATCTATTTTATTACCATGACTGAGGCACTGGTAGGTTTCTTCAATTACTTTAAAATTCTAAATATATCAGTTGAATACAATGTTTTATTGATAACTATATATACACACACATACATATAAACATATACACACGCACATATACTCCCCCATCCCTATCTATATCTCTACCTACACACACACGCACGTGCGCGCACGCACACATTAGTGGCGTTTCATTTTAATCGCGTAAAAGTGTGGATCTGGGGGGTTTTAATCAAAGAATTTGCTATTTTTTTTAAACAGAGAAAACCAGAATCCCTGCTTATAAGAATCACCGCTAAAGAAATAAAATCCAATTCAAGCATACTTCCTACACACTGCTGTCTTTGAACAGAAGGATTTTACCTGATGAAGTGCTCCTGCTGGCAGGATAATAGCATCACCAAGGAACTGAATAACAGTGCAGGTTTTTACTCCATATTCTTCAAGAAGTCTTTGGCGAAGTTTTTTGTTCACATACCAACTCTGGTCACGTATCGGATCATGCTCTGGTAAAACTTCTAGGCCCTGTTCCTTTGCAATCTGTGATACAGGTGAGACACAGGATTATCAGAAAAACCCAGTAAAACAAAAAAATGAACTGGAGAAGCTGACATGTTAAAAAACAGTAACTTATCACAATAGGAGTACAAGAATTTTGGTTAAGATAAAAAAAAAATCTCCAGGGAATGTGGCACCCAAAAGTAATTACAGGATAGAAGACTGTAAGGAGTGTCACACCTAAATAACAGTAGGCATTTTGAAAAAAATCTCATAAAACTACATTTATAAGCAATTTTGACTTATAAAAATGGAGGAAAAGGCTGCTTGCTTAGAAGAAAACAGTAATCTTGATTTCATGAAAGTTCATTTCCTCCAGATTTCCTGTGTAACCCTGTTTATGTTATGCATGTTTGCCTACAGGTGTGTTCTGGAATGGTAACTTTGTGTTCTCTCTCTGCATACCATACTCAGTATGCATGCTTGGAGATCTGAGAGCTACTCACACCTGTATTTACCGTTTGTAGGCCTTGGTTTTACTGTTTGGAGTCAAGTGTGCAATTGTAATTGTGTTCATTGGCCTTCCCTATTAAAAAGGTGAAGTTTTAAAAGGGTGAAATATTGCTAATGTATGGGTTGCTGCAAGTTCAGTACTTACTGGGAACCAGCAGAGATCTGCAGTAGAGTGGCCCTCAGTTTGAGCACAGAGTTAGTGTTTGAGTAAGGAGCAGAAGAGGCTCCAGACAGAAGTCCATGCCTGGATAGCCTTGGGGCTCATGAACTGCTTAAGGGAAAATATATTTGTGAGTACAAGTTCCTACAATGGGTTCAGAGGGAAGCCTGATACTCCCTCCCACACTACAGCTAAGAAAGCTGGAAATTCCTGAACCTGCTATTGAAACAGGGTAGGGTCTAAAAAGACCTGAGGTTGCACAGGCCACCAGAAGAGGAGCTGTAGCGTGAAGCAGTGATCATGGCCCCTAGTAGCATGGAGAAGTAGCAGTGGCAACCCCTGGAGGCAATGGCCAAGGCAGCAATCCCCAGCACCGATCCCTAGCAGCAGTCTCCAGCAGCACAGTGGCAGCAACTCTGTTTGGTGAGAGTGTCCCACTTGCTACTCTGGCTGGCATAGCTGTTTGAACCCAGAGCAGAGTAGCAAACCCTCTAGGTTGGGCCTCTTTACCCAGCATCTGCCACTGCTGGCTGGCAGAGGTGGGTAAAGCCCCCGGACAGCAGCCCTGGATTAATCTCAATTCCCAATTTAGTGAGTAGGTGGTTTGCCAGGGACTGAGACTGTTAACTGTTTTGGGTTTCAGTTAACATTTAGCAGTTATGGTGTTATTTAAGGTTGTGTGCTTGTTCCCTTTTCCCGCTGAACATGAAGGAAGATGGCTCACTTTAGAATAGCCAGCTGCAGTTTGTTTTCCCAGATTTCTGCATGGGGGCTGAAGCTAGATTTGAAAAGATGGTGTTAAACCTCTGAATTAGAAGCCAGACCTTATTACTGCCATCCATTGCCTGGCAGAAGGATTACATGGACTGTCCAAACTATTCAGTGTCGACACTGCCAAATGTGACATTATAATCTCAAATCAGGAAAAAGCAGCACAAGTTCATATCAAGCAAAGGAATTAATTGTCTTAAAGTATTTCCCTAAGACATCAATAAATTTTAAGTAAAACAATCACCAGTTTTCCTGATGCTAACCTCCTAAACAGCCAAGCAGAGAGGGTCACTACTGTCTGTATTATTTCCATTTTCCAACCAAAGATGTAAAGATACCTAAACAGTTCTGGGGGACAGGGGCCAGAACTAGCCACTAGGAATCCCTCTTGCTTCCTTCCAGCATTGTTTATGCTTTATGTTACACAGTAACTGGCTGGAAAAACAGAAATTAGGCTGGGGGGAGACATGAAACCAGGACTTCTCTCCCCCTTTGCAAAAGTGCCCCAACTGCTAAGCTATAAAAGCAGATTCCCTCTTGCTTGTTGTTCTCCTCAGCTTCAGCAAGAAAAGCACCTAGTCTACTGTATTTTAGTGGTTAGGGTTCTGTCCTGGAAAGTGGGAAGACGTGGGTTCAAATCCCCTCAGGTTTTCCACTTCCTTTGCAAGTGCTCTAACCATAGTAGGTTATTGGGTGAAGTCAAGAGAACAACATGGATTTTGAATCACTAATTCAGAAACCCAGTACATGGCTATCCTCAAATGTGGGTCTAGGCATTGTGAAATGCAAATCGATTTTTTTTCAAAAAGGATGCAGACAGACACCTGCTGCAGAACTCTGTAAGAGGAGAGCAATGGTCAGGCTCCAGACTATATGCTATTCTTGCTAAGAATAGTACTCTTCAAGTATTCTGCGATAAGCCTTCTCATGAGATTAGAGTCCAGACAGATTTACTGCACCTGACCTCTGCCTCTTCTTCTTTTCTTCAAGCTGTTGGTCTTGGAGATGAGGGCATCCATCTAGCTGTGGATCTCTCTTACCCTAATGGGACCAAATCTTGTGACGAAAGTAGGTTCCTTTATGTAATTTCCTATCACATCAAAACTCCCTGAAAGCCCCTTTCCAAACAGACCTATTCTTACACTTCAGACAGAAACACTAGGCTGTTGGAGACAAGGCTCTGTAAACACTAGGCTGGGATGGAGACTGTCCAGAACTAAAGACTGATATGGCTAGAACCTGTGGTTTGGACATGTGCCATAATTAAAAGTCTTATGGTTATGACTATTAGCTGGTTGGGAAATATTGTAACCTAACCATTTTGACTGGTAGAAAACATCAAGAAGTTGTTATTTCACTAAGAATATCCTACAGCCCAGCAACAGAAGCTTGGAAATAGCCACCTCAAACACAGTAGGAATTTTCAGAACTACATTTTTTTCAATATAACTAACAATTTTGAGGAGTTATGTTATGCAAAGAAAATATCTATTTATTATAAATCTAACCTTTTGCAGAAACTCCCTTATTTTGTCCACATCTTTGCCAGCATAAATGTGCCACAAAGCACCAGGCAATTCACTTGAATCTTTCAATCTTTTCTTTAAAAGTTCATCCAAATCCTCTTCTTCAAGTTTCTTTAATATGCCTAAGAATTGACAAATATATTAAATACAGGTAGCAGAAAGACTGAAACATTACTCTTTTTTTAAAAATTTCCTGTTGCTAATTCACAAAGACTTTATAAATGCAAGTTTTTGTTCTCACAGCTTTCGAAATCAGAAAGTTAAGGGTACACATTATAAGATTCTTAAGACAATTTATGTCCACATTTTGAAGTAGTCTGACATTTGATAAAATCTGACAGAAAGTGTTTCCCTGACTAGAAATAAATGTTGCTGAATCAGACAATATAGAGTGGGAGAAGACATTTTTGTGAAACCAAAAGAAGTAATTTTGTATTAATTCTACAGCACCCAGTCAAGAACTGACTATGTATTACTAGAACTATATTTATATTAATAGTGATTACATGTGACTAAAAAAAAGCAAACTAAAGCTATTCATGCATAAGACAGGGCAGGGTGACACTTTACAGACTAACTCACAGGTGCTCAACCCCCAACCCAGATCCAGCCTGCAGAGCTATGCTGTCCAGTCTGCCAGGCTCCCCAGGGTCTGAATATCCAGCCACAAGGAAACAGTGACAGCATTAACTGCTGCTCCCCAGCTGCCAAATTTCCAGACCTGTGGGGAGCCCCGTGGGCTGCTTAACTTTGCACACTAGATCAGGTGCGCACAGCTGGGGCAGCATTGGGCCCAATCTACAAGCATGGAGCTAGGCCAGAGTGGCACAGGGCCCCAATCTGGATGCAGAAGCTGGGGCAGCACAGGCCCTGGTTTGTGAACCAGTCCCACACTACTCATTTGACTCATGGAGCCAAAAAGTTGAGCATCACTGGACTAACTCATTCAGAGAGATATGAGGGTTTTTTGACTAGAGTCAACTTTGTCAGATAGCATAAATTAATCTATAAAGGTGCCAACCTGCCCTGCCTTCTGCCAAACTACCTCTCTCTAGAGATAGTCAGGTTCAGTCTACATCTGTTAAGCATGATGAATAAATCAATGTTTGCTTAGATCCAGCTGACATACAGGAAAAAATAATGGACAGGGAATAAAAACCTGTTGTTTTAAGTATATTATGCACTACAGCATAAGTAGTAAACATTATACTCAGCACTAGCATTCACCGCTTCAAGTTCTCTGGTCTAGAATCTACCTTTTTCATACTAAACTTAACACCGAAAACATTGTATCAGGTAGATTCAGAGTTATCCTAATGGGTTTGGAAATTATATCAGGCTAGACTAGAAGCACTTTAAGAGAAAATCCTTCATCCTGCTGTTCACTTCTGCCATCATCAGCACTGCTCAGGTACTTTAAGTAGGTAATGGCAGGAAAAAGATGAAAAGGTGAGAGCAGTAAGTGACTATTTCTGAGCTCCAACATATTTTACATTAAATAAGTCACTGTACAAAAAACTTATCCAAGCCAAGGTACTACTTTCAGTTACTAGCATGTATCTGAAGTCATGTTTCATTTATGCATTTGTTTCATTTCATTGCACATTTCAAAAAGCATCAATTTTAAAACTGCATATTGAAATACCCACTAAAACGTTTAAATCATGTGTCATGCAATCTCATTTGTCCAATACAAATCATTTTTCTTTACCTGATTTGGAGTGTGCTCCATTTCCTTTTGCTATACCAACATAAACAAGGATGTTCACTACATCAGAAACTTCAATATGAAGATTTGTAGTTCCTACATCATGATCTTTAGTAGCAGCAACGCCTATTTTACAAGATACAGAATTTCAGATGGGATTTAGAGTTACTGAACTGTCTTGTTTGGGACAAGATACTGAACTGGAAACAAAATGATGCTGGCTTTGTTCCCAGCCCTATTGACTGGGATCTTATACAAGTCATTATCTCTCCTTTTCTCATTTTTACATAGGCAAACAATAATGCTAACTTGCCTTTTGGATGCACATATGGATTTACAGAAGAAAAATATTATGTAAGATATAAGTAGAATTATTATTACTATTATTTGTTCAACTCCAGGTTAGACCAAACTAATATGTGCATAGAGATACTATGATTTACTTTTAAGATATTCTGTTTTATGAATTCAGAATGGATCTTTTATACACTGGGGAAAAGGGTTAAAAAAAACAAACAAAAAACCCAACAACTTAGTCCTGGCAAATATCCCTTAAATCAGATCATCTTTCTTTCCTGCCCATAAAATGGCTTGAACCCTCTTTACTAAAACTAAAAGATAGGGACATTTTCTCAGTGCAGAAGGTTAAAAAAAGAGGCTCTCTCTAAAAACAATATTTTAAAAGTATTAACAACCTTAAATATGGGGTCACTAGTGTTTCACCTGTAATTTCTCCAATACATCTTTAATTGCTATCTTTAATATGTTTCCACAAAGATGACTCGAAAAATTTCAAAGTCTTCAACCTCTGTGCAGTAATTCATAATTCACTTATTTTAAGAGTGTAAAACAGAACACAAAAATATATTTGCAAAATGAAGAGCAAAAGGAAAAAAGACTGCGGGAAGCAAAGTTTGTTCTAAACAGCCTTTTGACAGTTAATTCAGACAGAAATAGTAAAAGAAAAAAAAAATAAAATTGAAATAGATAAAAGTAAAACTATCCCAAAGATTTTTAAGGCAGATTAGAACTGAAGCTAAAAGCTTGATTGGAGTTAAAAAAACAGCAAACAACTTACCAGACATATACTATCCAATTAAATAGCCACAGTTGCATTAGACAGGATAAAAAAAACCCCTAAAAAACTAAAATGCATAAGGGATGTAAGTTATGATTCAGAACATATGCTAACCACTGACTGATGGGTTAAGAAAGAATTTCTCTCCTGGTCTATTTACAACTGCCATTTAAACAAAAACCATACTTTCCTCTGCAGCTTTACCTATTGAATGTAGTCAGAAACAGGATCCTGGAATGCACAAACCCCTGACCTTTTCAGGTATGTTAATTTCTCTATTTCTACAGTACTGATGAGCACTTACCATATCCACTACATAATCTGGGTCCCAAATCTGGACGTACAAAAAATCCTGGCAAGTGGGAAGCCAGGTTTAATTTTCCTTCTGGGCTACAATACTCTGGCAATGGCAAACTTTTTAATAAGTCTTCATACCTGGAAAACAAAAGAAATAATGTTACCAGGCATGCACCCACACACCCATCATTTGTGAATAATGTCAGATTTTAAATAAGTACCTTCCTGGCATCATAGCCTTGAAGTCTTCACCAGAGGGCCAATCTTTCAATTTTAGTACAACTGTTTCTCCATTTTTTATTTTCTGCCGTTCTGCAAACAATATAGAAATTATGAAAAACTATATATGCTATAGATGTTTTATCTGAACTCAGATGAAGATACAATGGAAACACGGACTTCTTTATCCTGATACCTGATATACTGTTCCATATTTTATAAAATGAGTGCATTTGCTAGCAACTAATTTTGAAAAATACAATGTAATGTACATGCACTTTGGCAGCAGATATAAAAATTAATGTTTAATTAAGTTTACATTTCACATAATACCAAAACTAATATAAGTCTACATATCCAGAAAACGCATAAAATGCAACACTTCACTAGTCTCCTTATTTAGACTGGCCTAAGCTTTGTTTAAATTTAATTATTTTTGAAACCTCAAAAACCAGGAAGTTGGCAGTTTTTGGCTATGTAGCTGTTAAGTTTGTACTATTCCACTAATTATACTTAAATAACATACTTGCAACTTCTTCAAAACCATCCCAGAATTCCTTGACACTGGCATTCGAAATAATGCTGTCTTTGCAGTTCAGGATATCAGCCTGCTGGTCTCCAAAATCTAGGCTAATTGATTCTGCCTTCCACAAGCTGATGTTCATTTTCTTGTGCATACCAGACACTAAAACAGGCTTAAAAAATTAAGGAAATGTTAACAGACCAGTAACAATTACATCTGAAGGACATACTTATTTCAATTAAAGCATGAAATACATTCCACATGCGAGATGAAATCTTGGCTCCACTGAAGTCAACAGCAAACCTCACATTTACTTAAGTGGGGCCAAGACTTCATATTCTGAACTTTTTCTGATACCTAATATCCCTTATAATTTTTGAGAAACCTTCTTGTAAGCACAGAGAACAGATTTGTAAATCTGTTATCACTACTGAAACACAGAAAGGCATCTGCACGAAACACTTGGCGTGGCCAGAAGTATGTTCCAAAGGGCCATCTGTACAAACGTACGAACCTTTTGAAATGTTTCAAAAACAGTTGAATTGCTCCAAAATAATTCCTTGTTAAATGAACTACTATTTTGAAGTGTTTCACTTTTTGTTACTTGTGCATAGGGAGAGAGATGCAAAGCCTGCCAGGTGTTCAGCCACTGGTGCTCCTGGATCTCCACCAGGCCCTCCCGTTGGGTGCCCTGCCCCTAACCAGGCTTGTCTTTCATCCCGCACCCAAGGTCACTGCCACAGCTACCTCTTTTAGCCCAAATCCCCCTCTATTTCTTGACTGAGCAGAGAAGGGGAGAGGAGAGGTTCAGGGGATTTGAGGTACTCCACCATCTCACCCCTGCTTGCCTCTGGTGGTCTCAGCTCTCTCATCCTGATGGGGGATGGGGAAGAGGGGAGAAAGGATCTGCTCATTGCTGCAACCTCCTCCAGTGCCCCCCTGGTCAGCATTAGAAAAAACTGCTTTTTGAAACATACCAGGCAGAGGGTGCCACAGGAACTGTATGTACATCCCCTGGCTGAAACGCCCTTTTTGGAACATTCCCCAGCATTTATTTCACTTGCAAACATTTCAAAAGTTACTTCTGCCCATACCCACTTAGTGCATTTCCAGGGATGAAATAAAATCTGTTAAGAATATAGCTTCAAACTTGGTGAAAGAGCCAAAATCTATGATGTACCCATCCTATTAATAACATCTCTGAGAGTTCATATTGGACATTGAGCAGTCAGCTCAAAATAAGAAATGAATTACATGGGGAGACAGTGGCAGTATAAGACTAATACATTTCTTTAATGAAGGGCTCATTCTGTTTAAAATATACAAGGTTTGTAGAAAAAGAGTCACATTTCTAAGGTGTCCTCAGCACACATCAATTTTTCTGCAACTTACTATTTATATATTGCATCTTTAAAAAGAAATATGTTGGTATTAATATACTTAAAAATCTGTTATGGCTACTAGTAAATTCAACAGCAGATACAATTGAAGCATCTTGAACAAATTAATTATGGAAAGACAAACATTTCAAACTTTGCAATTTTGAATATTTGACCTACTACCTCCTAAAAACATGTTTTATATATTTGTAGCATGCAAGTAATGTATTTACTATAGTTTTAGCAGTTCATGGCAAACCCTATGACCAAATTTAAGCCTGTTCTCTGTTCCTTGCTAACTAACACCTTTCAAAGTTCCCTTCCCAGCCTTTTTACACGGAGCTGCCAATTTTAAATAATAATTTGATAATCTTGCATATTACATTACAATATCACATGAGCATACAGTACTATCTAGTATAGCTCTGGTACTAAGGAATGGGTTCTATTCTAGCTTGTGTACCAACAGCACTCTTAATTAAGTTCCAATTATAAAAACATTATTGCTGGTGATCCATAAGAAAGCAAGCCCACCCTGACTGGAGATTCAGGTTAAATATACAGAGTTGAAGGTCTACACAACCAAAACTTTTTAACTACACCTAACAGAACTGATCTTGAAGTTAGAGACAAGCATGAACTGCTATGTCACTCACTTTTCACAACAGACTTGGACTTTGATACATACCTTCCCTTGTTTCCAGCACTCTTTAAAGAGCTTCCAGTTGTTGCTGTTTTTATGATCGTTGAGCCACAAAATGTGCTCATCACAGAGCCATGAATGTGGAATATCACTATACAATTTACTGCAATCATCCAGAACAGACTTTACATCATCCTTTGGCTCATCCTTCATTTCAGATTTTACATTCATCTTTGGTGTTCTACTAGGTGGAATCTTATTTTCTACAACTGAAGCAATGATGTCATCAAGAATATTTGGCATAGTCCTTCCACCTTTGCCACTCTGACAGAAGAACAGAAACAACTGCTTACATGCCAATATTTTGATGGGCAACCTAAAATTTATGGTTTTCAGCAGAATGTTTAATATTTAAATATCTAAGTATAATCTCAAGAAATATATTGCTCCTGAAGAAAAATGGACAGACTTTTACACTGAAATAACTATTTTGAAACAAAGAAATTAAGCTAAACAGCAATACATATATTAGAATCTTTCTTTAAATCACTAAGTCTATTTATCCAATTCAATGATAATTTTGTTAGGTATTGATTATTTAAATATCAACATTTAGGAGAGGAAGTCTAGTAAGGTTTACTAATACACTGAATTCCAAAATAATATTCAAAGTAATACAGTTATTAGGATTGTTCTAGTTAAAGTGAACGAAAGCAAACTGCATTAATTTTCTAAGCCCCAATGGAAAACTCATGCACCGGTGTCAACACTCACTGGTGTTCCTGTAGAGTAAACTGGAGCAAAAGCAATACCAGCATCTGTAGAGCCAAGACGCAGCTTGCCTGCTGTTGTTGTTAGTAAGTCTCGTAAGGTTGATCCCTGCTCATTGTTCTGGGACACAGAAGGGGAAGTTTTACAGTTGAGGGACTCTGAGCTGTCCTGGTCTCTTTCTTCTTTTGGATGTTTTCCAGGAGGACATTCTTTGTTCTCTAAAATAAAAGTGTTTTTTGATATTTTATATTTTGGGATTATGATGCAAAATATGAGCAGTGACATCCTACATTTTACAGTGCTGGTAAGATACTGAAGCACTAGTGCTTATTCACCTGAAAACACACCAGAAGATGGATTAAATCCTTCAAAACGCAGTCAAACAGTGTGACCATGAAAAATGGCCTTCCACAACATCTGAGACACGCAGCTGAGTGTGCACCTGTCACAAATGAGAGATGCTGTAGCTAAAAGAGCCTAGAAACACTGATTACACGGGCATGCCACTAATGGTTTTTCTGTAATATTCAACAGGTAAACCACTAGAGGAAGGCACTAAAGTTACATGATTAAGTTCAGAGAATATGACATTTTAATTATGTATGTCACAAATCAAAACCAACATGGAATTTTTATTTTTCTAGTGCATTCAGTACAGATTGCTGGGACCTCCAAATCATGCACTCAATAATATTATGTCTAATAGTTACCTTTCTTTTCTTCTCTGGCCTTTTGTTCTGCTAAATCAGCTAACCAATGCAGTGGTGACTGGGATTCAGGTGGAGTTAACTTGCTGTCTGTGCTTACATCACTCCCTGGACTTGTATTACCATTTGTCTCAGATTTTTGAGAGGCACTCTGCTGCTGAGGCTCAGGCATACACAGAGAAATTTTATTACTGTGATTAAGGACATTCTGTAAAACCTAGAGGGCAGAACAATTGTATTTTTTAAACAAAGACCATTTTGTTTTAATATATGCAAACAGCAATACCTAGCTAATATATGAACAAATAATATAGTTATATAAATAGTAAAAAAAAGTTGATTAATGGATTTTATCCTTCAAATGTAAAAAACCGAACATGAATTGGCATTTCTGAATAAACTAACTTAAATATATTTTAAACTCACCTGAGACACACCATTCACAGCAGAGAGTTTGCCAGCTTGCACACTCTGTTTGTTTGTACATTGACAGTGGGATTTAATTTCAAATTTCTCTTTAAGATTGTGCATTGCATCTAAAAGATCTGTCAGAACTACAAGACAAGCAAGCAAGAAAAAAAAAGGACTTTTTCATAAAAAATGCAAAATTATTGTGTGACCTTCTTTTCAATCAATACAAGTGTTGTAATAAGATAAGACTACTTACAATCCATAGCAAAAGCTATGTGGTACATTCAAGAATCAGGAAACAAAAGCTTGCTTACTTGGCCTTAACACTACCGTAACATTTGCACAGGAAAGAAAGTCTTTAATTACATAGTGATATACCCCCTTTTATAAGATCAATATTCCATGCTATTTACGTGCTGTATGGCACATGGTAAGAGAGTGCATTGTTCATTTTAATAACCACTGGATGCATCTACACATCGCTGTACAGCGATGTTGCTACAGTGCTGTGCTTTAGTATTTCTTTTCAGAAGTACTAAAACACAGCGCAGTAACTATCCATAGTTAAACAGTGTGCAGTTAGATTTTGCCACTACATTACCATAGCAGTATGCTAAAATGGGGGAGTGTGCTGCTAGAGCATCATAGCTGCAGATCACATGTAGACCCATTGGTTGCTACCTCCTCATAGCGTCCTATACAGCAATGTAGTATGTCACTATGTAATCACAGGGTGACATGTAGATGCGCTCAGTGATCAATGATGTACCCCTGCCTCACTTCACACCTGTGTAATGTGTGATCATATAATTAAACATGGTTTGTATTTGGATGGGCTAACGGTGACAGAACTGACATTGTGTAGGCAGACTGAACTTTGCCATTTTCAGCTCGGTTCTTTACTAAGCAACTGACCTTTAACACAGGCTTTCTTTTTTATTGAATTTGTCCCCAAGTGTTAATCATTTTAATTTGTTACAGTACTTGAACAACCTTTATTCTTCCCTGAAGTAACCAGAAACAAGCTACAAGGGTTTTCAACCTTTTTAAATGACTGTACCTCTTCTGGGTACAATTCTGGTATGGGGGGTGGGGAGGAGGAAACAGCAGAAGCCAGACTGAGGAGCACAGGGGCGAGTGGTCTGGGAGGCTTTTATGTTGCAGTGGCGCAGGGTGGCGGATAGCAGTGGCGGCTGCGTGCAAGCTCCCCACCCTGCCCCCACATCTAGCCAGCCAAGTGGTGCCTGTGTGGCCCTACAGAGGGGAGCTGCTGCTCTCTTCCCCCCCTGGCCCTGCTCCTGGGAGGCAGTGGCGTGGGCTGGTGGGTGGCAGCACCCTGTCCCTGCCCATCTGTGCGTACCCACTAGCCTTTTTTCAAGTATCCACAGTTGACAACCCCTGAGGTATGAAATTTAAATTAATGTTCGTTTGTAGCTGCACATAAACATTACTAATCGTACTTATTTTAAACCACATCAGGTTTTTACATTCTTTTCCACTTGGATGCTACTAGAGAGCAAAATTACTGTTGTCCAGGAGTTTTAAGTGTACATTTCCATAACTAGCATGTTTGGTTCAAGTTAAATTCACAATATCTTGAGTTTATATGGGGGGTTGCTACTGAAATATTCATATCATTCTTGGATTTTTACTTTATGGGGTTTGTTTGCATAGGTCAACATGGGGCAATAGAGAGGTAACTAAGCTAGGTTAATGTTAGGGTGACAATATTTGGATCTTGGGGAGCATTGGATTTGCAGCTGACCTGTGGCCTAGCAAAAGCTGCTGATCACAAGGCAAAATGATATATTAAAAGTATATTGCAAGACACTTAGGCACGCAAATTTTGCTTATGAATGCTTATGCTAAGTCAGCCATTTGCTTATGCTAAGTAACCATTTTAAATGTGTCAACCGTAAGTCTGTGTGCTGTGAATGAGGTAAAGCCTTAGAAATGTGGAATATGGTAGAACATGGGACTGAAAAACAGACTGGAATGTGGAAGACAAAATGTAATTGGTAACAGAATCTGAGATGAACAAATGCAAAAAGGTAAATGGTGACTGGTGAAGAAGCTTCCAGGTTTTAGTCAAAGTCTGCCCAGTGACCAAAGAAGTGGGGTGAAGTTCTTAGGCATGCACCCTTAGCAAAGAGACATGTAAATTAAAGGAATGCCTAGGCAATTCCATTCTAATGAAGCAAACAGTAAACAGAGGCAGAGCTTGAGATGGGAGGAGAAATGGGTGCAACACAAGGAGGGACAGAGGTGGAACAAACGTTAATAAGCATGAACCAAAGTGTATAAGCATGGAAAGAACTATTGTTTGTTGCTGCTCCCCTGGTTTCATGGGCTATATCTACGAGGGAGCTCGCCCGAAGCCGTCTCCATTCTGAATAAAGCTGTTGCAAGCAATGTTTGCTCCCTGCTTGCTCTGGCTAATGAGTAACAGGATCCATGAGCAACTGGATCATCATCTCCCTAGTTGTTGGGTGACACATGGAGTCAGGGTCTAACAGTACCAGAAGAAGTACAGTTAAATTAGCACAGAATGCCACAATGTATAATTAGTATGGGCCTCCATCAGGAGGAAACAGTTCTACTGAGATCAGGATCCTATCGAATTCAGAGCTAGTTCAAGTACCTCTAACACACCAATGAACTGTGCTATACAGACACACCCTAAATTAGTCGCACATGTTCACCCTGATCTGTACCTGAACTACTCTGACCTAAAAATTTTGTTTAAAAAAAAACTTCCACAATAAAAGCCTTAATGTCTGTCTGCATCTGCCCATAATGCTTTATTTGCACTCTGAATGGTTGACAAACAGCCAGAGTTCGAAGTGTTCAGACAGGAGATGGCAGCACAGTGGAGCACTGCCATGATGGCAGGGACACAGGGGACAAAGGGGGTGGGGGGAAGGCCAGCTGCACTGACCAAACCCCCACTCCTGGAGATGGTGGCAACTCCTGGACCACCAGAGCTGGCCTCGCCTCCCTGCCCTTGCTTCTTGGAGGTGGTGGTGGGGTACATGGAGGGAGTCAGATCAGGACACTGCAAGGGTGGCAAGCCCACCAGTGCTGCCCTTGGCCTGCCCTTCCCTCCTTCTGTCATCACCGCCTGTAGCACCAACATGTCGGCAGTGGAGGGAGGAGTGGGCGTGCTGTGGTGGCAGTGGTGGGTTGAGAAGCTGGCCCACTGCAGCGCTGGGGGGAACAGCAGGCCCAGCCTGACATGGTAGCAGCTGGGGGAGGGGAAGAGCAAGCCTCCTCCCTTCTTCACACCCAGACCCACTCCTTCCCCACACCCCCTCCCCCACATCAGCCCTCAGCCTGCTCTTCCCATCTCCCTGCCACCGTTGAGTTGGCCCAGGCCCACTGCTTCCCTCCCCTGCCACAGAAGCCTGGCTTCTCCCCACCCTTGGGCCCGGTTCTCCCTTGTATCAGGTCCAGGTCCTCTCCTTCCCTCCCCGTCACTGCAGTGGGGGGGAGGGTGGGGGGAGGAGTGGGCCTGGACCCCAAGCAGCAGAAGGAAGGGGGGAGCAGGTCCACTCCCCCTGTCATTCTTATTGTTCCTGTGTGACCTTATTAATAAACTAGCCAATTGCCCATCAAGAAAGAGAATGTTATCAGGGAATGTTTTAAACTAGAATATTTTTTAATTCTTAATTGTTTAGGTTCAAATGCACTAGTATACTGGTGTTCATTGTTCCAGCACATGGGCTGGAGAAGGTAGGATTTGGAAGGTCCACAGGCCAGATCTAGTGTGTGGAGCCCACGTGGATTCAAACCCACATGCTAGGTCTAGCTGTGGACCAGTCCTATGAAATCAGCTTGATTCAGCATGCAGGGCCATATCATCTGGCCTGTGGGGTTCCACACACATCCAAAAATTTGGTGACAGGGGAGCACTGGCAGCATTAATCATTGTGGGGCTTCTGCTCCCCAGCTAGCAAATTTATGGACCCATGGGGAATCCTATGGGCCAAATGGTTCAGGTTCACATGCTGGATCCACAGGCTGTACTTTCAGCACCAACGCACTTGTGCTCTGACGGCTTTATCCCACTCCAAAGCAATGCAAAACTATTTGTTATGGCTATCTTCTGTTCCTCCACCTGCATGCTCTTGCAAACCTCTAGCATTTTCTGCTTCCTCCAGACTCCTCTGAACTTCTCCCTTCTCCATTTTTCCCCACGTGCTTTCCTTGCTGAGACCTACTAAACTAATAGTGATGAGAAGTTGCCACAAATTAAACTTGTAATCTTTGTTCATAGAAAAATAACGTTGGAGAAAAAATGGTATCCTTCTTGCAGGACTTCTTACCAGAGCCTGGAATAATCTGAGTTGGCATCAGATGCTTGTGGTCATGAGGCTGTCCTTTCACACATTTCATCCAAGCATATAATTCTTTATCTGTAAAACAACATTTCCAGTAATTTATTTATTTAACTAGCATACTTTTTATAACCTACATATTTCTAACCCATTTTTAGGTTTTTAGGTGTATAAAAAGTCACTACACCCGTCTTGCATCTGGCATTGCTATCCCATACAATGCACGTTGTGTGCACATCAGTTCCACAACAAAGCTATTCAGAGTGGAATCCTGATGACCATGAAAAGCCAAGATAGTAGTAAGTGCAGTATTCCTCCTTAAGTAAAAATTCAAATCATGCTTGTTTAAATTACATTTGGATCTGTTAATTTAGCACAAATTAAAATCCACCCCAGAACTACAATGTAGGCAATTAGGGTTATCCTACTGATCAATTCCAAACATAATATAAACAGATGTTGGTGCTGAAATCTCCATTATTATGATAGCAAATGAGGCCAGGACTGACATTTAGTGTGTTATGCACTAAAAATAAATAATAGGAAACAAGGATTTCCTTGAAGACCTCACAGTGTAAAAAGTTAAGATAAAATAAAGGGTGGAAAGGAGAAACACCTAAGGCAATAAAGTGATCTGTCACTGATTTGTGTGATCTACACTTCTCTCCTGACTCCCAGCCCAGTACCCTATTTATGGGTCTATGCCGCCTCTTTTGAAGAGAATCTTCAAATCTTTTCACCAAATGTCCTTGCTTGTAGTAATGTTTGTTGCATGCTCCCAACAGGTGGGCTAACAAGAATTCGGCATTTGCACAGCATACATTTCTTTACAATGAAACATTTATAAAGGCACCAAATGCTTTCCTTAGCCTGGGTGATGATAGCTCTCAGAATGCACTGTCACAACTGAAATAATTCCATAAATTTTCTTGGAGGACAATAAAATGTACAACTGAAAACAATCAAGAAAATACCACACCAAGAAAAATAAGATCGTTGTACAACTAGGGCTGTAGACATTTGTTCAATATATTTCTTCATTAATTTATTTCATCTACATTTTGGAATTAACTTTTCCAAGGAAGGTGGCATAAAAATCTAGAAATAGGAAGACTCCCACTATTCCACACATTTAAATCTAGTGAACTGTGTATCAGCTCCAGTCTCCACCCGGACCCTGCAATGAGTTACACATGGGTTGTACATAGTTATTTGATTATTACACAACCCACTTTTAAAATTAGTGTAGAGAAGAGTAATTACTAAGATTATTTTGTATTTAGAAATGAAATTGGAAGTCTTATTTATATTTGTTTTCTTGTATTTATAGTTACTGGGAAGTCAGGAACTGCACGCATTATGGAGAGTAATCAATCTGTTACTCCCAGAGATAGTATCAGCTGCATTTGGTTTGAAGTATGGTGGGAGGGGAGTAAGTACTCCTGCTGTCCTGTAAACAAGGCTTCACTTACCAGGGCTATGGAACAAACTTGACACACAAAAATTATATGCAAATATGCAATTCAGGTAATTCAGTAGTTTGAATAAAATGTCTTAAAACTTGGCAAATAGGATTGATGGTGCCAGGAAAAAGCTTGGAAATTTGTAATTTTTTTTTATTGGTTCAGTGAAATTAACTGGCTATTTAAACCTCTGACATTCAGGGTAAGGCTGCCAGGAATCAACATATCATTCTCCATTTCATTAAAACAACTGCATGAATTGTCTCTGGTTCCAGGAAAAATGTGTAATATGAAGTGGAAATATATGGAAGAGTGTGTAGTGTTAAATGTTCTACAGTCACAGTCTAGGTACAGTTCACATGCAGTATACCATGCATCCCCAAAAAGGAAGCTGTAGAATGAGAAGCCATCACCATAATCCTGTTTTAGCACATGCTGCAGGATGACGTGATAAACAGGAATAATTCTCTCTGAAAAAAAGAAGCCTGTTTCTGTATACTTCCTTTTCAAACATCTGAGACTTTTTACTAAATCTTCCTGGCTGTGTAGCACGTGTGCTGTAAAAAACCTCCGAGTGCTTGTACATGATTTCCCTTAATGTGTTTCTAAGCATTCACAAATGCCCCAAGCCAAGTAAGGCAGACATACACATACATATAGGGTCCTAGACAACTAAGAGCTGTTAGAAGAGGCAGTATAATAAATGCTTTTGGGCACCAGAACTAATTCTTTAGACAGAAAGGAAATGTGTCTTAACTTTACTTGCTGCCTATAAAAGCCTTTCAGTGTGCATGAAGAGAACTCTGTGAACAAGTAGCTAAAATAGCTGCAAAACTGATCCCAGTCATAGGCAAGCATAAGAGTTTCACAAGAAACTGACGTGAAAAGCATTAGGAGAAAAATAAATAACTTGGTTTACTTAATTCTGGCAGGAACCTCAGATTAGGAAACTAATTAGCAAAAAAAATTGGAATCACAAAAGGTACATGCACATTGGCCACAGAATCTATGATACTGCTGTAAACCTTCTTGGAACACAAAACTAAAACAGGTTCATGGATCTCTCAGCTCAAGCCTTGCTTTTACCCAAGGAGAAGCATTTATCCAAGGATTTTCCCCATATTGCCACTTTAGACCCTCACATACAAATAGAAGACAAAAACCAGAAACCACCAAAAATATACCCCACAACATCCCAGAAGTAAAAGCAGGGGAGATGAGAGTACTGCTACTTGCTCTTCTGCGGCAAGGATGGAGAAACAACTGGTTAATAAAGAGATGGGCAACTAGGAGCCCATGGACTATGGGAGCTGTTTGCGGTCCAGGCTCCCACCCACCCCTGCCCCTTCCTTTCTCTTCCTGCTACCTCCTTCTCTGGGCTCACTCTCCCTTCCTCAGCTTCTGCTGCAATGCCCTTGACCCAGGGAGCACAACCTACAGGGCTGTGAAAGCTGAGAGCCCACACAGACTGCCTGTGCAGCAGAGTGCTACAAAGAAGCCCACAGGAAGCTGAAAGTGAGGGGGGTGCTGCACTATTCAGGGAAGCACCCAGGCATGCGTGCAGAGGTGTGTGGTCCCTGTTGGTGTGGTCTGCGAGGCATGTTATGTGGTGCATGGCCCAAGACCAGGGGTGGGCAATTATTTCGGGTGGAGGGCTGCTTACTGAGTTTTGGCAAGCCATTAAGGGCCGCATAACAGGGCAGATAAATATTAATTTTCTAAATTTTTTAGGGCCCCACAGGCCAAATAGAATGGCCTTGCCCACCCCTGCCCAAGACACGTTGAAGTTGGACACCCCTGAGGGTCCTAGGAAGGGGAGTATGTTTCGTTCAATAAAAGAAGGCAAAACTCCCATGGTCCTTGCATATATGGCAATCAGCATGATCAGAGAATAAGATAGGATCATAAGCAAAATCCAAAACTGAATACAAGCCCTCAGCACATTTTCAAGTAGAACACCAGACCACGTAGAGGCACATGCAGAAATAAACAACCTAGCACATAGAAGGCCTTGCTGTTTGGCTTTTTGAATTCTTAATAAAGAATTCTTGGTTTAACAAAGACTTATCACTGACCACTGAGACCACCCTGGCAGGCAACAGGTGCTCTATGTACACCCAACTCTATGTACACCCAACACTGCATTTTGTTTGAGACAGGAACATACCCATCTGCCTGGAAGTTTCAGAAATGCTTATGCACTCTGCCTTCCCTTGCTAGCGTGCATAGAGTACCCAGTACATTAAATACCCAGGTCTACCTTCTTGAATGACAAATGTTCTGGAGAAATATACCACAAATAAAAGAATATCTAAAGTAACATCACAGCAACAGCTGATCAGTATATTTGTACCTGAAGTGATATCATTTTAAATGGAAGAGTATCAGTTTAGATAGGTAGGCTATTTTGTTTCATAACCTATCTACTGTCTTCCAAACAGGTGTTTTCAGAGGTGCCAAAACTTAACTATAACAGGAAGATTAATCTGTAATAGTCACTACTTCCATTTTACAAATAGCAGTAGTGACACAGACTTTTTGAAGGACTTTGGAAACACCTTATAACCAAGATGGAGGAAGGGGACCTCTTGCCCTGTGCCAAGGGACAGAGAGGGAGTAAAGTTTTTCAGTAGTTTGACATTTTATTTGTATTTATTTTTAACGGTAGTCAGATAAATGAAAGTAAATATTCCTGTAACAAATGTGGAGATATTTCTTCATGGTAATTAATACTGTATCTGAATTTGTAGCTAGGATGACATTTTATTTTAGTCTTCCAGGTCTAGGAGGGGAGGTGGATGGTAGGAGATGTCTTCTAATCTTTACTTAACAGCTTCCACTTCAGGGTGATTATCACACAATGGCAGAACTAGCAGCCTTAATGGTTCTTTCCCAGTATCCCAGGAAAACCTGTTCCAAGATGGGATCTGGGTGGGTCACAGAAGAATTTTTGCTTTTAAAGAGAACATGAGTTGGTACTGTTATGATCTTACAATTTAAAAGGAAAGACTACTTGTAGTGAAGTGTAAGATTAGAGTAAATCAAATAGCATGTAGGTCATTTGTTTGTTTTAAAATGCTTTTTCCTCTAATATGTAAAGGCAAATAATAATAATAAAAATAAGCAATAATAACAAAAAGCAAATAAAAGCAAATAAGAGGAATAATAATAATAGCAGCTTAAAGCTAATAAGAGCAACAACAACAGCAACAATAGCAGCTTAAAAAGCAAATAATAATAATAATAGTGTAATAGTAATAATACTATTACTTCCTTTTTAATAAGGCTATGGGTTAAGAAACGTGGTCATGGATTCCAGAGGGGAGGATTTAAGCAAATATTTAATTCAAGACAAGCCTTTACAAAATAACAAAAGGTTAGCTGGCACTTACGTCCCAGCTTAGAAGCAAAAGAACTACAAGATTCCATCTTGAGGCAAGTAATGATAAAAACCTTAAAAGCAGAGACCAGAAGGGAGACAGAAGTCTAGCTAGCACCATAACCATGGAAATTGATTATCTGGGAAGTTTGATTTTAAATATTTATCATAGTTACCCAAATATAAGATGAACCTGAATCTAAGGTGACCTCCCAATGGTTAGATTCTACACATGACAAATTTATAAATGTATTCTAATCCTTCCATGTATGTAATCTAATTATGGGAGGATCGTCTAAATTCACCCGCCTGTCCCCAACTACTGCAGGTGGTGGGGGGAGAGGTGATGAGCAGGGCAGTAATGGGGTAGGCAGTAGGGGCAGACAGTGGAGGACGCAATGGTAGGGTAGGCAGGGGCAGTAATGAAGCAGGCAGTGAAGAGTGGATGGCAGGGAGCAGACAGACAGAGGCAAGCGACTTGCCCCCTGCTGCCTGTCACCCCCCCCTTACCTCCCATTGTGCCTGCCCCCCTTGCAGCCTAAGGCTGCCCCATTTCCCCCATCCCATTCCCCATTCCTTGCTGCTTCTGCTGCCTGCAGCCTCAGGTCCCTGTCCCCAGTTTGTCCTCCTCCCTCTGACCCTTACCTTTGCTCTGTGCTGGCAGGAGAAGAAGAGAAAGAGGGGGGGAAAATAAATAAAAGAGAGGGAGCAGCAGTGATGAAGGGGCAAGAACTGGGAGCTGGGGGGGAGGAGGAGGACGGTGAAGGGGGAGTAGAAAGGCATGCAGCACAGGAGGGGAGGTGGAAGCTGCAGCTGTCTCTACGTCCAGCCCTCCATCCCCACTCTACTGCTTGACTGTAAATGGCAGAAAAAACTTCACCTTCCAATCAAGCAAATTTGGTAGCATCAAGGAAAGTTAACTCAGAAGCAGAAAAAAAATTTTAGGCTCCACATGTAAAAAATAATATACTTATTAGTTACAAAAAGGCATGTGCAGTTCTTGACCAGCAATTTCAAAATATGCAGACTGCTTTAATTTATATAAACTTGAAAATTGACCTCTAGAACTCTTCCTTTCCTTTGCTTTATAACAATCTAAGCAGACCACAAATCCACATTTTTGGCAGACCCAGTGAATGTTAAACAATGTGGCTTCGCATGCATCACACATCTCTCGGACTCCTCTCACTGCTCTCTTCCAGGCAATTTTGGCTGAAATACAAAATAAACAGAATAAAAATCACTGACATTTAAAGGTAAATATGTGTAAGCTGTGACACAACAACAAATATTTTCATCTGAAGGGCCAATCATAACTTTCCTCTCAAAAAGTCTGAAAAAAAAATCACCCTACATATAGTTTTCAGCAAATAATACTCAGAATGCAGCTGAAGTTGTATGTAACAAAATCATCCACGTTATATACCACTATTCTTAATGAAAAAAGAAAAAATAACAAACATAAGATTTCTGTAGAAAAATACAGGAAGAATATTCTCTATTGAATGATATGTGGCACAATTCTTAATGAATTCTTCTGCTCCTATTTGGTCAACAATAGTATCAGTACACACAAGTATTGTGTACACCAGACAAATGGAGCATACTGAGACATGAACAGTTTTGAAGGGGAATAACACTTTATTAAAACTAGCTTTGGAATGGAATTACAGAACAACACTTAAGATTTCCTTACCATCTTTTTTCACCCAGGACATGGCTGTTTTCTCAGATGTTACTAACTGACAGAATTTATCCCCTATGACGTCTAAAATGTATTTAGAAGTTTCTAGGTCCAGTTCATCATCATCATAAGTTTCATGTGTCCATAAACTCATTGCTTCATCATCATACTGGTCAGGAGAGGAGAAACCATCTATCCTAACAACTCCATTCTTACTAAAAGACAACCTAAAAATGAAAACAGAATTTAACTATAAGTCCCATATAACATACGCTGCACCCTAATCCTTGTTTGCCATTACTATAAACCACTGACCAGATACACCAAGTTTACCTTTTGCAGTAGAGAACACATGTCTCCGATGGTTCTCCGCTCCCTCCTCTAAATTTGTAAGAGAATCTGGTGTTGCTTCAACTCCTTCCTAAACCAGTACTAACAACTCTGGCTTAGTTTTAACGTTCTATAGACCCCCTCCCAAGTTATTAATACCCATGTATTCATGATCCAAAGCAGGGGCAGGCAATTATTTCAGGCGGAGGGCTGCTTACTGAGTTTTGGCAAACCATTGAGGGCCGCATGACAGGCAGCCAAGCAGCCAAATACTAATTTTCTAAATTTTTTAGGGGCCCTGCAGGCCGGATAGAATAGACTGGCGGGCCACACCTGGCCCACAGGCCGCATTTTGCCCACCCTGATCTAAAGCATTCTTCTGTTTCAATCTGGGTTTCTTTCTAAACGGGAGACTGATAATGTATGAAACAATGACCATTAAGGTCTAAACAATGACCAGAATTAAACCAAATTTGTATTTATAACCTGTGCCAGATTCCCAAGATACAGGTCCTCCAGAGTGAAAAATAGGATCACTAACCTTCTACAGAAGTAAAGGGTTCTTTCCCCCCCGCCTCCCCTGGTAACAATTTTCAGTAAGGAGGCAAGTATTTTTGTGGGTGGTATCTTTTATTGGACCAACTCATGATTGGGACAGACTGAGGCAAGCTTTCAAATACAATGATATATTCAACTGCTATAGAGATTTATTTTAAGAACAAAGAGACTATTCTAAAGCTAAAAATAAGTGGTGAGGCAGATTACATGTTAAGTCTAATTTACTCCATATTTTCCTTTTATCATTAAATTATAAACAAATGCTAATGCAAAGTATTTCTCTTCAATTTGAAAATAAAGTGCCACCTTAGGTTATTTCTCAGACAATTTACTGTGTGTTACATTGTCCCACTACATACACATCCCTTCCAGCATAAATACTTAGCGTTCTTGGATTGATAAACCAATAAAGGCCAAAAGGCCAACCGGTACAGCCTCCCTAACATTAACAGAGGGCATCAAAGGATTCTATTTTCTTGTGATATAGGTCTTGGTGGATTGTTGTAGATGTTTCATGAGCACCACTGCTGACTGGCTAGAAAAGACATGATGCAAAAATTATCAGCAGTTCCATTCTTCAGCAAAAAGGTCTAAATGGAACTTCCTCTCCTTTCTCCCTAACACTGCTAATATTAAAGAATGGACTGTTCTAGTGGTTATTCAGGAACATTGCTCAGCTTGTGCTTTCTATGGTAGACATGATACTGTGGTCCTGTTTGTCTGTATGCACTTCTCAGTCCTTTCCATTCCGTTGCTGCTTTTCCACGTGTTTGATCCCTGCATGGGTATGTACTGAGATAGCTGGAAGTACCTTTTGGCATTTTGTAATAGATTCTAAATATGAAACTAGATATGTTCTTCACCCAACAGAAACAAAAGTATAGATCTCCTTGAAAGATCAAAAAAAAAATGCTACCGAAAAAGGTGGGTACAGATCCAAGAAGCTGCTTACTATGAAAATGGCTCATGATGAGCTTTGTGCAACATATAGTACTATTTATGTATGTAGTTGGCTTCTAGTCAAGTTGACTCCCAACAGTGGAATGAAGAAATTGAACCAGACAAATCACTACTTTTGTGCCTGGTGCATCATGGGACAGGAGTGGAACAATTATTTATATCAACTGTTTTACTATGGCTGTGAAAGTTTGATTAATTAAGTGTCTGTATGGACACCTAACAGACTGAGTCTTATTCCATAAGGGCTACCTGCACTAATCAATGACTATCCCATTGTCAACAGTAAAATAGGGATAGCAGCACTTGCCTACCTCAGGCGTGTTAAAAATTGATTAGACTATGTGAACTCAAGGACGTACCCCCACTTACTTTAAAACAGATCAATTGACTGACAGCTCTAACTGTGGGTAGGTCTAAGAAAAACTACTGTATCTCAGGAATGGTAGTTGCTTGTTCAGATGTAAATCACTATAATGCTGCAGTGTTATACAAAACCTACCTCTTCCAAACTACAAGGAGGTCACTACACAAAAGGAACTGTGAAAATGTAAATTAACATAAAGGATTTTAACCACAAAACGAATACATTTCCAAAAGAATTGTACTTACCGACGAAAGTAGTAAAATCTACAAAATACTGGTGAGTGAGATGGTTCTTCACCTTTCCTACTTCTTATCAGCCTACACTCTCTGCACTTCTGCAAATTGGGCCCTATTTCAGAGCAAGAATCATCCTGCAAAAAGGATTCTCCAGTTTGCTTCAGCTTCTTTACTTTGCGCCAGTCTTTTAATACTGAACGTGGTATGCCAGCTGCAAAAGTAACAACGATTTCAGGCAAGAGAAATTTACAAACTGTTTATACTTTGAAGTCCACAAGAACAGCAGACCTTCATATCTGGAAATCCAGCTACTTTTATTTTCTTCCACTTAAATAAACACTCGAGTTTAAAAAAAATTCTATGATTTTAAATGTTACCTAGACAAAATACAGTTAACTGTATCACTACTTATTTACATATTGCACTTGTCCAGTATATTTATTTGTATTTGTTAAGTATTCCCCAGAAAATTACTGACACAACACTACTGCTACTAAGCAAAAAAGAATTCAATAGCCTAAGACAGGTTCATTTCTTGTATCAATGAGAACACACATACAACAATGCAGCAACCTCCAAAAATTTTCCATTCTGCTGCTTCAATGTTAAGCCACTCAGACTCTCTGTTCTGCCAACTGTAAAATGGGGATAAGAGCTCCTACCTACCTCAGATGCGTGTGAGGATATTTGGTATTTGGCTCCGTTTCAAATTGTGATTAAAGAAGAAATCTTGAAATCTTCCAGATAAGGGTTGCCATGAATGTGCACAAGTATTCCCAGCAGCTTGTCAGGAATCCAAGCAAGATTCCCAGAACCCTGTTTCTCATCATCTGAAAGTTCAAGCCTGAGATGTTTTTAGGTTAAAAAAAAAAAAATCTGAATCCAAATAAGTTTACTATATTTTCTTGCATACAACACTTTAAAAAAAAGCTGCTGGAATTTTCAATGCACATTATAGGTAACAAATATGGTAAGCGCAGTTTCTGCTCTTACAGGGCTGAAGTGAATGTAATATATCTCACAGACTCACAGGCTATGGACAGAAGTTGCACATAAACCAGAGTATGTAATCAGAAACTGGTTTAAACCTGTAACAGAACAGAAGTTCAGTGCACATAAACCAATTTCAAAATGGATGAAACCAGTTTAAGATAAACCTGGTTAAATGTAGTATCAGACTTAAGTGATTTGGATCAAATCGGTTTATGAAACTTGTCCCAGACCCCTTCTCTGGCTTAAATTAAATCAGCTCCACCCCTCCGCCCCCCCCAGCATGCTTTCCAGCCCTGCTGGGCTGTGCTGTCTGCTCCAGATAAGGGTTGGGAGGGGGGGGGCAGAGGGGGAAGCAAGGAGTGCCCCTCCCACCTTGGCAAACCCTGGCTGAGGTCTGGGGCCAGGGAGAGGAGTTAAATCCCTCTTCTCCCAAGTACAGAGCTGCCCTGCCCTGCTAAACTTACTGAAAGTTACCGCTGGCTGCAACTGTGACTACAAAATCCAGAGGCACCTAGAAGCAGGAAGAGGAAGTGATGCAAAACCCTGCAAAGTCCTGCTATTGTAATTCTGGACTGCAAACCTGAGACCTTGGGGGCAGCAGGAAAAGAAGTGAAAATACAGCCCACGCTGGCTACATGCCAGAGCCGTGCTCTAGCTCCCCACCAGCTTTTGGCCTGAGACACTACAGGCACGTGCCTGTATTTCCTGAATCAAAAGTGAATGAGGGTCCAGTTGTTTCTCAGTTTAATCTCTGCAGCTTAGACTAACCTGCAAAGACTGAATCGATTCAGCCTCAGACTTTTTGATTGCCTGCACTTCGCTACAGCAACAGAATAATGAGCAGGTTCAGCTCTACATCTGCTGCTACTCAGTTATTACTACATGTAAATATCTTTTTTCTTCATTCTGCCATTCAAAAACAAGGTGCATGTTTTATTCTGGGTCATGCTGTATGTGAGAAACATGCAAATATCCATCTCATCACAAAATTTTGGACCTGATCTAACTGTAATATAATGGGAGTTATTCCAAAAGAAATGCAAATAAATGGTGCGTCATTCAGGGGTGATCAATAATCAGAAGCTGATAACAGGAAGATAGGAGGAAGGGGGAACTAACAGTACTGGCAGAGAACTGGAACAACAATAAATTAAAGGACAGTGGCAAAGTATCTCATAGGTGACACATGCAGTCTACAACAGCTATTAATAGTCATAATTATTACCTATTAGAAAATATCAATAATGAGAAGGAGGACAGTAAGGACCAACGTCTACTAATGTTTATCTTCTCTTTCCTGAAACTTTAGGAAACTGGTATTATGGAATATGTCCAAATGCTAATCCAGAATATCTACCCAGTACACAAGATAAATCCTGAAGTTCCTACTTATCTGACAAACCTAACACCTCCCAAATAATTCTAGAAACAGCTGAATTACTAGACAAAACAGGGGACGGTCCTTCATTTAAGCCATCTTACTCATGCTTCTGCATTAGGAAAGATATTGTCATTTTCAATGAACCCCTACATATTTTTCATCTCGTGACAGGGTGAAGATCACTTGGTAGTACTGCATGCATACGCAAAAAGTGCGAAGTCCACTTATGCACTGAGCTAGTTAAAAAAAAAAAGCAAACAAAAAATGGACCATTCTCTTTCATCCTCCCCTTTGGAGAAACATAACATTTAAAGACAGAAGTATTCTAAACATTGTACTAATATGGGACACCTTTCGAAACCCGATACTGGTATCATGTTACATAAATTGAGCCTACATAAATTGGACTATGACAGTGTTGTAATGGCAGGAGGCAAAAGGCCACCAAGTCAAAATACAAAGATGAAAATCCATCCTTTGTACTAGGGCTGTACGAAATTTCGCTGCCAGTTTTGTTTCGACACTGTTTTGAGGTCGAAACAGCAAAATCAAAACAGAACTGATAGCAATGATAATGAGTTAAAGAGCAAGGATTAACACCTATGAAACCAAAGACTAATGAGAGAAAAGAATCAATACAGAGCCTGGCACTCCTTGAAACTTCACTGTTAAAGGTACAAAAGCCCCAGTTTGAACTAATGAACGCTGGAGACCGACTCTTGGGACTGAATACCCCTCGATCAACTGTTCCCAGAGTTCATTCATCATAGCAGTGAATTAATCAAAATTCATCAACAGACTCCTCAGACTGCACATAATTGTGGACAGAACCCCTGGGGCTGACAACTGCCATCCAGCAGCCACCAAAGGACCACTAGGTCAACGACCCCTGGATTCGGCCCAAGAATTGGGGAGTCATGAAACTCTGCCAGAGAAGGATAAAAGGCAGTGAAGAATGGCCCCCAGTGGCGCCCTCTTTGACCTGACCAGCACCCTTGCCTGTCCAGCCAAAAGGACCAGCCAGCAACCCTCTTCTGAAGCAACATCGCACTGAAAGAAGCTTCAACTGGCCGTTCATAGCTGACTCCAGTGCTTGGGGATAGGTATATCTTGACACTGATGCGCGCGCGCGCGGGGGAGGAGGAGACAGAGAGAGAGAGAGAGGATGGATCAGCCCCGAGGTCTACTTATTTGAATTTTGCATCTGTCTAATAAACTAGAATTTTATGATTCTGTGAGTTGGTCCTTTGTAGCAGCTTGAGGTACAGTTTCCCCTCAAGCCCCTGAGTCTATCTCCTTGAAACCTAGCAGGCTTTGTGGCCTCAGCAGGGGCTAGCATGCCTGCAGTTTTGACCCCACTGTGGCTTAACACATACACTTGACATGAGTTTTGCTTTCAAGACTTTGTGGTGCAGTTCCCTCAAACCCCCTGCACCTATCTCCTTGAAACTTGGCAGACTTCATGCCCTCAGAAGGGGCTACACCACTTCTGCAAGTTTCATCCAAATCAGGCCAGAAATGACAATGTTATAGCCTGTTTTGATCGTCCTCATTATATCACCATTTCAACCCTGTTTCAATGGAAGAGAACAAAACAGCAGTTTCGAATTGAAACAAAATTTGAAACAGAATGCTGTTCCATCAGAAGGCTGGTTGAAATGGAACGCTGTCATTTCGCACAGGTTTACTTTGTACTAGCTATATTAAAAAATATTCTACATTATGAAATGAAAATTAATAGGGGACTTTCACATTAGACCAAAGATGAAAAAAAACTAATAATATCTATCTTACATATAACTCGAATATTTTCAAGAAAAGTCATTCCTGCTCCCAAGGTCAGGTAGTTCAATTCGGTACCTGTGACAACATCACAGCATGCAGATTCATCTGTAGCTTTATTCCTCATTCCCTAAACTAGTAAAGATGATGGTACTGTGAAGGCAATATGCTCAAAACTTAGTAGAGGCAGGGACTCTCATAGCTCTGTGTAAACCAGTGGCACTCAAAGTACAGCCTGTGGAGCAGTCATGGAGCATCTCACAGCTATGGGAGCCCCACAGCAATTAAGGCTGCCACCATTCCCTCATTGCTTAGTTTATGGACCTGTGAGGAACCCTGCAGGCTGCAGTTCCCACATGCTGAACTGACCCAACATGGGGACCTGCCCCTAGGCATCAGATGTAGCCCATAAACCAGTCATATGCCTTTCTCATCTGGCCCACATGCTGGAAAGGTTGAGCACCACTGACCTGAACTATCCTTTCCATGCCAAGCACAGAGCATTCTCAGAGTCTCAAGAAAATTACCTGCAGTCTTTGAGTTGGAGGAGGAATTAAGATATGGACACCTCCTCAAATGAAAGTTTAACAGTAGCACCCCAAAACCTAACGATTCTTTTTTTTTTTCTTTAAATGATGTAAATTAAGTGTGATCCCCTGCACAGTGAGACTAGTTCTTTATAAAAGCATGCTCATACATACTTGTTTTTTATTTAACAGGCATACGTAGATTTTTTAAAACCAAGAAACAATGTGTGAAAATACACACTTTTATATAAAAGACACTTTTCTTAGACTAAGGCATCCAGATGGAGTTCAGTTAGCAAACTTGTAGAGCTACCCAATTTTGACACTGTCTTTTTAAACTGTTTTCAGTTGCATGCTACCATAACACAAACACTCCATGCATCAACACAACTGTCCATAATCTTTGTTTTGTTTCTCTAATTCAGATTAATTGACATACTTACTGCTGTTGCTGCTGCTCTGCAACTTCAGCTTGCTTTTTTCTTTGGCACTCCTGCTAAGAACACCATTGAGTTTTACTTCTTCCTCTGGATCACCCCTTCTCTTTTGCAAGTCATTTTGTTTCTTTTTGTAAGTTGGCTTTGGCTGCCGTTTAGTCCTTTGCTCCGATTTGCTCTCACTTGCATCAGAGTCTCCACTTTCAGAGCCAGATTCATAAGTTCTTTTTGCTTTTCTCCTTAGGTGTTTATCTTCTTTCACAAACTTATCTGCTAAGATTTTACTATCTACATTATTTTGTAAATCATTTGATGTAGAAGCTATTAAACTGACAGTACATGGCTTAATAATTTCTGATACATTGTTCCCTGAATTCTCTCTTTTATTAGTGTTTTTATCTTCCTCTGAATGTCTTGTAAGCCAAGCTTTTTTCAGTTTTGTGTGGTAGTTTGGCTGACTTGCCTGGGAAGTTTGCCCATTGCCTACAGAGTTTGCTTTGTTTATTGTATTGCAAATGATAGCATTGTCAAAGGAAATGGAGGCTGGAAGTTTCTGATTTTTCACAGCAGTGGACTCAGTCTCACTGGCATTACTACTTTTAAATTGAGCTGCAGCCAATGCTGCCTTGTGCTTTTTCAAATGGATAAAATCAGTTGGGCCAGAGAAGCCAGAGCTGGACTGAACTGCATTTGCTGGCTTGCCACTGGTTGGTGTAACCGGAGCTGCAGTGCTGACCTTGCATTCTTGTGTCTGTGCCACTGCCTGACTTATTGTTGTAGAGGATGTACACTCAAGCGGTGTACATGTCAAAACTGCATTTGATAAAGAGCAAGTCGCATCTGAACTACTGCAACCTGAAACACTGGTAGTTGTGGCTGCAGATGTAGTTACATCCATTCTGGTACTACACATCTTAGTAGTCTTAAGTGTGCCAGAACTGGGAATGCTGCCTTGTGAAACAGCTGGAAATTTCTTTTCATGCTGTGTGTGAGTAGTGTCTGAGTTCATATTTGGCAGAAGGATTCTTCCAGTCTCTCTGGCTTCCGCTGTTTTCAGGCAATCTGTTTGATTTGTCCCTGTTGAAGATCTTTCACTCACTCTGTCTTTGGATGAATGCATTACTGGCGCACTCTCATATTTTGTACTAGGAGGACGTACAATGACAGATGCTGTAGCGGATTGCGACTTGCCACTCGTTCTCTCAATACGCCATTCAACTTTTTCATTGTTTGGAGAATTATTAGCTTTCCATGCATCTGATATATTCTGCTCAGAAGTGCCCTTGTACACTGTTTGCGCTTCCTTAGGTTCAGGTACTAAAGTTGGTGGTTTTTGTAATTCTTGAATTTTGCCACCAGCATTAACTGGCTGGACTGGAGTTAGGGTTGGAGGTGAAAGGCTGCTATAACTGCTTTCTTTCCTCTCTAAGTTCTGATGGACAGGAGGATGAAATACAGGAGCTCTATGTAATGCAGGCATACTTCGGAGTGTATTTGAAGATGAAACTGATAACTGAGTAGGGCTCTGGCTGTCATTTCTAAAAGAATTTATGGAGTGAGACTGCATTGGCTGGGAAAGCTGCTCTGTTATCTTGCTTACTGGACCTTCAACCTCTGGTTGATGCTTAATCAAAGGTGGAGGCTTTGAAAGAGATGAAATGAAAGAAGGGAGAGACTGGAGATTAGCTGCTGTTGATGGACAACAACCCTGTTTATCGATATACATGCTTGAAACTTCTTTAGATGGGTATGACCTTGGTGGTTCATTCACTATGCTATTAGACAGGGTGGTGAAATAGTTACTTTGTGGCAAACTCTGTGCTACTGAATGCTTCATTTTATAAAGTTCTGAGGCAGAACGTTCTGCATCCTTGTCATATTTTACTACATGACTTTTGGGGCTCAAAGATGATAACGGTGTTCCTCTTGAATAATTTCCTCTCTCTCCCTCTAGAGCCTTGGTTTTAGCTGTAAAAGGAGCAACTTCAATGCTCTCTTGAAGTATCCGTCTATGCTCTTCTTTGTATTTGTTTAATCGCTCTCCAGTCTCCTGCGGTGGCTTCGGTAACTGGTTCAGCATTGGATCCACAAAGTGTCTGTGCAAATGGCTCTCTTTTGCAGTCTGTATTCTGCTTTGTTCCAAATCAGTCTTTACTGGCACAGTTGTAACAGAACATAAAGGTTCAATAAATGCTTTCCTCTCCAATTCTCTGTATAAAAAAAATAGATGAAGTACACTTAGATTTAGAAGAAATATACTACAACACAGTAGACCTTTCCTTCATCTCTCCCAGACAATACTCTCTAGTAACACAAAGTAAAGCTGGTACATATCTTTATGCTAGGTATAATTTTTCAAAGCCTGCAAGTGACTTATGAACTTAAATTTCCTTCAAAGTGCAGTTGGCAGAGTCAGTTTTAAAACTGGACTTGAGCGCTTTTGAAAACGTTGTCATCATTTGTTACTATATTTAGGCTTGTTGAGAGATATATATATATATATAGGCGCCAGATGATGCACAGTCACAAATAAACTGGAATAAAAGTAACTGAATATTAAACCTTATGCGTTTCATACTGCAAACAAAGAACTACACATCAGGTTATAGATTTAAACAGATTTAAATCTTACTCTTTATGATGATCTACTAGATTCTTGGACAATGGTGGACTAGAATGTGTTGTCAATTTGAGTGGCCGATGAGGATCTGCACTGGATGGTCTTACAGGAATGTGACTCAATAACCCAAGACTGTCAGCTGAGGTCACAGGGGTGGGCTGGTGCAACCAAGGGCTGGGAGTATTCTGTTAACAGCAACAAAATCAGACTTAAAAAAAAAATAACCCCAGAAACAGAAGCACACTAGCATAATACATATTTCTAATTCTTCCAATGATGTAGCCAAATGATATTTCAACATTGCAAATCACATTTTCCATTTTTTCTTTTTAAGGCTCTCAGACATATTTCAAGAGTAGGGCTGGCTATCTGACCAGTTCCAACTTGTTTTGCAACATGTAAAACATGCATTTCTAGTTTAATATGTATTTTGTAGAAGTTTAATTTTCAAATGCCTCTTTTGATAAGTTTGGCTGATTGCAGATGTTAAAAAACAAACACCCCCCCTACTCCCACCCCTCCATGCTTTACTGGAAAAAATAGCATATTACTTTAACCTGACTGCAGCATCTGTAAAGATGAGGTGCTTCAGTGGGTCTTTTTGGCACTTTTAGCTAAAGCTGATTCAATCAGCTATTAGATAAAAGCACCAAAAAAGCCCCACTAAAGCACTATATTTATATAGACGTTGGGTGAGCTGGGCCCAACTAAGGCGCTGCCTCTTCTAGGCATGTGTAGGGCTTGGCACAGGAACACGCCAAGTTTAAAACAAAACACTGTTTTGTTTTTTTAACGTTTGCAAGCAACTTTTGTTTCTATAATATGTATATTCTATTACGTATAGAGTAATATGTTTAGTTGAACCTTTTTCCAGAAAAGAAGTTTGAGTTGGTATGGAAATATTCAGTAAGAAGTTTTATTAGACAGAGTTTGCACCCTGAGGTGCCAGAATAGAGGCCAGAGTCAATTGAGGCTCTGGCCATGCAGAGTAGTATAGGATGCTACTTGCAAAAAGAGGTATTGCCACCAACGATCAGATTAACTGTCTTCTTGTCCAAAAACCCTTAATCTGACTGCACCTACAGGGTCAAGGAAGGATTAGCTTGGTTCTTCTAGCAACACCAGACACCTTCCCTGGCAGGAACGGGGAGCCACAGTGTATTTAACAGGGAGAGAGGAACGGTAGCCTGACAAGAGGACTCCTGACCCTGCACAACCAGAGCTTCAAACCCCCTTGTCTCCATTCTAGTGGCTGGAGTTGATGCCCTAGTTGCACACCCTCAGTTACACTACTGGATCTCAGGGCTTCCTTTTGCCAACATTCAGAAAGCATGGAGAAAGAAACTGCCAGCCACACTTGAATACAGAGGGAGTAAAGAGCAGATGGGGAAGCAGAGACAGGAGATAAAGAATGTGTGAAGAAAGGAACAGAAAGGCATAGAAATCTAAATAAGCGATGTATGGACAGATGCAGAGAAGAACAAGGCAGTGGCAGTTCATGGGGCAAGAAAGGTGTACAAATATAAAAGCACACTTCCCAACACAACCTGTAATTGAACCCAAAATTCCTCCAGTCTGAACACTTCTCTCATCTAGCAGATACGAAATCCACTGGCAAATCAAATGTCTTCTAACACTTAACCCCTGTAACAAATCGTTTCCATAACACTGTTAGCTCAAGTAATCAAGTCCTGTACTGCAGATGTGCAGATTCCACTGCTGTTATTTACCCAGTGTTGTTGCAAATGAAAATATTTCAATAAGGTTTTAAAAAAACTTCAAAAAATGTATGTATAAAATAATACTTTTTAAGGATGCCCAAGGTTGTGGAGCCTAGCAAGAAAAAGATGGTAAATGCCAGAATTAAGGTTTCCCACAAAAGCTTAATTTAGTCCTCTGTTCATGTCCATTAAGATACAGTTACTTCATTAGAAATTATACCCATTGTGTGTGTCAGAAAAAAAAAATCATGTAAAAGCCCAAAGGCATAGCTGCACAATGATCAGCTAATAAATATATTTAGGAGCTACTCAACTGAACATGTAAACCAGTTATCTGGAAGGCAAAATGCTATCCTTACATAAAACATATCTGAATAAATCAGTATAACTTACCCTTCTTAAGGAAGCCTCAGTATTAACAGGAGTTTCTGGATGGACCCATTTAGAGGAAGGTAGACCAAGTCCTGAGTAAGCATGTGTTCCATTTGGATACTGCCAAATAATTGGATAAAGCCCTAGTTGATTATATGATGCAGTAGGATGAGCTTGTCCAAGTAGATTTGGCGACTGGTGCTGTAACAACTGCTGCTGCTGCTGGTGTGCTAATGCCAAGTGGCTTAGGCTGCTGGCATGAGCAGTCTCTAGTCGTGGATGGCCACCTAGTAAGGAGGCTGTAGGCACTCCAGGTAGTACCGCAGGAAGTAGATGAGGGTGATGAACAGAATGGTGTGATGTAGTACCAAGAGGATGAGTGTTAATAGCAGACAACGGATTTTGGTTTGATGACCCAGCTAATAGATGAGATGCACCAGATAATGCAGGATGAGGGGGGTTTGGATTTAAACAAGTTCTGTGGGACGAGGAATGAAGAGGATAATTATGTTGATGTAAGTAAGGTGAAATGTGATTAGCTCCTGCTTCTTGTCCAATAAGTGTGGGATCCCTGTATACTGTAAAATGTTCATTCTTGTCAATGATAAGAGGACTTTTAGTAGCTTCTAAAGTACTAACTCTAGCTGGAACTGGATGAAAACTAGACCTAGGCAAATCATACTCAGTTTTATTTGCTGACCTTGTTACTCCAGTAACATGACTGTTCTGTGAACTAACCTTAGACTTCACAGTATCAGGAGATTGGGTGAGCTTAGCCTTAACATCAGGTGAAGAATATGACTTTGATTTGGGATGATCAACTGAAGCACTAGACTTTGACTTCACAGAATCAGGGGCTGGGCTTCGTTTACGTAGTTTGCCCTCTTCTGCTAAGGAAATTACATTTAATGAAGACATAAAGGCGCCATATTGAATTTTTTCTTTTTCAGGATTTAGATGTTCATTCACTGATGAAGTTGTTTTTGTAACCCCAGCTGGGATCAAATCCATTTTATTGACAATAGTACTAACCCAACTCTGATCAGTTTCTTGTTTTCTTACTTCTAGAAAATTTGCATTTGTAGACTGGTGTTTTAAATCACTGCTACAAGACGCTGTTTTCTGAACTGTTTGCAAAGCAAAGGTGCTTGCAGCATTTTCCTGGCTCTCTCTATCAGAATTGTTTTCATTAGTTATAACAACACCACATTTTGGTGTAGGAGGCCTGGGCACAAACTGCTCATTATTCAATTTCATAGCATGCTGCTTCTCAGTATTGCACTCTTGAACATGTAGGTCACTGGCATTCTGATCAGAGACAGTTGGCTGTTCTGCTGGATGGGGTGAAGATTTTTCTTGCAGGTCTAAGTCAGTTGACTTTAGTCTGTCTGCCCCCTGATGTTTTTTATCTTCCTGTATTCCATCCCAGGGAGACTGCCTGTCTATTAGTGTCTGCTCCTCTCCACCCTCACTACTTTGGGATTTTCCTTCTTCTCCATTTATCTTTGAAGTGTTCTTGCTTTTCAATTCATTCTCCGAATTTTGCTCCGAGGAAGAATCTGTTAATCTTTTATTTGAGTTTTCTGAGTCACTGCTCTCAGAGTAGTCTGAGATATTGTCTGTCCGCAGTCTTTTCATACTCAGTTTCTTTTCATCCTCTTCAGGTTTTCTTCTTTTGCTAAGAAAGTGTTTATTTTTACTTTTGGGATTTTCTGTAGAGGAGAAAGAAATGCTTGTTATATGTTTAGTTCTGTATAGCTTTAAGAATCTTTCACCCTCCCATTTCAATAACTGCCCTACCTCCTCGACCTATATAATCATATTTTTCTTCTTTCATTTTTTCTTCATCAGGCATGCTGCTATCTGAGCCTTTCCTTTTATTTGGCCGAGCGTTCCGTTGCTGCTGGTGAGAATTCTGTTTTGGTGCTACCGTTTGGGAATTCATTGCTGGTCTGGGACTATTTGCTTGAGCACGGGTATAATGACCCTAAAAGTAATCACATAATTAGTTCACTCTACATGATCCTAACTTAGCAGCTTAATCATAGATACTGAATGTTTGCTATAAACAATAATACTTTAAGTAAGAAGAGAAATATATCTACGTGGACTGTGTTGCTGTTCTGGCTGGAACGAGACCTGCGGCGCGATGTGATGCCAATATTTTCACCTTTCAACAAAGAGTGAACAACATCATCTAGAAAGGTCATCTGAACCATAGAAGGATCAACATTCTGTGGTTCTAACACCTGGTTTATTAAAAAGAGAAAAAAAATCCATAATCAACAGGTGTTCAGATACATGCTAACCTGTATTTTCATAGCAAGGTTCATGTGTTTACATAAGCTAAATTATATACTTTATTTGTAAGCTAAAAGACTAGCTGAAGGGAAGACATAAGGCAAGGCAGATTTGCACTATAGACTAACTAAATCAGAGATGAGTCGCACATCCCTTTGTAAGCAGCACTTATTTCATCAGAAGTTGGGAAACGACTGCAGGAGGAAGACCTTCTAAAAAGAAAGCAGCAAGTTCCTTTGCACCATCTGATGAAGTACACCTGCTGCTCACAATAGCTTATACTACACATCTCTGATTTAGCTAGTCTATAAGGTACAAATCTACCCTGTCTTCTGACTGACTTCAGACTAACAAGGCTAACTACCTTTTTTTCATCCAAGTGAAAACCATAGCTTATCTTAATCAGGACATCGGATTGTGGATTTTTTAACAGGGGACTGAAGCAGCAGCAAAACCCAAACCTTTGAAGGTCACCATTTCTACTGTAGGCACGATTGCACTGGTTTCAGATAAGTTTGCCAGATAACACATTGAAAAGCCACTGAATTTTTCTTAGTTGAGAACCATTAACCAACTGTTTTAAAAATAATATATTCTAGCCACAAATAGAAAAACAAAGTAACTAATAGGAGTGAATAGCAAAATGCCAAGACAGAAGGGAGATGGTCACATCTATACAGAAAGCCAGCACTAACGAGATAAATTTAGGGAACGCTACAAGTAAAGACATTTTTTCAGGTAAGTGAGAAACGAGGCACAAAGAGATCCATGAGCTATGAGTGCTAGACCAAAATAAAAGAGATGTTTGGGGAAAACAATTAGAAGAAAGGGAAAGAAAGAACTTGAACGTACGGTTTATAGGGATTCATTTAGTCATGCGGTAAGCAACATTTTTTGGCCAGAATGCCAAAAAACCCACAATGTCTACCTTGGAAGGTGCCAGAGTGCCAACATGCCGGAAGCTGTCTGCAGCCTCCCAGCTACAGCTGGCCCATGGAGCTCAGCCTACTTGCAGCTTCCCAGCCGCCTGCTGGGAGCAGCTTGGGCTCTGTGGCTGGCAGCAGCTGCTTAGAGTCCAGGCTGGCAGTTGTGTGCTGAGCAACACGGCCTTGCGTGCCATGCTCAGCATGTGTGCCAGGGGTTGCTGACCCCTGATTTAGTCACTTCAAGGAAGATGGGACATCAGCTCTTTTAGAACTAACCAATATTCTCAGGTTTCTCTTGGTATGCAATTAATTTTTACCATGAAAAATAACTCATAGTTTTTTTGGCCAAGAACAATTTCAGATCCATAACTGAAAAGTACTATAACAAATACTTGTACTGTACTGTTCAAAGTGAAGGCTTTTAATTTTTCAAGGGAAAAAAAAATTACTGGAGTTATAAGAAAAAGTTGTTCCTGGAGTTATACAGGAAACTTCTGTGTTAGAAGAGACTTCCAAATGGTGCTGACAGGAAAGACTAATTTGTATTACTAAATTACTTCATTTCTAACACTGTATTGGTCAGATAGTGACCACATAAGAGAAGCTAAAGTCTTTGAATCAGAATTAATTATAAAATGCATTTTGCATAAATGCTCACCCTCACAAAAACTTGACTGCTGATCCAAGGACTCAAACACTATTTTACAAGCAAGAAGGATATACTTGTACACATTTGAAGCAAACAGTATAATAAATCGAAGATCTAACACATTACAAAACCTTTAGAAAATTTCAAGTATTTCTTTTTAACCCAATACTTTTCCAAGTAGTGGATATAATAATTACCTGGTCATTCATAACAATCATAGTGCGAGTGAAGAGGTCATGATGAGTAATTATACCAGTAAACCACTGGGTGGCAGAATCCTGTCTGTATACTCTCACCCTATAGCCGTTTAAGGAATATGGACCTTTGAAAGGAAAAATTTACAGAAAGATGCTAAGAAATTCAGAAAAAAAAAAGACACATATAATGTTTTTCAACCATACTCAAGTACAGCGTCATCCAGAGGACATGGGGAACAAACCACATGCACTTTTAGCAGAATGGCCCACCTATGCACTTTACTTTCATTCAAAAAGACATCCTAAATTCAAGTGGAATCTTTAGGATCATTTGGTTGAACCTACAGTCAACTATGCTAATGTTTTCAACACACAATTTCCTTATTTAACTCAATCATAGTCATAATCATCTATGATGATAAAAAATGGAAAAAATCTTTACTACAACAGGTAAGCATAGCAAAGTAACCTGAAAGGCAAGGTAGCATCAGGTTATACAGAAGCAATTATTCAACAGATTGGTCACATGCCCGGATGCTTCTGCTGGGAAAAACAATTTAGATTGTGGTGTTCAGGTTCTGTAGCTGCCAAGTCTTTCTTATAAATGACCACAAAGTTCATCTCTGAAGCAGTAGTTCAAAAACCCAGTAAAGTAGTCCTACCCCTCCTCCTGGCCTCATAACAAGCTGCAGTTATATGCACTAGTAAGAACTCTGCTCGTTTTGCAAAGGGTACACGTGTTAAGAAATCATAAACATCACATTCATATAGGTTGCAGACAGAAGTAACAAATTTTCACCTCATCTGGCCCCAGAAAATCATCTATAACAGTGTCTAAACAAGCACATAGCTACACCTCACTTAAAAAATGACTGATAGGATGAAACGCCAAACCTTCATTGCATGAGGGTTCAGATGAAGGTATTTCAAAATATAGCATCTTCTGTAATTTGTGTGTGCTGCCTCTCAGCCAGTCCCCGTTTTCAGAATGGGAGAGAAGAAACAAAGTGGAGGGAGTTTGGTTTGGGGTTTTTTCAGCCCTGCGCAGGGTGGGGGTACTGGAGCCTTTACCTTAAGGGGCTCCAGTACACCCACCCCACCCTCCAATGCCTTCTGGGAAACCTGTAAAAGAAGCTCCCTCTGCTTCACTTCCCTCCTCCCATTCTAAAAAAGAGACACACAGAGGGAGGAGGGGCCATCGCTAGGGGAAACCAGAGGCAGTCTGGTATCCAGCAGCTAAATTCCCCTCCCTCCTGGAACCAACAGGGAACTTCTGTTTGGTCCAGGTGCTCTCAGTTACAGCAGGGAGCTGCACTTCTGTTTGCACCCTCCCTTAGTGGCAAAATCCCTCTGTGCCATGAAAGGGTGATATTATATCTATTTTACAGACCAAGATGCAGAGATTAAGGTCTGAAGTTTCCATTAATTTAGGGTGTCCAGTTTGAAAAGACAACGACCACCATATATACTCCCATTTAGTTCTACTACAACTGTGAAAAGTTATTACTTCTGAGTTCCAAGTCAGGAACCCAGAAAATGAAGAGCACAGACTATTAGCAGATACTAATAAGAGTTTAGTTGAAATGATTGGCCTAGCATCATATAGTACCTCTGTAGCAGAGGCAGGGATAGAATCTAACTTACTAGGATAGAATTCACTTGCCTTTACCACAAAACTGCCCTCTCTCTTCCTGCAATCCCCTACCTCCTTCACTACATACCTCCTTACTTCTGCAATAAATGAGGCAGGGATCCTACACTAAAAAAACAAACAACAACAACAACAACAAAAAACAGATTCACTCCCACAGCAGATCTTTCCTATGCTCTGAATGGAACAAGAGACCTCCAGAAAGAGATTACATGATCAGAAAATTCAGGGCTGTAGCATTTATGCATGTGCACAAGGAAGCAGAATCAAGGTTGTCTAAGCAACCTGAATTCTGATGTTTCTGATCTCTGAGCATTTAGCCCTGCAACCTTAATAATGGTCTTTTGTAGTTTTGGTGTGTAACTATCTACATTTAAAAAAAATCATCAAACATTTAAAAAGTCAAGTCTTCCCCACCCAGCCTCCTAAGTCTAAGGTACTATTCACACACGTAAGCAAAAAAGAATGACCCTTTGTCATTATGAAAAAAAACATGCCTTTGATTTTATGTGCAAGATACTAACAGTATTAATAGTCTATGTGCATTGAACTATTAGTGGATTTATGACCACAAATAGGTCAAAAGTGTTCCAGCACGTACACTCCTTAAATATATCACATTATCTTGGTTCTAACTTTGCAGGGTGTGGTCAAGCTGGCTTTGAATAATCAGACTAGTTTGTTCAGTCCTACCTATTAAGACAGATCTTTGCCCGAGGAAGAATGAAAAGACAAGTTTCACTTAGTTTAAGACTCTAAAGCTGTCCAGTTCTTATTGAAGTCTTTGAATGTGTTACTCTCAGAATCTCATTATCCCAAGCTGCTTTCAAACAAGAACAGAAAATAATGCTAATACCATATTACATGTTTAATATAAATGCACATATAATTTTACTGCAAATAGAAGAAATTCACGGTGCTGGTTTCTATAACATATAGAAGAACAAACTGGAGTTGACCATTTCAGATCTTGGAAGTCTTGTCTAGTTTTGTTTCAAAAACTAGGATTTTATTGCAAAGCTGAACCAAAGTGGATGTCTACAGTGATTCATGAACACACTGTACACTTCTCCCTTTCAAATGTCATCATCTATTTCATGTTCATCAGTGAAAGATACTTTCTTAAAGCATATATTGACAGCTTTTGCTGTTTTGTTTTAAATATTCAAAGAAAACAGAACTGGGGGAGAAGGGAACAAATGGGAGTGTCTACAACTTTCCTTGAAAGACTGTCACACAATTTAGTAAACTAACCTGTAAGGTTGTTACTATTGTTACATAGCTAACAGCTGACAATGTACAAGGTGCCATTACATGGCAATGCCATCTTTTTATGTACCACCTTAAATTACATTCTTCCCTTCCTATAGTTTAAATCAATGGTTGTCAACCAGGGATATGCATACCCACAGGGGTACTTAACAAGATTATAGGTGGTCGGGGGGGCTCCCACCACTGCGCACACCCCAGCGGAGGCCCAGGGGGCACATGCCCCCCCTCTCCGCATCTGTGCATGGGGTGGAGGCAGCTGCCTTTGTATTAAGGGGTACATGAGCTGAAATTGAGACAGAAGGTGTACACTTGTTTAAAAAGGCTGAAAACTCCTGGTTTAAATTTTTCAAATATCTGTACATAAATCGCCTACCCAACTGTCATTCACACAAATATTAGAAGTCTATTAATATTTTGAATTGGTCCTTTAGCATGTATTTCTTGCTCTTTTCTCAACTTTAGTTTCTGGCATATATAGGCGCTGACTCCACGGATGCTCCAGGGCTCAAGCACCCACAGAAAATAAAGTAGAGGTTGCTTAGCACCACAAGCCAAGGCTGTTTTGCTTGCAAGTGTTTAAAAAAAAGCTTTAGTGGAAGCAGCATGTGCCTTCAACCTGGCTCTGCAGCATCTGTAAAGATCAAGTGTTTCAGTGGTGCTTTTGGGAGCTTTAAGCTAAAGCCAATTCAATTAGATATTAGATAGAAGTGCCAAAAAAGCCCCACTAAAGTGCTCCATCTTTACATACACTGCAGAGTCAGGTTGAAGTAATGCACTGCCTCTTCTGGGCATGCGTGGAACTCAATGTGGAAACATGCCAAGTTTAAAGTAAAGTGCCAATTTTGTTTTTTGTTGTTTTTTTTTATGTTTGCAAACACCCACCATCCAAAAAAGCGGTTTTTCACCAACTGAGAACTGCTACCCAAAAGAGTTTTTCATCTATTGAACCCTCTGTAAAATCCCATGAAATATAAACTTCCGTTTCTACCCAGAACTTTTACAATCTTTTCTCTGATGCCTGATGAAAGAGTGTTTGTGCCTGAAAACTTGGAATTAAAGAATTTTTTTTTGCAAAAATCCTGTTGGTCTACTAAAAGATATTACCTTTTCATAAGCCCTGAGGCAGAAGGGATACACTTGTTAAAAAAGGTTGAAAACCCCTGCCTTAGTGAAATGCAGCTGGAATACACAAGTACTAGGGAACCTAGGAGTTTATCATCTAAATTAAGACATACCAAATGTAAACAACAGAGATGGAGAATTAAGAGCACCAATGCCCAAAATTCTGGCCCCATGGGTCAGATGTGTGACATGGGGTCAAGTCTGCAAGCTGGATCCCACACAGGGTTAGGTCATGGGCCCAATTCTGTAGTGCCTTTATCCAGCCACAAACTACCTTAAACTCAGCCCCGCACAGCTTGCCTACCAGATCCAAATTTACGCTGTCAAGATCCAGCCACATGTGGCCTGTTGTTCTAATCTAGCTGCATGCTACCCTCCACAATGGATCCAGCTGCAAGTCAGTTGTGATTTTATGTTCAAGACCACATTAACCAGCAGGGCTCCCCATGGGTCCAGAAATCTGGCAGTAACAGAGCAGTACCCCACTCCCCCACTGCCAAACTTCCAGACCTAAAAAAAAAAAAAAAGATATAAACAACGTTATTTGTAATCACCAGTGGCCACCAGCCCAGCCTTTATCTGATGGCAACTTACTATAGACTTCATGCCAGAAGTGAATCTTGAGGGAAAGGGGAGGGGAGGGGAAGGGACGGGAGATCTGAAGGACAGGGCAATGGTTTAACAGATTAGTTCAGGAAAAGGCATCCCATGTGTAAGAGGAAGCATTAATATACTTGGAGATATATATAAGTAAACACAAGCATGGTTAGTCAAATGGAGTGACAAGGACAAAGCACATTAATGGTCCTAAGGGACCACCTTCTCCCTCTGCCCCGTTGCCAGGCCTGTAAGGTGAGCCGAGAACAACTTCCTGGAAGTACTATTAATAAGTCAAGCCCGCTTGGCAAAAAAACATGGAAGGTCATTCTCAGCAGTTGCTCCTCAGCTTTCAAACTTCTTCCCTCAAGGCCCAAAGGCCCACCAGAGACTGAACCTTGGACAACTTTTGGAAGCTGTAAGACCTTCCTATTTTGGTAGGCATTAGCAAGCAAAGCTAGGCTGAAATATTGGTTGGGGGAGGAGGGGGGGGAAATCAGTTTTACACTGATATTCTAATTCCCTTTTAAGTAATTTTGTTCCTTTTGTTGCAGACCTGTCTTCTGTCCTCTTAATGTAATGTAATTTGCCCTGGGCCTTTGGTAGGAAAGGCAGCATATAAATACAGATAGACAGAGCTTCAGTGGCTGACTTGATTCACAGGAGATGCAGCCTGATTTGGCTGATTGGGCCACAGACTAAACAGGCAGCTGAAAGCTGCCTCCAGCTAGTAAGTCCGTTGGGGGAGGGGGAGGAAATGAAGGTAAGGTAGGGAAGGATTGGGGCTGGGACAAGATGCCCAGTGAGGGCAGGGGGTGAATTATTCAGGGAGCAGGGCAGGGGACCCGGGATGTGGACGTGGCAGTGCTGGAAGTGGGGCTCTGCCCTGCTGCCACCTGCCCAGCTGGTTGGGGTGGGGGGGCGGCGCCACAGCAGGATGCAAGTGCAGCTCACTCCAGGCAGAAGGGGGGAAACAGGCAGCAGGGCACAGCCCCATTCCCAGTGCTGTCGCGCCTTCATCCCGCATCCTCCGTGCCAGCTAGCAAGCAGCAACAGGGCAGAGCCCCCGCTCAGAGTGCTGATGCAGGCACAATAGCACTGGGAGCAGGAGCTATGTCCTGCTGCTGCTCAGAGTGAGCCGTGCCTGCATCACACTCTCCACACACCCCCACCCCGCCCCTGCCCAAGCTGGCCAAGCAGCAGCAGCAGTGCATAGCCCCTGCAGCTCTACCCCCACCACGGCAGAGGTAGGCACGGCTAGGGGAGCCGCAAGAGAAGCCACCATGGCTGCCCTGCCTAGTCCCATCCCCCGCTTGGTCCAGCCTCCCGGCAATAAAAAAAAAGAAAAGCCCCACACTCAACAGATGCAGTAGAAATGATTGGAACGTTTGAGGGCTTGTGGCAGAGCCCTCCCCACCCCCCAGCACAGGGCAGTGGGGGACAGCAGGGATTGCCCTCCCCCACTTGGCAGCTGCCCTATGGCGCAGGTGCAGCGTGGCTCAGCAGGGTGCCGTGCGCTGCCTGGGAGCTGTGGTGGCTCCAGTAGTCAGCCAGAGCCTGACACTCAGCCCCAGCTCCCAGGCAGCATGTGGCGCCCTGACGAGCCACGCTGCACCTGCGCCATGGGGCAGTTGCCATGGGGAGGCAGGGGCCATCCCTACTGCCCCCCACTGCTCTGCCACAAACCCTCAGAGGCCCCAATCGCTGCTCCTGCAGCCAGGGCATGTGGGGCTTGTTTTTTGGGGGTTTTGTTTTTTTTAAAGCTCTGCAGTCACCAGCTGCAGGAGCAGAAATTGGGGCCTTTGGGCACTTGTAGCAGAGCCCCCCTGCACAGCACAGCAGGGATCGTCCCCTGCCACCCCTACCCCTACCACTGGGTACCCACGCAGCAGCTGATACATTGCACGGGTGCAGTGAGGTTCAGCGGAGTGCTGCGCACTGTCTGGGAGCTAGGGGTGGCTCGAGCAACCAGCCGGAGCCCAGCAGTGCTCAGCCCCAGCAGCCTCACCTCCCAGGCAGCACACAGCACCCTGACAAGCTGCACTGTCACACCATTTGGCAGCTGCTGCGTGGGTGCCAAGTGGGGAGAAAAACGATCCCTGCTGCCCCCCCACTACCCTTCGTTGCAGGTGGGGGGTGCTCTGCTACAAGTGCCCAGAGGCCCCAGTCGCCACTCCTGTAGGTAGTGAGTATGGGGCTTTTTTTTTTTTTTTTTTTTTTTTTTTTTAAGTCCCAGTACTAGGGTGGGGCTGAGCAGGGGATGGGGCCAAACAGAGCAACCATGGGGGCTTCTCCTGCAGTTCCCCCCAGCTGATCCAAATCACTGAATCTCTCCGAATTAGTGCCAAATCATCCATAGCTGATATGGCCAAATCGATTCAGGACAGTGATTCGAATCTCTGAATCGAACCACCGTCCTCTGAATCAAATACTTCCCTATTCACATAGGCCTACTACCTCTAAAACCACATATAACACTGGCTCAACTGTCACCACACACTACACATTTCTGCCACAGCTTAATACAGGCAGTCCCCGGTTAACGAACGTCCGAGTTATGGACATCCATGCTTACGAACGAGCTGCCACAAGGTTTATTAATTTAGAAGTCCGAGTTACAGACAAACGGTTCATAGTAACGAACGTGGGAACTAGTTTGTTACGCTCGTGAAAACATTCCGCGGCGTCGGTGGTTCGTCGGCTGAGCGTACCCATGCCATTCTGTTCTGGATCACGTGCCATTAGTGTTGCATTTTATGGTATTTGGAAGCGTTTCTGAAATGTTTTATGTGCATACAGAGGTAAAATATATGACTAACTGATGCTAAAGACAAACCGTACATATGTGTTCCGACTTGCATACAAAACCGACTTAAAGACGGTCTCAGGAACGTAACTCGTTTGTAACCCGGAGCCCACTTGTACCTAGCTTCTCTCTGTGCCCTTTTGTTTTTCATTTAATGGGTTATCTGTAATTACAGCAATTAAGACTAAGTCAGAGAATCTTAATGATCTCTGACCTAACAGTAACTGGTTAGAAAGAAGGACTATCAATGACAGCCTTTTTATCAGTGCTGAGCTACTATAAGGGAAATCTATTTACTTCTGAGTAAAACTCCATTACCCAAGACTGCTTCTTTGTTCAGAATGTGTACTGGTATGCTGGGAGATGAAGAGGGACACATGGTTATTATTAGTTTATAATAAAGATATCACATTTTAACACCAAAACCCTTAATAAAATATCCATGAGCTGACTATTATCAAATTACTACTGTAATAACATGTCCCAAATTTTTTAATCTATTCAGTCACATTTCTAGCTTCAAAACAGAACATATACATACATTGCCAAAGTAGTTACCTTGCATAAAAATCTCCTGAACCTTTTGTTCTTTTACCCAGGCTTTTACTTCCTCATGTAGCTGCGGGTTGTCCCTGAGAACTGGGTTTAGACTGTCTACGTCGTCCTAGAGATTTAAAAAGCACCATATGTTATGTTTATTCATAACATTTATGAATATTTTCTTAAATATAACCTGGAATACAATGTGAAGTAACCTGGCCCTAAATGTACTGATTAAATACAAATCTATGTACTATTCTTGGAAAAAATGCAAGATAGAAGAAAGGGTTGCAGCATGAACAAAGTATACAGATCCCACAGGTGTTAAGACTTAAGCTATTCATAGGATCAGACATTTATAAATAATGCCTCATTGCAAGCTAGTTCCCTTATAAAGAATTCAGTGTTTAAGCACACAGCAAAAAAAGGATAATAAAATGTGATAAAAAGAATTTAGAAAGTTGTTTTACTCTTTTTTTTAATTAACTGAATATATACTGAACACACATGCACACACACACACAAGCATGCACATGGACAGAAACAATTTAAGTTTTTGCATTATACATCTGTAAAAAAAAAACCCCAACATTTTGATAATTTTAAGGCTGAATATAATTTTGTTAACAGTATGGGTTCAAAGATCATATATGTCAATATTGGTTAAAATGCTCTTAAATATTTAATTTTAAAATACACATTTTCTTGCCACTGTACTATTTTGAGTTAGTGAGATGGCATCTTGACAGCCAAACAATGCATTTTTGGTGGCACTGTCATCATACCAGTATAGATACAAAACCATTTTTCTTTCCCCTAATGCACAGCTCAGAGAGACACTGGACATGGTACAATCTATTGGTTCACCTTTATATGGTGGCATTTCAAGGTGTATTTTCTACTCCTGCATTCGTGTTCAGTGGCAGAAAAACAATAAAACAGCACTGCTGATTGGTGGCTCTGAGAAGAACACAGGCAGCTCCCTGAAACTAGTACATAAAAGATATATTGTAGCTGTGCTAGAGACTTCCATTTACAATTAAAATAACTAGAGAAAGCATCGGTACATGGGTTAAATGTTTTAACAATAACTGACCCATTTCCTTTCAAAACATTGTTATTAAAAGAGTCTATCTTTAACTGCATCTTCCAAGCTTAAAAATGGGAGTGAGGGTGCATATAGTATCAAGAGACAAGTCTAAGAGGTAAAACATACTTTGCACAGGAAACTGAAAATCAGCTTGAAAATTGTGTAAGCTTCAACACATGAATTCCAAGCCTACACACTGTGTTTGCCATTTGACATATTATTGCATCTCTGATAAGTTACAACATACGGAGTCACAAAAAAGCCACACAAACACGTGAAAGCTATACAAGATATCACACAGATCCCTTCAGAGATTAACCTAAATATGTCTCACTGTATATATAACTACAAAACAAAAGTTACCACATTAAACATGTAACAATGGTAAAATATGCTGAAAGTGAAGCTTCTCACTGAATGTTTCCAGGACATACAGCATATTCACACGCACAGGATGTGTGAGCTGCTCAGTGATGAGACCTTAAATAGAAGAGCATCCCCCGCCCCCCAACCCTGGTCCTCAGGTGAGAGAAAACTGCATCTCAAAGGATCCCAATACAAGTAACTAACCTTCATTTTTCCTTCCAGTCTGCTGAAGGCTACAAGTGAAAGGAGCAATGGAAAAATCTCCGGCCATACCCAGTTTACTCTCCCTCTTAGCATTCAGCTCTGTCTCCGTGACACAGGATATTGGGCAAGATGGACCTATGGCCTGACCCAGTGAATTGCAGTTCTTCTGGAAGTTTGGGGTAGATCCCTTCATGGAAGAGACTAGACAAAGATGACTTACAAAAGAAAGTGGGGTTCCTTTAACTGATATATACCTGAAGCATGCTGTCAAGGCTGCTATGGCCTCAGCAGGACCTAAAGCAATTATGTAGGTTTGTATGTATGTACCTGTCACTGCAACAGTGACATGGTGGGGATGAATTGCCTATGCAGCAGTGGCAATGGGGGATTGGAGCATGCACAGGATCACCCACACAATGGTGGCAGCAGCAGCAGGGAGCGTGCACTGCTCTTGCAGTGAGGGTCCCGGGGAGTTTGTATTGCAGCACACAGACCGTGTGGTGTATGGCCCCAGCTGCTCTGAAGCTGGACATGCTTTAATGCATGAATCACAAGTTTTAATATGAACAAAAACTCATTACAACTGCAATGTTTTACAGAAAAAAAAGGTTAAGTAGATTTTGCAATTCTTGCAGAGGTCAGCACCACATTAGTCCTTGCCATCTGTGGTTTAATTAACTATAGCTTCCTCTGACTGCTTAGAGATTTTCTGATGATTTAAGGCATGAATTAAATGAAAACATGAATATAAAAAACTTAAAAAATACATTTACACTGAACACATGTAGAAAATAAGTACTGCAATAGTTTTTTTTAAATATTAATGTACAGGGTTGTCATCCAAATTAAGGAGAGCCAGAGAAACTCATTCAATTTTGGTATTAATTTCAACTACAATGGAATTATTTCTCACTTATATTAGAGGTCAATTTGCTCAGTAATTATAAAACTACAGACAGACCCAATATTTCAAAAGCTTAAAGCTTGTCTTCATTCATCAGATCTATTCTGTACAATAACAGAAATTATTTTAGAACCAGTACATAACCAGTAAGGTACACATCCACTTACACAATCATCAACTGCTGCACGTAAGATTATTCAGTTTCCAGAACTAAGTTAATAAAGTGATTAGTTTTACAAGATTACCACTTGCCTTTTCCACACAGGTATTGCCTCAAGATACATCATGATGAAAACAGGTTTTTCTGGTTACAGTGCAATTTATCAAACTGATAAACTGTTTATTTGCCATTTCAGTCTATGAAGGACACAGATTTTTAACCAAAAAACAGTTTACTTAAGATCAAATTGAATAATATATCTATTATGCTCATTTCCAAGGAGAACTATTTTGAAGATACTACAATGGCTATTACTGCACCCCCAACACAAGATGCCTGTGCAATTGTTGAAGATGTCCTCAGTCCCAGGAATTTAACAGCTTTATAGCTACTTCTAGACTTTCAGACAACAACAGCCATAAAAATGTAATTTTTAACCTTCACATTACTAAATTATTTCCTCTTGGATGCAAAACCCAACAACAGGTTTACTAGATGGGGCATCAAACAAAAGTTTTTAAAAATGGGCTTCTCCTACAAAAAATTCAATAGCACCTTTCCTCAACCTTCCTAGACAATCAAACATTTAATCACCTTCCCCGATTTCTTCCTATTCAGCCTCTCCCCCCAAAATGTTCTACTACATTATTTCTCCATTATTTACAGCCCCCCATGTCAGCTGTATCTTCTCCCTTTTCTTTTCTCCACTCCCTCTCCTCTTTTCTAGCTATCATCTCCTCTGCTTCATGAAAAAAAGAGGGAGGCAACTTATTTTTGTGTAATACTTAAGCCAGCTTTTCTGCTCAATATTATCCTGGCTTACTGAAGAAAATTAAATCAAGACAGGCTCTCAGAAAGGTACAAGCAAGAGATGAAGCAATGAAATATAAGGTAGCATCTGATGAAGTAAACCAGCAGTGCTCAACGTTTTTGCCTCTATAGGCCAGATGGGTGGTGCATGGACTGCCAACAGGCAAGACTGGGCCCCACAATGCCCAAACTAGCACACAGGGCCACACTCCGGTCTCCGAGGCTTCCCACGGGTCCAGAAATTTGGCAGCAGGGGACCTGCAATTAGCTGCCACCATTCTCCTGCAGCCAAATTTTTGTACATATGGGGAGCCCCACAGGCTGGATGACAACTCCATCGGCCAGATCTGGCCTCAGGGTTGGGAACTGAGCACCACTGAAGTAAACTATATCCTACAAAAGCTTACTCTTCTCTGAATGAGTTAGTCTGTATAGGGTGCCACCCTGCCCTGTCTTCTACCAAAAAAAAGAAAAGAAAAACAAACAAACAAACAAACAAACAATTAAGGACCCTCAAGAGAGTGTGAAAGGAGCTATTAATTGGAAATTGCCCACCTGCCTGGCTGCAACCAGGCAGGAAGGGTATATTCTCCTCAGGCCTGGACCTAAGTTAGACAGAGGAACTGAACTGATAAAGATCCCTGCCTAAAGAAAAAGGATGTGGGTGATCAGCAGCAACTACAGATGAGACACTGACAGTGAAGCAGAAAAAAATAACAGGGTCAGACTCTCTCTCAGGTCAGGAGTAGGGGTGTCAAGTTAAATAGAATTCGCACAACATTTGCATGGAACAAACAGAGTTTACGTAACCCACAAAAGACATTTAAGCCTCCTGTTGTTTCACCCTTTTCTCTGCCTACAGTACACCAATGCATAATACATACACTGTTGTAAAAAATTGAGTGTTTTATTTTAAACTTGGCGCATTCCCTCATCAAGCCCCATGCAAGCCCAAAAGAGGCAGCGCTTTAGTTGGACCCAGCTCACCCAACGTCTCTATAGATTGGGTGCTTCAGTGAAGCTTTTTTGGCACTTTTATCTAATAGCCAATTTATCTAAAGCTGATACAAAGCAACAAAAAGCCCCGCTGAAGTGCCCAATCTATACAGAGATTTCTTGATTGATGCTGAGCTGGGCTGAAGTAATGCACTACTATTTCTGGTAAAGCATTGTTTGTTTGCTTGCATGTACATATATGAAGCAGCCTTACTGGTCACAGGCTCCCAAAGGAAAAATGGGCTTAGGGGTGTGTTTGGACTAACTGTGTAATTGCTTGTAGCAAAAATGGGGTCTACAGCCTAGAAATCCAATACAGAAGTGGTAGGACTGTGTGGTTTCACTAAGAGATAGAAAGTGGTGGTCAAAACACATTATCAGAGAGCTTCCTTCAAGAAATCTAAAACATTGTGCATTCGGTAATCACGATACCATTCTTCCCAACTAAAACAAACTTAAAAAGCTATAATAGAGATTAACAGTTGCACCACAGAACACTAAAGTCTTCTAAATGAAACTATGACAAGGCATAGTTGCATGTTTTACCCCAATCAGGAAAACTAGTCATGATTAAGGTAATACATGCTAGCTAAATCCAATCTAAACTTAACATTTTTCTCTTATTTAACTGAATGATAGCAACTTGACTTTACATGAGCATGGCAGGAGTCCAGACTCTAGAGAAAACTGAACTAGCTAAATCAAGTTCAATGCTATTATCCTGCATTTACACTAAGGAAAAGGTCGAGCTTAGGTAATTTAGTTAATACAAGTATGATTAGACATGCTGCTAGAAGTGGACCACTAGCAAATTCATGTCAAGAGGAGGCCACAATTTAAAAGATGGGGATAAAGTCTTGCTCAAAATGAAAGCAAAGACAAACAAACTGACACACAGAGAGGGAGAACAAAGCCAAATCCACAAAGAAGGGATAACCTGCTTGCCAGTAGCACAACATCATTATGCTGTCACAAGAAAATCAAATATAACTTTGACTTGGTTTAGCAGAAGCAGTATAAGCAACTACACAGAGCTGATTAGGCTTCATCTGAAGTATGGTGTCCAATTTTTGGCACTGCACTTTAAGGAACACATAGAGGGACAGGATCCAAATAAGCAGCCAGAATGATAAAGGAACAGAAATACAAGCCATGGGAAAACTAGATGCATTTAGTTTGGAGAAGAGTAATTAAAAATAGGAATGACAGAAGGTTTCAAATATTTGAAAGTTCACCATAAAAAAGGAGAAATAATCCTTTATCACAGAGAGGAAGATAATGAGTTTAAGTTCAAGTACAGAAAAGCAGGTTTGGATTAAACATCAGGAAAAGCTTCCTTACTATAAGAACAGGAAGACAATGAAAAAAGCTGCTTAAGGGAAGTAGGGCATCTCCTTTATTTCAACAAAAAGCTAGATAAATATGTCCATCATGGTTTCAGAATAACTGATCTTGCATATATGCAAGGGTTTGAACTAGATGACTCATGAGGTCCCTTCCAACCCTACTGTGAAAATCATTATTCTGAGACAGCAGATACAAACTCTAATGTTTGCATAAAGGGGGACACTGAGCAAGGAGTTGAACTACATCAGACCTCTGGAGGTCCCTTCCACCCGTACTTCAATTCAATGATTCATAGTATCATAGTATCTAGGGTCAGAAGGGGCCTAAAGCAGGCCATCTAGTCTGACCCCCCACCAATGGCAGGAACGAGTGCCAGGGTCACAGGAC
>JAGPOW010002673.1:16158420-16169909 GCA_030014935.1 Caiman crocodilus | reverse complement strand
TTGGCTGGGGTTCTGTGACCCTGGCACTCATTCCTGCCATTGGTGGGGGGTCAGACTAGATGGCCTGCTCTAGGCCCCTTCTGACCCTAGATACTATGAACTATATGAGAAAATGTAAACTGATTTTTAATCAATTGTTCATCAAAAAGGGGCACTGGAAGGAAATACAAAAAGAAAACCAATAACATAACCGGTAAAAAAAAAATTATGTTACTATTCTGCATATGTTGTGTCCCACCTCCATTGCCCAATCCAAAAGGTAAGAATGCCACAGTTACAAAGCCTAGCTGCAAAACTAAACCTGTAAAAGACTCAAGGTTAGTGCTAGAAGTTTCTGGGTTCAGTCCACAATGCATCAGCTAACATAGGAGCTGTCACACAGGACAGATATTTTAGATTTCCAGTTTCTGTCTTCTATTACTATATGTGTCAGGGCACTGTTTGTGCCTGCCACTTGAATGGCTGACTCAAGCAGCCAGCTGGTGCTTGACTGCAGTGGTCATTTTAGAACCATGGTTGCCTATATAGACAGAGCAGTTCATGGCTGTCATCACTGTGGATAAAAGTTGGGGCCAGGCATGGCTATTGCAACCTGAGCCTCAACTGGGGAGGGAAGCCCCATAGCCATAGTGGGGGTAGATGTGAATCTCAGTGAAGGAGCAGAAGTGGAGTCCCAGTGAAGGGGGGAAACCGGAGTGGGGGGCAGTGCGTGCGTGTGTGTAGAGTTGCCCCGGGAGGTGCCAGGGCAAGCTTGCCCCAGGTCAGTTAATTGACTGGCCACTACCCTGGTAAGGGTCACGGGAAAGACCTAAAAGAAAGCTTGTCTGCCACCCACGGTGTGTTCTATATAAAGTCTACGACCTAATGGCTACAAGAGGGAGTAAGGCAGTATAAGTTATCAATGCTTGAAAGAGACCCTGTAAGAAGGGGTGGAGCGTGAGAGGAGGGTGGTATGAGCACATGTACAAATGAAGCCTGACGATGGCTAAGCTTGGTCTGGCTGTAGGCCAGGATCACTGTCACCTGGATGCCATCTATGAGGCTTGGGGTGTGGTATAAGGGAGGATCAGAGCCACAGAGAGTGCCCCCTGGCATCGGGGCAAGAATGGGCAGCCTCCCACCTAATTAGAACCAATTATGAAACAAGGCATGGCAGGTGAGTGAGGTAGGCAGTTAGTCCAGGAAAAGGTGGGTGGGCCAATGGCAGACTGGCCCTGAGAAGGCCCCCCGTTACACCATATTTACCCGAATTCAGGATGACCCTGAATTTAAGACAACTCCCCCAGTAATTAGACTCTATACATGGAAAAGTTGTTATAATTTTCCATGTACAGACTTTAACAGTACGGGCAGCAGACAACTAGCCCCATCTACCCCTTACCACTTATTCCCCCACCTTGTGACTGTCCCTGCCTGACTTATAGTACCCCCCACAGTAACCTTGGGTCCATGTTCCCCAGCTCCCCCATGCTGCTTTTTTTAAGCATTCATGTTTTAAGCCTCTATGTTGTCCTTCCCCCTCCCCCTCTGCTTACCCTTGGCTTCAGAGCCCACAGCAGCATTAAGCCAGTAACGCTGCTATGAGGCAGGACCATTCATGGTTGATGACCATGACAGCTTAAGAAACTGCAATGAAACTTAGCTAGCACCACCAACCATCCAGCTCCACAGGAAGTATTCTAAAAAGGTAGAAACTGTTAACATTACGGTGTACATAGCTGCATAGATGTTTCCCCCCAAGGCAAGAAACTTGTACACTGGTCAATGTACTGGTCCATGTACATTTTTTTGTGTGGAAATGTTGTTTCTCTAAACTTGTACACTGGTCAATGTACAAGTTTAGAGAAACAACATTTCCACACAAAAAAATGCCCTATAATCATCTGCTTGTACATCAAATTTATCAGTTTAAAAACTACTACTGAGATCTAGTAAGAGCAGATACAGAAAGTAATGCTGAAAAGGTCAGACCTTCTGTTCAAAATTACATTTCTTTTACTGTTCTAAGACGCCCAACATATACTTTCTGACATTTAGTTCAAATCTATTTCCACAAGAACTTTTACTAATGCAATCAATAACTTAACTTAGGGGTGGCCAACTTGGGGCATACTGTGTGGTACACAGCAGGCTGGGACAGGAGTCGCAGCACAGTGGCAGATGATGCAAGAAGCAGAAAGCAGAGCAGCAGGTCAGGCAGGGAGCACAGGTGACTAAGCAGAAAACAGCAGCAGACTGGGCGGGGGAAGGGAATCAGAGTGGCACTCAGGGTAGGTGCAGGGCTAATGTGTGGCATACCTGCCAAAGAGGCTGGCTTCCACTGATTTAACTGATCACAGTAAGAGGAACAGGCTAAACAAAAACCTGTCAGACTTTTAACCAACCTATTCTGGGTTGAGAACAGACATTAAAATCTCAGGGAAGTCACAGTTCATTTTCTAAGGAAGACAATCATACTGAGTTAGCAGAGATGATGTAAGCCTGCATAGCTTTGCTCCTTTGCTGAGTTAATGAATTGGAAGACATAGAGCAACCCTCATTCCTTTCTTCTTGGTGTCATGATGAACCTGATCCTTCTCTCACAGTGGTAAAAAAGATGGATGTAGTCAACTGACCCATTTCTAATGGATTTGGGCTTTTGTCTGCCTTTATGTTGGGAACATTCGTTTGAAAGATGTGGATGGTTGGTGTCAGTAGCATGCTGTTCAGTCATCACTGTTCAAGATGCTGCCAGAGAAGCCAGCTGGACAGCTTTCAGGAGGTCCAGACAACAAATATGGATAAGAACTGAAACAGTTTTTAAAACACCAAGAAGAGTTAAATACTGAGACGCTGTGTGCTGCTCTGTCATCTGTGGAGGAAATGAAACTGGGAGCTGAGCACATGACAGTGGGGAATGCCAGCTGGCCTGCACTGAAATTTCTCAATCTGTTCTTCTCAACCTTAATGAGTTGGACAAACCAAAAAGCCTATGAGTTGCTTGATTAGAGGAGGTATAAACTTATGAGAAAAGCTTCATTTCAGTTGCAGTTGTTCTTTCTAAGTCAGTAGTTGACTACATCTCAAAACAGTCCATGCTGTATGATTAGACTGCTTAAAGCTTCATAAACCACACTTATTTTACTTCCTTTCTCAAGGTTTCAGAGTACACTATTTATTAATGTATTTATCCTATAAAAAGATGTGCACCATGTTTTATCATGCACATATGAATACTGTCTAAACCATGACACTTGCTTTGCTCTTATGAGCAAACAGGGTAATGAAAAATAAAATATCTGGTTTTTATATGCCTTCTGCCTACTCACAAAAAACAGAAAAGGAGAGTGAAAGGGTTTTATTTTTTTCTTATATATAAGTGTGTGCGCACATGCACACACACAGAAATATCTATATCTGGGCTAGCTTTGGGGTGAGTAAAGATTTTAGCAGCAAAGCCCTACAACTGTGGGCCAATTTTTTTAATGAGTCAGTTGATTTGGGTTTATTTGGGGACTTTTATGGTAAATTTTATCTCTTAGGTAGGTTACAGTTGTGAATGCTTAAACTTGAATGCTTAAAAAAAGTATGACATGTATTTTAAAGAGAATTCTCTGGAGTGCTAACTAACCTTTACCTTTCTTCATTTTGCACACAACACCTCTCTCAGTTCTTAACACCTTATTCTGTCTGGAACTAGGGTAGGTTAGACAAACTGACCTCTGATTACCCTTATAAAAATGCTGAGACAGTCAGATGAAGCTAAATTTTGGCTGCAGCTTTATCTCCCATATATTCTGGCTGGTGACAATTTGAAGAAGCATGTTTGGATCAAAAAGAAAGTGCAACTCAATGGAAAGCTGGTAAGGCATGTCTTTAAAAGCCTTGTCTCAGCCGTTTGTTGAAAGGGCTCATGGAAACAAATTTTTGAAGATGGTCATGTGCATTTCCTTATGTGGTGAAATGCCCCTTGCAGGAAATAACTAATTTAAAGGCACGGAATTTGAATTTGTGCTAGCCTCCCAACTCATCTGTGCAACCAGCCACTGTTTGTTCCCATGTTGGGTCATGTCGTGTTCAGAAACACTGGGTAAAATTTAAACCTACAGCTGTTAAGAATACAAATCAGCACTTGCAGGTTCTCCAATACCAATTTAGCTGCCTTGGGAGCAGCAGGCAAAGTAAAAACTTTCAGCTCTGGTTACTAGGCAGCCATAACAGCAATCCATGGGTTCACACCCTGCTCTGTTCTACCCAGACAGTAATCAAAGCAGCAATAAAATTGTCTTTGAATGTGTATTTTGAGCTTCTGGGGCCCGATTCTTTATATTTTATAGTACTTAGTGAATTTTGTTGTCTTGTTTTAAAAATATTTATCTTTGTTGATTATTTGCTCGTCCAAAGCGCAATTCAACAGATCCTTGCAAAAAAAGGGAGCCCAGCATCAGCCAATAATGACACAACAAGTGCTCAAGCAGACCTCTGTGCCTGTGAAAAACCAATGCTGCCAAACATCTTTCAGAAAAAAAAATCATGTTGATGAGACTATACACAACTTATATGGTACTTTAGTTCTTAGCATATTGTCCATTTTTCTTCAAGTAAATTGCACCTTTTAAACAAATGAATATACTAACATTTTTTTGCTGTAATTGTAGAGCTTTCATTTATAATACATACTATAGAAACAAATACACAATTGCTTACATATTATTATTATAGGTAAACATCAATTTTGAACACTACTTAACTGTACAGAGCTGCAGAAACTGTACAGAGCTGCAGTAAAGTCTAATTCAGTTTTAATTACTGGTTACACTTATATTTTTGTGTCTCTTATAAATGTACAAATATTTTAACAAAAAACTTATTTGACAACTGTGTTTTGCATATATTTAGTTGATTTTGAATATCTGTTCAGAAATATCCAGGCTATTAAAAATATAATCAACACACAATCTGAGTATTATATAGGGTCTTGGCTCTGCACTTCAGTATTCATATGTAATCTTTGAGGTCAGAATGAATCAGAAAATAACAGAATTAGGTTATTTAGGTATAGGTTTTTAGTTTGAGACAGACTAGTATTTCAAAATGGGGGGGGGGAGAGAAGGGAGGAAAATGGGACAGACACGTGCCCCCCCAAAAACCTCAAATATATTCCACCATGATTAAATAGTTAAGTTTTTAGATTAAATTACTTCTAATATCTATTCTTGATCATTTGCAGAAATAAATGGGAATCTTTTTAAGTAGTATTGTTTGAAATTATAAAATTTGGTCTCAGCTATTTAAAAAAAGGCATAGTTTTGCCTTGGTTGACAGGGAAATGCACTAATATACATGGAGAGAGACTGTACTCTCAAAGTATAATTTGAAGTCAGCATACTGTTTAATATTTGATAATATTTTACTGTTATTTCTGTTATGTTTTAAAACTATAAGGACTTTTCTTGCACTATGAAACTCATGATGAAATTTAACATATTTGGCTACAAGTCAGGAAGTTGGGTATGAACGGTTTCCATTTAGAATATACATATAAAAAGTAGTAAACTCCTACTTTGTGTAAATTCAAATACAGCACTGCAATATACTGTAGTAATCATCCTAGATGTATTTAAATCTGATGCAGTAATAGCCTGCATAAATCTCATAAACATCAAAAATACAATTAACTGAACTATAGCTGGGCTATTATTTTTTAACTGAAGCTTCCAGGGGTAGAACTACAGGATACTATGCTAGCCCAGTGTCTGAAGATAATGTCGTTTTTTTCATCTTCAATGCGCTCCAACATAAAAATTTGACGGAGTTTTGGCCAGTTGAGCACAAATTGCTAAAATGGAAGTAGCAGATCAACACTAAAGGTGAAATTCAGGAGGTGGATGAAAAAACAATTTTGCTTGTATTATTCCTGACTCAACTACCCACTAGTATTGGTTTATTTCCTCAGTGCTTGCAAGTTTTTTAAAAAGCATGTTTTCCACGTACAGTATTTTAATGGATTATACGAACAATATTAAAATATGTATTCTGGATGCAATGTACAAAATATATTGGGGCATGACTTTATATTTCACATTCCAAATCCGCTATTTGTCAATTACAAATATGAAGTATCATTACAATTTTAAAGCAAGCATTTTAATATCTATCACTTACTGCAAGAAGGCAGCTTTCATGTCATTATTCAACCTGTTTGCATCAGTTCTCTGAATGTCTGTCTTCTCCTCAGCAGTATGGAGACTCTTGCCACTAACAAGGAAACTTGTCATTAACTGGTCTGACCCTCCCATATTAATGAATGCGAGTTGCACTCAATTTTCATGTAAGAAATAATAACTCTTATCCTGTCTGTAGCAACCAAGATGATAAAAACTGCAGGAGTGCATGCGACAGGCAATCAAAAATTATATGGTGACTGCACATACAAGATCCTGTGGGCACAAATTATAAGTGGTTGCCAATTATAAAGAAGTGACTTGACTTCATAGCAGCACCTATGCATGAATGGGGAAATGGAATTCCATGCAATGAGAAGTTTAGATAGATGTATGAGCTGGAAGAGGTATTCTCCAGGCAGCTCTCAGAGGCCATTCAGGTGAGGGAGGCGGTGGTCGTGGGGGATCTAAATTACCCAGACATCTGCTGGGAGGTGCCAAACAAACCACTCACATAGGTTCTTATACTGCATGCAGGACCTCCACCTAACCCAAGTGGCGTACCAGGGGTAGCGCCTTGCTAGACCTGGTCTTAGCAAAAGAGGATGATCTCTTGGGGAACCTGCAAGTACACAGTAACCTGAGAGATAGTAACCATCACTTGATCGAGTTCACTAGCTAGCAAAAAGTGGGAAAAATATCCAGTGAAGCCAAAGTGTTAGACTTCAGAAGGGCCAACTTTAGTAAACTTGGAAGACTAGTTAGTGAGGTGGCAGAACTCAAGAGCATCGAGCAAATGGGGGCCAAGGAGGGTTGGAGGTTTTTCAAGGAAGTGATCCTTTGGGCACAAAAGGAGTCTATCCCCTTACGCAGGAAAGGGGGTAAGGGACAAAAAAGCCCCCTTGGCTGAACAGGGAACTCCAGAAAAGACTGGGAGCAAAGAAAGATTTACAGGCATTGGAAGCGGGGGGCAGTCACCAAGGAGGAACACACCACCCTGGTGCGCTATTGCAGGGAATCAGTTAGGCAGGCCACGGCAGGGCTGGAGCTTAGGCTGCCTACAACAATCAAGGACAATAAAAAGTCCTTCTACAGATACATACTGAGCAAAAGGAAGGTGCAGAGTAACACAGGGCCCCTGTATGACCAATCAGGACAGTTGGTGGTTGACGCAAAGATAAAGGCAGAGCTCTTCAATGAGTTCTTTGCTTCAGTATTCCTAAGTACTGGCCAAGATACTTCCCCCACCTTGAACATAGACATATATCCAAAAGGCACCAGACCACCAAAGGTTAGTGCTGACTTAGTTAAGACGCACTTGGAGGGGTTGGATGAATACAAATCAGCCAGCCCGGATGACTTTCATCCACGAGCGCTGGAGGAATTGACCACTGTCATAGTTGAACCTCTGGCACGGCTGTTCGAGCACTCATGGTGCTCTGGCCTGGTCCCCGAGGACTAGAAAAGGGCCAAAGTGGTGCCCATTTTTAAGAAGGGGAGAAGGGATGAGCTGGGTAACTTTAGGCCAGTCTGTCTTACCTCTATCCTTGGGAAAATACGGGGGGGGGGGTGGGGGGGGGGAAATCAAAGAGCACATTTGTGAAGGCCCAGCAGGGGAAACGATGCTGAATGGAAATCACCACAGGTTCGTCACAGGTAGATCCTGCCTGACAAATCTTATAGCCTTTTATGACCAGATCACACACTGCCTTGACACAGGAACTGAAGCTGATGTCATCTACCTGGACTTTAAGAAGGCCTTTGACACAGTTTTGCATCCTATTCTCATAGGGAAGCTAGCAGGCTGGATGCTTGCACAGTCAGGTGGGTGGCCACCTGGCTTAGGGACTGCACCCAAAGAGTGGTGGTGGTAGACACGTCGTTTTCAGCCTGGAAGGAGGTGGGCAGTGGGGTCCCAGAAGGTTCGGTCCTTGAACCGGTGTTATTTAATATCTTCATCAGCAATTTGGACAAGGGTGTAGAGAGCACTCTCTTCAACTTCGCAGATGATACCAAGTTATGGGACAAAGCAAATACACGGGAGAGCAGGGAGCACATACAGCCCAATTGGACAGGTTGGAGCAATGGGCAGAGTAAAATAGGATGCAATTCAACAAAGATAAATGCAAGGTACTCCACCTTTGGAGGAGGAATCCCCAGCACACCTATAGGCTGGGAGATGACCTCCTCAACAGCTTAAGAGCTGAGAACATGAGCTGGCAGTGTAACAAGGCCATCAACAAAGCCAATCACACCTTGTCATGCATTAGCAGATGCATGATCAACAGACTGAGGGAGGTGATGCTCCCCCTCTATGCGGCATTGGTCAGGCTGCAGTTGGGAGCTGTGTCCAGTTTTGGGCGCCACACTTCAAGGAGGGACATGGAGAATCTGGAGAGGGTTCGGAGAAGGGCCACTCGCATGATTAGTGGCCTCCGTGAAAGACCCTATGAGGGGTGGTTGAGGGATCTGGATCTCTTCAGCCTTCACAAGAGATGACTGAGGGGAGACCTTGTAGCCACCTATAAGTTTATTAAGGGAGGACAACAAGGAATTGGAGATGTGCTATTTACCAGAGCACCCCTAGGAGTAACTAGGAAGAATGGGTGCAAACTAGTGGAGAGTAGATTCAGGTTAGACATTAGGAAGAATTTTTTTTTTACAGTAACGGTGGCCAGAATCTGGAATGGGATTCCAAGAAAGGAGATGCTATCAGCTAACTTGGAAGTCTTCAAGAGGAGGTTTGATAGCCACCTGGCTGGGGTCAACTGACCTCGGTGCTCTTTCCTACCAGGGGCAAGGGGTCTCATACAATGATCCTTTGTGGTCCCTTCTGACTCTACAATCTATGAATCTATGTGTTAAGTTCCAAATTTATTTATTGAGTCTGAAGGTAATAATGAGAAGATAATTCTTGTGATACAGCAAGTAAGTCCATTTGGTACCAGTAAAAGGCACTGAATTTACAGCCACTGAAATTAAAGTTATATAGTTATACTATGGGAATCTATGCTCAAGATTCCTCAGACAGTCCTGCCAAGAGGCCTTTATCACTTTTTTTTTTTGTAGGGGCCATTTTTAATACTTCAATTTCCTTGATTAAGCAGTCTGCATTTTTTCAGCTAAAAAAACTACCAGTTATTCTGTTTCCTCCAGCTTTGTCTTTGATCTAGGCCAAGACAACTACCTAAAGCAATAAAGGTCATATAACTGTTGTGTAAAATGGTGATCTATTTCAGTCAAAACTGATATGGTGGTCAGAGCTCATACAGGAGATCTACAGAAAAATAAAAATATTAGAAACGTTTTGTGTCAAATACTGATAGTACAATGAATATATTTATCATCTTACTAACAGGAAATTTTATTATCATCTTACTAACAAATTCACTTGGAGGAGGAGAAGAAGGTGACTAGGAACAGTCAGCATGGATTCACCAGAGCCAAGTCATGCTTGACCAACCTGATTTGCCGTCTATGACGAGGCTACTGGCTCTGTGAGTGTGGGAAGACTAGTGTGGTATACTTTGGCTTTAGCAAGGCTTTTGTTACGGTCTCCCACAACATTCTTGCGGGCAAGCTAAGTAAGTACGGGCTGGATGAACAGACTGTAAGGTGGATAGAAAACTACAAGTCTGGATCATTGGGCTCAAAGGGTAGTAGTCAATGGCTCTGTATCTAGTTAGCAGCCAGTATCAAAGTGGAGTGCCCCAGGAGTCAGTTCAAGGGGCAGTTTTGTTAAATATCTTCATTGATGACCTGGAAAACAGCACAGAGTAAACTCCCAGCAACTCTGTCGATGACACAAAGCTGGGGGGAGGAAGGAGCAGGGATAGTAGATACGCTGGAGGTAGGATTAGGATTCAGAGAGACCTAGACAAACTGGAGGATTGGACCAAGAGAAATCTCATGAGGTTCAATAAGAACAAGTGCCAAGTCCCACACTTCAGACAGAACAATCCCTTGCATGGGTACAGGCTGGGGACTGACTGGCTAGGCAGCAGCTCTGCAGAAAAGGACCTGGGGGTTGCAATGAACAATAACATGAATATGAGTCTACAACGTGCCCTTGCTGTCAAGAAGGCTATTGGTATGCTGAGCTACATTGGTTGGAGTGTTGCCAGCAGATTGAGGTAAGTGATTATTCCCCTCTGTTCTTCATTGGTGAGGCCACATCTGAAGTACTGTGCTCAGTTTTGGGGCTCCCACTGCAGAAAGGATGTGGACAAATTGAAGAGACTCCAGCAGAGGACAATGAAAATGGTAAGGGGACTGGGGCACACGACTTCTGAGCAGAGGCTAAGGGACCTGGACTTATTTAGTCTGGAGAAGAGGGGACTTAATAACAGCCTTCAACTACCTGAAGGAGGGTTCGAAAGAGGATGGAGCTAGATTGTTCTCAGTGATGGCAGATGACAGAACAAGGAGCAATGGTCTCAAGTTGCAGAAAGAGAAATTTAGGTTAGATATTAGGAAAAACTCTCACTACAGGGGTAGTAAAGCACTTGGAACAGGTTACTCAGAGAGGTTGTGGAATCTTCATCCTTGGAGGTTTTAAAGACCTGACTAGACAAAGCCCCGATAGGCATCATATAGCTGGGGAGGATCCTGCTTTGAGCAGGGGGTTGGACTATATGACTTCCTGAGGTCCCTTCCAATCCTCATTTTCTATGATTCTATGAAATACAACTCGTGTTAAAGCACTGAATCTGAACTTTCTTAGGATCGTCCCATTTAAACCGTAAACAAAAATTTAAACCTTGCTTGTTTTGACACTAAAGAATTAAGACTGTAGAGCTCCCAGTGCATCGGAGCAGACTCAATTAAACTGAGTCTGCTGGAACATGGAAATTGATGAGCTCTGGCAGCCTCGTGTGTCACGTGTATTAGTATCACCATGCATCTCTATGCTGACAAAATGGCAATGGCAAGCTTTGAAATAAAACATATCTGATGAGCTTTAGTTCAAATTGCCCCACTCTCATTTTTTCAGCATGAGGACACATGGTGATGCTGATACATGTGACACGCAGGCGCTTTTAATTAGCATGGCTCATTAATTTAAGTGCCCGGCGCCATGCTGGAAACGCATGTAAAAAATGCCCTTAGTGCTCAGACTACAAGAATGCACAATAAAAAAAAATGTAGTTCAACCACAAAGATTTAAGACATTTAGGGATCTAAAGAATTATACACAGAAAATACTACTGTTAAGGGCCCAAACCAGAAGATTAAATACATTTAGAAAAGGATTTAAGTTGAATGATTTTTGCAAAGTTGTAAGTGCTTTGTTCAATGGTATGATAACAGTATTCTGGTTTAAGTCTTTCCAAAAGAGGATAAAAA
>JAGPOW010002673.1:16082890-16158025 GCA_030014935.1 Caiman crocodilus | reverse complement strand
AAAAAGTTAAAACTAATTTAGATTTTAAACTGCCTGAAAGAAGGCACATATTTACATGGTGGTAACTTCAATGTTGGTACTCAACAGATCAGTAGTTTTTTTCAAAGAAAGCATGTTAAGCCACAGATCTTCCAGAAAAGAACACCCAGCATATCAGTAAGGAAAGCTGTTTAATATATTATGCACATATAGTTCTACTGATGCATTTTGCAGAAGTGTCCTTTAAAGCTGAAGAAATTCTCACAATTTTTATATGCACATTAGAAACAAAAATGCTTGGTAACAAGGCATTGCAGTCCCTAGATGTGAAGGTAAAACTATGCCTCTGAATACTGTTTCCAAAATATTTCAGGAATTGCTAACTATTTCAGTTATTTTTCATTAAATATTTGCAAAACTGGTCAATGATGGTTAGAATCCTGGCACAGATCTACATTCAATGTACAAACCAGATCCAGTCTTTAGGATTCCATCAATACCTAAACAAATCTTTCCTTTTCAATTATCTCCTCATTGTTATAACATGGAATGATAATTTAGGTTTCTCTCAAGACCTACCAATGTAGGATGGTCATAAATTAGTGATCTAGCATCTAAGTCATCACAAAAGATGTATGGAAAACAATTTTACCTCCCACTAACTCAGACTGTCCACTACATGTCAGAAAGCCAAATGGAAGCAGAAGCTAGGGAAATCTTGCACTAATGTCCTCAATGTATTATGAATCATACTGCACCTTTTTGGTGAAGTGATGAATTCTATTCCCCAATACCAAATCTGCCATGAAATTCCACTCATTAAAGTATTAGTATGAATGTGACTATCTGTAAAAGTCCTTAATACAAGAACATAATGGACTGAAATATTTTCTAAACCAATTATGTCAGCATTAGCAATTCCAAGGATTCCAATTCCAGTTAAAATAAAAATCTCCAAAATCTAAAGCCAATCTTTGAAAACTTTTGTGAAGCCTCTACAACTCTCAAAACACTTAAAAAAAACAAAAAACAAAAAACAACAAATGCAAACATACTGTGAAGTGCTGGGCCTTAGATATTCCTTTGTTTTAATTGTGACACGGTATTAATCAACAAATACGATGATGTAGCCAGCAAGTCATATAGCATTTTTAAAAAATTACTGCATTACTTCAATTTTAATTTCTCTCCAAGATAAACTCAGGAGTGAGAGAGAGCAGAGGACAAGCAGGTGAGAGCATAAGAGCAAGCATGTGAGTGACAGACACACAAAGTGCAATTTTGTGCAAATATTTGTGTGCATGCCCATGCATATACCATTTTTTTGACAATCACCTGCTACACTAAAGGATTCTAAACACTTATTGCATGGGACATACGTAGGTGTCTGCCAACTGGCCACATGTCAGATGGCTTGACAAAATGCAACATTTCTTCCCCATAAATTCAGTTAGCTTCACTGTAAATTTGCATTTCTACAGAGCAGTCTGAGCAACATAACCTTCTGCCAAAAGAAGGATAATTGCATCTACTGGAATAACATTTCTGGAAAGAAAGAGCTTGCATGTGTCTCATACAAACCACAAGAAAATTAAAGCAGACATTTTCTTGGTGAATGAAGGAGTCGGGAGACTGAAACTGGATTTAGTATAGTTTTTCAGTTTGTTTAGCTTCCTTAAATATTAATGCTACATCACAAAATAACCAGACCATTAAGAAAACTAAAATAATTAAATTCTAAGCTATATAGCTCTTATTTTAGTATGTATTGGCAGGGGGAGGGGAATTACAGCAATTCTGAGTGTGGGAAGCATATTATACAGAACTGGATCAGCTGTTAACAATCTTTCAATACCCTATAGAATATAATCCCAATCAGAAGATAATTCATAGTAAGTAGTGGCAAAATGAAGTGTTTACTCAAACATTCAGTTCTTTGTATTTCTTTTCTCACAGAACAAAATATTATTGTTCTTAAGTTCTAGTCATCAGATCCTGCACAAACCCTATGTTCCGATCACAAATATAAGCTAATATCAGAACATTTTTCAAATTAATAAAGGTTGCAATTAAGAAATCTTGAATACTGGACATGTAAAACTGAGCTTAGAAGCAGCAGCAACAATTACCTATTTTGTCTACTGTCAGGAAAAAACAGCTTTCTTTCTTTAAAGTGAAAATGGACACCTACTCCATTTAATCAAGTACTACTGTAACTTGAGGCTCAATAAACCAGAGTACAGCTTCAGAAGGGCAGATGATACACTATTATCTACTTGGTCATTATTGGTATTGGTTAATCTTTATCAAGTAAGCTATTTTACTTATAAAAATTGTATTGACAAGGGGCTGTGCAGTGTTTCTGCACCCCATCATCAGATTCACCACTAAAATCCGGCCACGTGACATGCTAAGCACCACTAGCCCTCAGTGAATACCAGGAAATGAGGTGCTGATTATTACATAGGACCTGAAGTGTAAAAAGTATGTGAAAAATAAGTAGACTTCAATTAAACTAGATGTACACTAACCATGCTTCTTACCTGATAGGGCTGAAAGGCACTATCTTCAGTTACAAAATCCAGTTGTTTGTCCACAAGGAATTCTACTGCAGTGATTGAATTGTACACACTTTTTCCAACCAAGGGCTTGAATGCCTAAAAACAAAATTTAAAAAAAATGGAAGCTGTCAGAGGTAAAAACAAAAAATCCAATTTCCCCACAGTCGCAGCAAACATGAAATAATGACATGCTGGTATTCTAACAGAAACAACAGCAACACTTCTTTAAATGAAAAACAAGTTAATGCTTAATTATCTCTTAAGAAATCAGAGCAACAAGTACTAATAATTTTTTTTTAAGTTTTGCTTTTTGTTTTTATACAATGATTGTAAAACCTGGGGCAAGAAATGGGAACTACAACATACATTCTTCCTTTTACCCACTGCTGAGCAAGAACATTAACCACAGAAGCTCAAAGTCCCATTTCAGAGCCCAGAATTGTACCATGGGTACATAGCTCACACTGAAATTCCCACTTCCTGCATGCAGACAGATGAGCATAAATGCATCTGCTTAAGAAAGCACATGGAAAGGAACTGCAGATACCCTTGCTGAATCTCCTCTTCCATTCTCCCTAGGCAGTTTTCCCTTGTTCTTCACTGCCTCTAAATGCTTCTTCTACTTCCCTCCTCCCTCCTGTACTCTCTCCCTGCTACTCCTCCCCCCTGCCAGCTGCTCCTGCAGAACAGTCTCAGACCTGACAAGCCTCTCTTCTTAAGCTTCCTTCCCCCTCCTCCCTTGGGCATTTGGCAGGAAATAGGAAACCTCCTCCACAATACAGGCAAGGAAAAAAAGTCCTACTAGCTCCTATATACTCTCCAGGAGAAAATGCCCCAAGTAGGCAGGACTAGCTGTAGAAGGCTCGTAAACCTTCCCATTTCATGGGAAAGAAAAAAATCTTGCAGAGAAAATGTGTGGGAAGAGAGTGAAATAGGGGAGGAATGTTCTCCTGGAGAGAGAGCATAGAATCACTTCCACTGGTGCGATTTCCAAATACAGAAGTGGAGCATGGGTGTGACTGGCTCAGGATGCATCAAGACAAGAATGATAAAATGAATCCCAGAAAAGTGACTTGAAGGTAAAGGAGAAAGAATGGAGCTGAAAAAGGGCAGACAATAGGAAGAGGAAGTTATTAAAGAAATGAGACAACAGAAGAAAGGAGGTTAGCACAGACCACATGCATAACACAAAGGGAAAAAGCAGGGAAAGAAGAAAATTATTATACAAGATAGAGAAAAAGGAATAAGGAAAAATCCCAAAAAGATAGACAGCATAAGGTTAGAACACAGGAAGTACCAGGAAGTATACAAAGCTTTGTGAACAGTATACTAAACAATGCTTCAAGACATAAGGGTGACACCTACTACTTACACAGCCCTTTTCAACAACAGAGTTCAGTGCATCTTACAAAGGAGGTTATTATTACCCTCATTTAGAGATAGGAATACTGAGATACAGTAAAATGAAGCAACTTGCCCAAGATAATTCGGCAGACAAAGGCAGGGCCAAGTGACAAAGGCAGGGCCAAGTGACTTGCTCAACATCACCTAGTAGGCCAGGAGCAGAGAAAAGAAACATTAAGTGCTTTAAGCATTTTGTGAAGATCTCCCGAGTTTCAGTGTAGTGCTCCACTGACTTGCCCAGACTCCCTTTAATGTAGAAGATTGTATGCGTGAGTATATGAAAACACAGCATAAAATAGTTGACCTGTGGTTATCAATTTCACCATGGACACCTAAGCAGGGCAGAACCCAGAAACTATAATGGCATGTAAAATATGTAATGAGAAAATTTGGGGGAGAGCCTATTTCATTAAGTAGTACTACTGTCAGCCCAAGTATGCAAATACTGCAGTCTCACATGCAACTATTTTTCCATGTTGAATTCCTCTCCCTTGTGTTTCATTTGTCTCACAATCTAAAAATTAACACCCAGTTTTATCCAAGTCCAAATATAAACCCAATATAACATTACCCAAAAGTGTGATTTATGCATTCACTATAGTAACTCCTCTAAAATAACGAAAATGCAAATAATCACAGATTCTTAAACTCCCCTAAATAAAGAGCTTCAAAAGTCTGAATAATAATTAGAAAAAAGAAACAAACCTGTCATTCATACTAATTTACAAATTAGGAATAGGACTATGTCATCAGAAGGTACTGTCGAGCATATAAGAATGTTCCTTGCTAGTGGTATGAGTAAAAATTCCAGCACTAAATATATCTGGCATTTGTACAAGTGAAAAGGGATACTTTATAAAAATACTCCATTTAAGATTATTTTGCTATACATTTAATATCCACATTTAACATGCCAGGCTTCTATATTTAATTTAGTGATTATCTCTTCTCTTACGGTTTATGAGAAAAAAAAACTCTCCAGCTTCCTCAATGATATGATACCTGGAGCGGCAAATGCGTGGGGCTAAGTGAAGAGGAAGTATGTGGCAGAAAGTTTGGAAATTCTGGATTCCAAATGGCTGATAATTATTTAACTTCTGCTAAAGGGCCTTTGCTCTAAAGCAGTTTTCACATATTGGGGCCTTGGATAGGTAGGTAGCCTTTTGAGTAAGTCAAGGATGTAGTTCATTCCATCTATACCTAAACACACATTATAAAACAAAAAAGGGGATTCATCGATTTCAGATTCTGATAGCTATTTTTAAATTACGGATTAGCATTTGCACTCTACTTGCTCTTCAAATCTGTCAAATCATTCTTGCAACAAAAGTTATTCTTTATATAAATACTTGTCTGTAGAAGGTAATTAACTGAAACACTACAGGCGCAACGTTTTCTTTCAGGTTTTGTAGAAAACTGCATAGTAAGTTAACATGTAAACCACCAGATTGATTCCTGGCACTGCAAACCCTGGTCCCAAATACTATCTTAAAATGTAATTCTCTCCAGAAAATTAATTCTGTTTCTCTTATCCTTTAGCAAGCCAATGCTTCAAAAAGCTGCAGGAATACAGCTCCACATGGCAGATCGAAAGAAAATAAAGCTGAACTGTACAATGTTACACAACCTTGTAAAAGGTTCAGCTGGCCAGTTGCACATGCTTAGGTTGAGATTTCCCAAACAGTAACAGAAAGCATTATTATATGAAACATCTGTAACGAAAAGCAAACATTTTTAGCCTGGGTATCATTAAATCAGTAAGCTGCCATATATAATGGGATCCAAAAAACCTATATAGATATACATCAGTCAAAATGTTAGCAATTCCTGAAAGATTTGTTTTTTCTACTTGGTAGCCTAGAAACGGAGAATCCCAACATGCAGTGTTACACCCCATGCATTATAGGACTACAAAAAAAATCATCCAAGCCTTCTCTACCACTAAACAGTGAGTAAAACATAATAACAAGAAAATATAAGGAAAGGCTCAAATGGTCTCTTCACAAAGCTCTAGAGAAAATAATCTCCCCTCTTTTAGCTAACAAGGCAGTCAATGTACAGACCTCTAGAGATTTATCTTGTTTTTTTACTGGAAACAAGGAAAACCAAACATCTTCAGCCAACTAATTCTTTTACCAGGGCATCTCTCATAGTTTTACCATCTCCGTCTGTTGCTAAGACTTAAACCTCTAAAAATCCTAATGAAGCAAAGCACTTAAGCACATGCTTAACTTTAAGTGACACAGGTCTTTTTCTGACTGGTTCCTTCAATCTTATTCTCTTTGCCTGCATTATGATCCAGAGCTTGGCAATAAAAATTTTATGAATACAAATGTTTAATTTCTATATCACCAAGATCATTATTATACATGAGTCTTACACTGACTCATCCTTCCCATCAGCTTTGTACTGCCTGGCAGGGGCAACTGGGACAGCTTTCAAACTGATGACAAAAGTCACTTTCAGGATTCTGAGAACTGGATGCAGAAATTAAGTGGAATAAAATACTGAAAAAAATCTTGTTACTTCATAACAGTTTCTTAAATGTGTTCATGTTGAATATCAAATCTTCAGAGAATAAAATTTTCTTGTGGGTACCTTTTCCTTGCATGTGAAACTGTGCAAACTCTTCCCATTTATCATCACAGGAACCTGGTAGCAATTACAGGCACTATTTCCTTGAAGTAGCAACATTAAGAAAGCATATAATGCAGTTTCAGTGCTAAATACAGTACAAGGAGTAAGCTGCTAGAAACAAGGGAAGCTGATACCATGTGACCAGCCAGTTCTCTGGGGGCCTCCAGCACATGATCAGAGGATTACCAGTGTGGTTCTAGGAACCACAAATTTAAGAACTGCTCACTAAAGAATATAAATTTATGTATATCACAGTGATTAAACTAGCTAATTTTCATCTCAAAATACCAATTTTAGAAATAAAAAAAACAATGGTGTGGTTAGTTTGCCAGATTATGTAAATTTATTTTTATTATTATTCTTGTGTAAGCGGCACAGCTGCTTATAGCCCAATTTTCATTCCAAATAAATATGATTTACATAGTTTTCTTATGTGGTGATCTGCCTTTTTAAACTATACATTAGCCTAAAGTAACAAAACTATCTACCGGTTTTTATAAATATAGAAAATGCTTTAGTATCTGGCTTTTCAAATTAATTTGGAATAAACGCTTTATAATACATCCAAGTATACTGGAATGTGAGGAACTGTAAGCAGAATTTACTGAAATTGTACAACTCTGTATAAATGATTTAATTATATAAATGGATGCATTAAATTCAAAAGCAGGTTTTCAATTAGAAGTCATAGTATTCAGCATCATTTGCTTCTTTGGCAAAATACAGAAGTAATGTTTTCCATTTAAACTATAATAGCTGGAAAATAAGTGTATGCTATTAAGTAAACTTTTCCATATATTGTTTTGTATTCCAGCTCTTTTAATCTACAATAGAACAACATGCTGGCACCTGTTCATCATGCTACTAAATTGTTAGACCTCAAAACAACTACAATTTTCTTCCCATATGTGTTTGCTGGCATGATGACTCAAAGACAAAACTACCGAGTGAAAAAGATAAGAAGATAAAAAAGATAGTTAAGTAATATTCCCAATCCCATTTTGGTTCAAACCTCCTTGTGCAAGTCTCCTTTACCCCAGCAGTATAGGTTGTTTGTATTTCCTGTAGCACAGCTAGCCTATTTCTAATCTGAAAAACACATTATTTAGAGCACATGACCCTACACAGTATACCTTCTTCTAAGATGTCAAAGGGTCCTCTGAGAGTGCAGTTAAACAACTGACAAAATGGACTAAAAACAGTAATGATAATCATTAGAACTTAAGCAGCAATCAAGCAAGGGTTTCTACTTCTTTCGGGCCAATCTATTTGGTGCGGCTTTTCTTTCTATTTCTTTTTTGCTGCATCAGGAAGAAAAATATATGGATAGCTCCAAATATTATTAGAAAAGTTGACACCTTCCATAGTATTTTCTTGTTCCTCAATATTGAAGGCAGAATTCTGAATCTACAAAAAAAGCTAAATATTTATAGTTGCAGAAATACAGTACTTTGATTTTGTACATAAGACCCACAAAAGAATTTTAAAATGTATTTTACTCATTATTTTAAAACTGTGTGCATCAAAAAAAAACCCTGTTACCTACATGTATTTCTGACAGATGTTTCAGGAACATAGTAAAGGTATTTAGTATGCAACTGATGAAATTTGAAAAACGCATGAAGTTTCAAAATTCAGGCCACATCTATAAAATAAACATACAACCAGCTTTAAAAGGGACAAACGGTGTATCCACTATGCATGTAAATACTTATGGAATGTGGAACATAATTATGCAGTAAAGTAAAATGCCAGTATAGCTTCTTTAAAGCTGAAAGGTATGAAATATCTACCATTTTTTATGAATATAACAAATGCTTTAGTATCTGGCTTATCAAATTAACTTGGAATAAACGCTTTATAATACATCCAAGTATACTGGAATGTGAGAAAATGTAAGCAGAATTTATACATCGCTAATTCAAGATTGCAGATCTATTATTCTGCAAGGTACTGTCACAGCCTTAGGGAAGCTGCCATTTGATGAAAGTCACTGTGGGATAGTTCTGGTCATAGATGGATCGTTATTCAACAGGACTACCAAAGACACCCATAGTAAAGCAATGCAAAAATAGCTTTTCTAGTCAATATTCAGAGCTGGAAAAAAATATCCAACTACTGGTTACAAAAATGGCACCGACTAACTTATTAATTGACATGCGCACTACATGCTACATACTGCAAACTAAAATAAATCCCCTCTGCTGTGTAGATGTCTGCCTTTCTATTATGACATACCACTGTATAAGAAGAAATGCTCAGAACAACTGTATCCTGTTTGGAGCTCCATGCTGCACTACATTCCTTTCACATGAGAAAAAGCAGACCAGATCAGCTCTCCCTGAAAGGCATTTTTAAATAAATCAGCCACAGTCCTTAAAACACAGCTCAGCTGCGCAGCACATCCCATGTTAAAAGCACACCATTTAAAATGTAATAGGAAGCACATACATCAATTCAAAATGGTGGAAAAAATATAAGCTCCTGCTCCACTCCAAGTCCTTTCAAAAGGCAATCTTTTTTGTCAAGAGTTTTGCTGGCACATGGGCTCTCCAACACCAAGTCTGCAATTAATAAGTCTGAACAGAACTCAGTGGAGTGGGGCTTTTCAAGCTTTGTGTGGCCCAACAACCCCACCACTAGGTCCTTCAGGGCTTCTAGCCAGGGGCTTGGGAAAACACCAAATGTTGCCAGAGAACAGCTCCAGCAGCTGAGGGGAGCAAAAATATAAGGAACTGAAAAAACTTCAGAGATATAGATATGTCTATAGCTATATGGAGATAGATATGTATATACAAGTATTTATGTCTATAACTGCATATATATTATGTATCCGTATCTATATCCATCTAGCTCTACGTTCTTTTCTCCTGTCCTAGCAGTGGACTGGGTCCGAGTATACTGTTTAAGCCGGACGACTAGCGCAGCAAAGGAGACACCCGCAGGACCCTTCCGCCCCGCCATGGGCGGCCGAAGCCTTGGAGACGATACAAACCTTAGTAGGCCCAGGCTAGGCACCGGAAACCCCGCGGCATGAGCCGGCCCCGCTCACAAGTCATGGCCGCGGCCCGGCTGAGTGGGCGGGTGGTGGCGCGGCGTGTCCAAGGCTCGCTCCAACCCGTCCTCAGGCTCCGCAAACCAGAAGAAAATGGTTCTCAAGCCCCGATTTCCGAATTCGGGCACATCACCGCTCCGGTGGGGGGGGGCGGGGTGGGGGGAGCCGCGGGCCAGGCCGGGCCCGGGGTGGGGGCCAGTCGAGCAAATGCGCGTCTCCGGAGCGGAGGCGGGTCACCAGTCGCTTTGTCGCCAGCGCTGCGATGTGAACGACTAAGAAATCCTGCAGCGGTGGCGCTCCCGGATCTGGGTCATACCGAGACCGTCTGCCGAGGCCGCTTGCATAACCCAGTAGGCCGCGCCGCGCAGGGAGCCCTGGGCCACACTTCCGCGCGCCCGCAGACAGCGTCGCGGCTAGGACCGCCGGCGCTAGGACACTGGGGGGAAGAGGCGGTGCTCTGGCAAATTGTAACTAATCCTTCGTCACAGGTGGTGATGGAGTCACTTCCAGCACGAGTCACATTACTGATTACTCATTTGGCTGGCTGGGGAGGATGAATCATAATTTCAACTACAGACAAAGCCAGACTAGTGGCGAGACTGACAGCTCAAATAAACTGTCCTCGCCCTGCAGCCAATGGAGGTATCAAATTTTTACTTTCCCGATTTACTTGAAAGAGACAGGAGATGGAAAAGGAAGTGATACGTTTCCAGGCTCTCCCTCTCTGTTCGTGAAGGAAAGCCTCAGTTTTGATTCTAAAACCAAAGCCAAATTGTTACCAATCAATCCTTACTTTCCAGACTGTGGGTAGATCAACGTAAGTGGTCATTGGCACAAACTCCCCAATCGAATCTCTCTTTGTTAGGGAAAGTAAAATATTAATAACTATATTAGCAAATTGCCATTTAGAAAAACTGGGATTATAATTTTTCCAAAAAAGAAATCCCCACCCCCCTTTAAATTTTCTTCCAGTTAATTATTTTTACACTGGCAGCAAATTATTCCTAAAACTGTCAATAAATCGCACAGATTATAAAAGGTACAACATTTTTAGCAGCCCCAAGAGGAAGGCCAACCACCACTCAGATCAGAGGGCAGTATGGAGAACAACATTCATAAGCAGAAAATGAAGCAATACCTCTTTTCTTTTCTACAGTCAAATGACTTGCAGGGGCTGGCTGGCAGTTTTCCTATTTCAAAGCCTTTGGGTGCATTATATCCCACAATGACCAGCAGTTACACAGAGCAAAAGAAAAGGAACATTTTAACTCTGAATCTCTCTCACTTTCTGAGTACAGCTTGCTAGTTCCCCTCTGCAGGCAACTAATACCGATTGTGCTGCTCTACTATAGGAATTACTGGTAATAATAACCAATACAGAGGCATGTTGCAGATTTTTAATTTTTGATCATTTGCTATACATTACATTTTAATCTACCTTCTTCATGCATTTATAGTTGTCCGCATCTTGCGTGAATGAAAAGCTTTTTATCCACCAAGGACCATTCTTCCCTACATTGGTGATAACACAGAACCAGGAAAGGAGATCAAATCACCACTTCTGGGGACAGTGTAGCCTGGCTAAAGCTACATAATTGTGAAGACTATACTTTCTTTCAGTGGGAAATGTCTCTGTCCTCAAAAGCAGCTTAAATAGAAGGTTTCTTTTAAGTGGCCCTTGAGGCCTACCCAATTCAAAGTGACAAAAATCTGACTGGCTTTGCCTTATTGCTGTATGTGGCAGTCAGGCTGTTAGAAAAGCCAGGGATGCACTGATCATGCTCAGTCTATTCCTGATGTTGGAGGATTCGACAATTGCTTGTCTGATTTCAGGCAACTAGGGAATCAATTTAAATTGACTTCATGGGCCCAAAATTATAGCTTTAGGTCCTTTATTGCATTCAACCAGAGAAAGGTAATTTCAAGTGTCAATAGGACAAACCTATCTTTGCACAACCAAAATTAATCAAATGGGTGTGTATGGGTATTTAGAAGAATGTACTCGTCCACCACAGGTGGACAATTTTAACCAATCAGTCCCTACTCCCAACCATGAGTCAACTGTGAGAGCCCCTCAATTACACCCAAAGATATTAAGATAGATATTTTAGTGACACCAACTCAACCTAATGTCCTTTCAGAGACTTTTTTGGGAATGTTGCTTCAACTACTTTCATTAACATTAAGCATGAAAAATGGAGACAACAAGAAAGTGCTATTTCTTGTTCATGTAAATCAGCTTTGTATGTTTTTCAGCAGCTTATCAATTCTCTACCACTGAGTCAAAGCAATGCAGAAAGTATATAAGAGAATTCAACTATATGAAAGCTTCCCCCCCTGACTTAATTTATAGTAACAAGGGCTCAGCACTTCTGAAAATCAGAACTTTAGTTATTAATATGATCAACTCTTGCAGGGGAAACAACACCACTGAATTTATATCCTGCTGAAAAAAAATAGATTTCAAAACAAAATATTGTACTTTATTATTTTTATTTCTATAATTGGATTCTAATATGATCTGAAACTTTATAGAATTTTATAAAAAGCATTTTAGATCCTCTTTAAAAATGACCCTAATTGTGTATCATTCTAAAGAAAGAACAATGGCATTGTTTCTTTTACTAACAGCTTCTGCACAATTTTTCTTTACTGAGCCTTTAATGTAACAGTTCTGAAGTTAATTTAATTTCAGTAACTGGAAACAACTGGATTATGTCTACTACAAAATACACTATAGTTTTGATTATTAATATTCAATTATTAATACCATTTTTAACACAGCAGGCAATTCTCAAGACCTGCATAAGTAGAGGACAGGGAGTTTGTGTGTTTGCATAAAGTTTTATTCCTGGAGTATAACTCAGTAACAAAGAATATGAGAGGCGACCTTGTGGCTGCCTGTAAGTTCATCACAGGGGCACAGAAGGGAATTGGTAAGGTTTTACTCACCAAGTTGCCCCCAAGGGTTACAAGAAATAATGGTCACAAGCTAGAAGAGAGCCGATTTAGACTAGACATTAGGAAGAACTTCTTCATAGTTAGAGTAGCCAAGGTCTGAAATGGGCTCCCTAAGGAGGTGGTGCTCTTCCCTACCCTAGGGGTCTTCAAGAGGAGGTTAGATAGGCATCTAGCTGGGGTCATCTAAACCCAGCATTCTTTCCTGCCTATGCAGGGGGTCAGACTCTATTGAGATCCCTTCTGACCCAAACATCTATGAATATCCAGTGTAGCAGCCTTCATGTATTTACATAAAACCTCCAACTAACATTTTTAAACTAGTACCATAGATTAGTAACATAAGGGGAATGATACATGGATTTCTAATATTTGGAGATATTCTCAGTGAAACTCCACTAAATATGGCAAAGACCCCTTTATCCTGATATAGCTACAACTGGTACAAATGCTAATATATGTGTGCTACCCCAATGTAAACCAAGTTTATTCCAGTCTCGCTGACTCCTGGATCCTACAGCAGTCAAGTCAATCATGAAAGAGTATTGAAGTCAAATTTTAAAATACTAATATCTGGTGGGTGGCAGATGGCTTGTAACAGAATAACTTGGTAACATTTCTGAGACCCATAGATAGGTATTAATGTGCAAGTTTATTTTTGAGGTATGCCAAATTTTGCACTTGAAAAACAAATTATAGTTGCATTATTTTAGCAGTAGTTTAAATTACCATTTGCTTCATCTCACAACTAGGCATAAACTACGTGAAATTATTCTTACTGTAAGCTCAAAAAAACAGAGCGGTCTTTGTTCTCTGGCACTGCCAGTCCCCTATGGACTCAAGCAGCACATAGAACCGCACTTAGCAAACAATCCCTGACCTTCAATTACTGTCTTGGCTAACTGCCACAGGATTCATGTATTACTGGTAAAACAGTGTGCCCAATCTTACAGATAATCATTCGAACTAACTTTGAATCTATGAAGAAAATCCAAACATTCCTTCTTTAACAAAAATTTGGTCATGATCTGCACCTTCAGCTACTGCTAAACATTCCTTTGGTATGCTGTAAGAACACACCCAGCTCTTTAGTCTGAAGAAAATGTGACAGAAGATATTTTCCAGGTTTTGTATTTTTAGAACTGTTTAAAAATTCTAGGTACAATGTATTAGTAATGCCTTTCAGAATTCATCTGTTTCAGTTGGGGAGAACGAGGATGGGATCAGGGAGTTTTGTAATTCAAATGATTATTTCTCCAAGGAACCTTTCAAACTTTGCAATGTTTCTTACTCAAAAAACACTATTATACAAGTTTCATCCTCATTTCATGTTCTATCACATTTGCTCATTTAGACTGCCACAGACATTTTGAACACTATTTTTGAATACTATTTATATAAAACACTACAAAGGGAATACTCCTTACTGGCAATGGCAGTGCCTCATCCAGCTCCTTTGTTATAGCAGAGGAACAGGGGCATTCTCAAAGGCCAGCTGGAGCTCTTTTATTAATGAACTGGCTGACAGCCAACTCTGAGAATGAGTCATTGGCTAGTGGTATAACATAACCAGAAAATAGCACGAGCCTTGGGAAATTAAACACACACATGGACTGTTCAAGTTTAACTGTATTTTAGTTACAGTACTTGAATGCAGTAAACAGGTCTTGCTGTAAAATGCAGTCAGTCCCCTATCAATATGTAATTCCAAGATGCATATATACAGGACTAAACTTTAGCTAGGAAAGAACACAGTTTGATGTCATAGATAGATTGAAGACATCATAAAGCAATAGTCAAATTATTTTAAGATAGGAACCTAAAGACAACAAAGTATTTAAAAAAAACACAAAACCCCCTGAAACAGTGTAAATCTGTTCTTTGACGTGATTACAAATGCCACTTTCCTACTTATCTCTGCTTCCTGTGTACATTGATTCCCCTATCTGATTAGCAACAAAAATATTTTATATTATTAGCATTTCAGTACCACCATGCCATAAGAAAGGGAGCTGAACTATGTTCTGAGTGCACATCAACAGAAATAAATATATTATTTCACCTGGAGGACTAAGTTTTTACTTCAGTTAAACTTATACAATCTATGAGGACAAAAGGTGTACTTGAGTGTAAAATCTGAAATCCAAGGGTACAAGAATGTCAAACTCCAGCTGATCTGTCTAAGGCAGCAATGCCAGACAGAACAGCCTGATATTCACATCCCAAGCCAGTTAGAAAAGCTTCCTACAGTTTGGAAATTCTTCCTTTTACTAAGTAAATTTTAGACTAAAATACAGAAATTAAGACAGAACCCCAACATGCTATTCTTAATAGCATTTCAAAATTAAGTCATGTTTTAGCAGAGGACAACATGATAACAAACACAAAAATAAAGATCAGCACATATACTTATGCATAGGTACAAAGTCATTTTATGGCCTTTTTCAGATTGAAATAGTATATTTGCCATTCATTTCTTAAAAGCAGCTTTTAATCTTTGTGTCTACTTTTATTTTTTGTTTGCAATGCTTCAGCTTTTTTCTCTTTCTTTTTTTTTTAGTGGATTTTGTCCTTTTCCCTTTGACAAACGTCTGTTCTTCTGCAGTATGAACCAAAATGACTCCACAGTTTTCCACCATTACTCTGTCACAAGCCAAATAGATGCCCATCACTGATATCAGCTCAGTTCTGGGAATAAGATCTATTAGTAAACTTTAGCTCCCTTTGTGGTTAGGATTGGCTGTCCCCAATGCAGCGAACTAATAATGTTGTAAGGACAGACTTAAAAAAAAAAAGTCACCATTAAAATAAATTCCAGGTGAAAGCAGTGGATAGGAGTTATTTATTTGCTACTCAGAATATGCTACTAGTTTATAAACAACTTTATGAGATAATCAGATTTATAAGTAAATATATTTGAGTGAATGTAGTTGCCTTCTACCCTTTAAAATAAAACCTCCTTAATGAGCCTTTCCATAGTTGACAGTGTTTTTCTTGAATTTTGTCCTTCCTTCATCTTCCACTGTTCTCTCCACGTATTCCTCTAACTGTTCCTTCCTTCAGCAAGTCCTTTGGAGAAGTCTCTTTTTCAAACCACACTTCCAAATTTCTGTAGACACTTCCAGAAGAGTCAACTGTGGCATTGATCACCTTTTCTTCTCCATCTCCATGTTGTATCTGGATAGTCTAATCTACTACAAATTCATATACCATTTCTAGGCTGACTATTCACAGATCTGTCTTATGTCCAAACTAAAAATCAGAGCCTCTCTCTCTGACATCTCTACATGAATGTCTAGCTGTCACTGAAACCTCAACACAACTAAACAAGAACCCTTAATCTTCGCCCCCATAATCTCATGCTTCCTCCTTTCACCATCACTGAGGATCATGACACCATCCTATTAGTCAGAACTCTAAACTAGGTGCTTCTTCAGCTACAACCTCTCTTCATTCCATATATCCAAACTACAAGAATCTTCAGGAGTTTCATTCTCCATAACATCTTTAAGATATGGCCTTTCTTATCCTTCCACACAGCTAAAACACTAGTCTGGGCTCTTATCTTGTATCTCAATTATTGCAACATCCTTTCCTTTGCCCTGGGCAAATGCAATCTGGTCCTGCTCATATCTATGCAGAGTACAGGGGCAAAGCTCATTTTCCTAGCCCATTGCCTGAACTATATCAACCTTCTCCTCTCCACTTACTGCCACTTCATCAAAGATAAGCAACTTGTCTTTACTTATCAGACCTTTCATGGCCTATGTCTATGCTTCCACCCCTCATTCACTATCAAAAATCCCACTCCTGACTGCAACTGGTTCATGTTAGTTTTCCTTGCCCAGTTGTTAATTTTTCAAACAAGCACCTCTGTGTTCTCTTTCAGACTGTCCCTCACATTTTGAGAAGAGCTCCTATAAACAACAAAGCCATCTCAATTTCTTCTTTAAATGCCTCCTTTACCATCATGTCTCTAAAAACCTTGACAAGCATTTCGCTCTTAGCATTCTGAGACCACTGCCTGCCTGCTGAAGAATACAGTCTCATTGTTTCCTTACATTCCTGCATCTGAGTGCCTCTATTCATTACTGTCCCCAATATATAAATTGGGTCACGGACACTTATTTTTGTATAGTATGCAGTACAATGGGATTCTAGCCTATGACAAAAGCTACAATATCACCACCATCACTGGGGATAGAGGTTGCTTCTCTACATTGCTGTCAATATTCCCAATCCTTTCTTTCTGAAGGTATCATGGAGATCTTGTCTAGTCATTTACCATTCCTCTAGGACTGCCAACATACATACCCCAATTAATACTTGGTTTCTTTCTTTGGAGATAGTGATCCTATTCTAGGTCTAACATTCGCACCCTTCTTCATCTTTGTTATCCCAGACCCCTGATAAAAGTTCTATTAAAGGCATGATGTGATCTGATTTGTGATCCCAACAATCACACCTCCTGCCATGCCACACCACAGGAGATATGTATGGCATACATACGGCAGGACAGGATCTTGGGATCAGGGATCACATCCTACTTGCCACTACAGGGGGAGCCCAGGATCATGATGTTGAACTCCCTCTGCACCCGCAAAGGTGCCTGGCAATCAGCTGATTGTTAGCGAACTCCAAGGACCCCCCGCAACCCGGCCAATTCAAGCCTCTGGAATTGGCTCCTGATCAGCTGATAAGAACCATATAGGGGAAGGAATGGTCTGCCAGCTGCTGATCAGCTTTTTGGTGGCAGCATCAGCACTATACCAGGGCTAGAAAGGGCCCTGGTGGGGTTCCTGCCAACTGCCAATCAGCTGATTAGTTCTTTATTATTTTGTGCCTGACTTACAGCCCTGGTATGGTCCACCAATTTAAGACAAAGAAAACCAGCCACAAAATTACTGCACATTTTTGTCTGGTTAAACTTTCTTACACCATTATTTGACTGAAAGTGTGGCTATTCTTTACAACATGATTAACTGGTTAATCACATTTTAAGGGTAATGTCTGCCACAGGTCCTATCTACACTCACCCCTCATAATTAGCTACTGACAAAAGGCAGGGCAGGGTGGCACCTTAGAAACTAAATGGGTCAAAGTAGGATCAGATAGGTTTCAGACTAACATGGTCAACTTGCTCTCCATAGTTAACTTTTGTCAAACTTAAACTGACCTGAAACCTGCAGCTCCATCACCTTCTTCCGCTCAGAGAACTACTGCTTTCCTGATTCAGCACATTTCATTACCCCCTCTTCTCATTTCCCGTAAGATGAAGGCCATTATAACAATGATGAGTTCTGCCTTTTATGCTCTCACTATTTCCTACCTCATCTCACCTCACATCTCTAATCTTTTACCTCTAGCGTGCATATCATCTACAGAGTTCTTTCTACATCTCCTGTGCACTTCCCATTCCCTTTTTAACTTTTCTTCCTCTCACCTTACCTACACATCACCCACATCTTGGGGTGACACCAATTTTCAACTCAATGATCCCTCCAATTCTGCAGTGTTTCAATACCTCTTGTTAGCCTCCTCATAGCTCTTGTTTTGGCCCAATTACTCCATTCACCAGCTTAGTCACTCTCCTGGCTCATTTAAACTTGCTGGCTTTTGTTCCGATTGCTCTTTGACTATTTACTCTCTTCTGGCATAACCCAGTGTCCTCTTAATCTGTCACACAGTGGGACGGCCCTTAAAGAAGAGTGAATTTAACTCTGTACAGGCAATCCTCGGACTTGGGACACAACTGGCTCCTGGAAAACGCGTCTTAAGTCAAAACGTTGCAACTTGAAACCAATTTTTGCAATGTTATAAATGGGGGACTGGTCCCTGAACCAAGGCCCAACCGCCTATTTTCACCAAAAATAACCCAGAATTTTGTACTTGATCAATTATAGATACAATGATTGAGCAATACTTGATCAATAATATAGCTACATCAATATATTTATATTGTAAATAGCAATCATATTGTTTTAGAAAGACTTCTTTGAGGTGACTTTGCTGGACTTTTTGAAAGGCTCTTGGTTGGACTATTTGAAGGGATCTTGATTGGAGTCTTCTCAGGAATCTTGGCTGTAGGTTTTTCTGGAGTCTTGTCTGCTTTCTTAAAGAAAGAAAGTGTCCAATAAAGTTTGGACAGATGTTCTCCAGGGAGATGGGCAATGCAGAGAACTTGTTCACTGATGTGGCGTCGCATCAGATCAAGTGTTGTAAAGAAAAAAAATATCAGAAAGTTGAAACAGGGTGTCAATTTATAAATGTTGTAAGTGTGAAATGTTGTAACTCAAAACGTTGTAAGTCAAGGGCTGCCTGTATCTGCAAATAAAATATGTGCTAGGTGATAGGTTTGAGGCCAAATAGCTATTGGCAGCTATGGGTCATGTCTTCCCAAAATAAACAACTCAGGAAAAGAGACATGTAGGGAACAGGGTTCTTGCAAGAGATCCAGAGTAAAAGGAAAGGACCTAGGAAGTCCTGCCTTGACCTACCTGCAGCAAAGTACAAAACCCTCAAGAGCAGAAGTCTTAAAAAGAGGCTTGAGGAAGTCTCAGATAGCACAAATGTGCTGTGGGAAAGAGCTACTCAGTCCAGCAGAAGGCTCCTGTCCAGTCCTTTCTGTTCATCACTTTAATCAGAGCAGGGCAAGTCATTTGGAAACGTATATGGATTTCATTATTTTTTTCAAATGAAATACACCACAGTATCTATTTGTCTAGACTTGGTGTACTTATAACTCTTCTTCATTCTTGTACCATATTTTGTATCCTTAAACCTGAAATCTTATCTCTTCTCATTCATATTTTACTGACTACATATGCCAAATCACACAACTATGTCAACTTCCTTATGTATAAAACATATTCTCATTTTTCAACTCTTCTTTCAACCTTTCAAAACAGCCATCTATTTCTACTTTTATGCTACCAACTCCTGACTCATTTTCTGGACCTTGCATGAACCCTTTTTCCACTACTTCCTTCCCTTTCTACCTCGTTGGTGATTTTCTGTACTTCTTGATAATCAAACTAAAAATGCTTACTGCACACTCTCACCTCATGTCATTCTTTCACACTTCTTTGCTTCTGAGCCTTGAGCTTCTTTTCTTCACCTATCTCTTGTCATTTGATTCTCTAATTCCCTTAAGTTATCAAGAAGACTTGATGTTTAGACCTTTTCCCTCTACCTTCATTGCCACTGCCAACCTCTTCTTTCAACTGATCAAAAAGCCCCTCAATTACATTTCAAATCTCTTTGTTCCTTTTTTCCCATCCTTCCAAAATCAGAGTTGTATCCATTTTCTTCTTTCCTAGCTATAAACTGCCTTAAGGCTCATTTCAGTCTTTTCCATTCCATCACCACCCACTCACAAAGGGAACCAGTAGCTAAATCAGAGGCACCTCTTCTTTTGCCTTCTTGATCTACCTGCTGTCTGGGCCATGGTTCTTCCATTTTCACTTCTGGTTCCAGTCTGTGTTTCTCTCAGTCTCTTTTCCACCTTACTGTTTCTTTAGCATCTCTCTCAGTGACCTCTTATTCTCCCATCACTTCACACGTTTTTTCTGTGCTCTTTACTTCATCAATTCTTTTCTCTCTCTGCCTTGAAATCATGTCTACATGACTTCCCTTCTACTCCACCAAAACTTCCCTCTTCCATTCTCATTTTTTTAATTGTAGTTTTTGGTCCTGGGTGAAACCCTGCAGACTTCATATCCATCTAGAATGGCTTTCCCCTAAAGTAATAGACACTGTGTTTGGGGGCTGGACCCAATGGTCTCACAAGATCCCTTCCAGCCCTAATGTCTATGAAATATCTGATTCTAGAAATATCCTTGAAGAGGCACAGCCCTTAAAAGGTTTTTGGGCAGATTGGCCATTGCCAGTGCCAAAAAAAAATAGAGCTCAAGAACATACTATGATAAAATAAAATAGAAGATACTCAATTCAAAAATCTGGTAAAAGTGCTTACAATGTAATGCCAACTATATAACAATCTGAAAAGCAAACTTCCAGTTTTCTACCTAACTCTTACAAAAAAACAGAGTAAAAGGCAATTATAATTTTATCTAAGAGCTGGTATAGTGTTACTAAGAGATTTTTTTTTAACTGGAACTAAGAGGGGTTTTTTAATTGCCTAGATGAATTAAGGCATCTAAATCCTATTTTTTAAAATATTGGGCTTTAGTGAGCTCAAACCACTTTAAAAATGAGATCCAGACTCAAACCTAGGTGTTTTTGAAAATGTTAGTAAGCATTAGCTTAACCCACTTACTCTCAACAGAAGGGGTAATCTGATCTATTAGCAATGTGACAACTTTATTTAAAAATATTTACTCCGTTTACAGATTTATAGGTTTTGTTTTTAAGATCTGGCACCTATGGCTGAACAGGGCAGCAGAGATCTGCCCCTACCACGGCAAAGATTCCCTGGGGCAATTCTGAGACTCCCTCACAATCAGTGCCTGGGCTTGGTGCCTTGCTTGCCCCACTCTAGTTATGCTACAGCAAAAACGTCTTTTAGGGAGAAGTTCTAGGGGCAGGCTCTCAAAGGGAATGTTCAAACTGAAGTTTATGTACTGTAAAATAATGAGAGGAAAAATCCACAGAGGGTAGGATTTGGACAATAATTCACTGTACTGGGTTGATGCTGAAAGCAAGGTTGGAACCCCATGAATTTATACCTCACGTAAGATAGAAAATAATACAGCTCTTATACTAAGGAGGTTCTCCGAGACCATAACATCAGATTTCCTCCCTTCAGGCAGCAACCCTGATGCATTAACATAATTTTTCCTTTTCAGAAAAGCACAGCACAGATGGTGTTGAAATTATTTCTGTCAAACAAACATGTTTTCCATTTCTTGTATAAATTCACTCATCTTCAAACTGTGACAGCTGTAAATTTAACTTAAAGTCAAAGTGATCCAGATCTTGTTCATCTCCTTTCTCTAGAGACTCTAAAAGGTTACACAAATATGCCTCATCTGCAAGTTTTTCCTTTAAATGAAAATGTTTCTCTTTTCTGTATTAAAAAATATTAACAGGTCAAACATTTAGCATTTGATTAATACAGGACAGAGTGTATATATGATTTGTCTCAAACTTTGCCTTAAGGTTAGATTACATCTATCAGAGGTCCACAGAATCCCTGGTTTCACTTATGCATCTTACTGGAACAAACACCAAACTGTGAATAAATAAAACCTTATTTACTGCAAATGGAATTGCTAGCTACAACAGCAGTTAAAGCTGCCTAAAACTTTCCATGACCAGACATTGTTTTCAGGTTATTATGAAATGCTGTCAAATTATTAAAATTTGGAATTAAATTTCTATTGCTGAGCATCTTCCTCAGGTTGAATTTATATATTTCAAAGTTTCAGTTGAAAAAGTTCCACCATTTCCAAGACCAGCACCATCTGGGTAAAAATTGTTTTGCCCATGTAAAAACTAGAATTGTTTCATTAGGAAGTTTAACACCTTCCTTCTTTGTAAGAAAAAAAAATTAGTGAGGGGGTTATCCTCATGCCTGGGTTGTCCTATAGATAGCACTATGAAAATCTGCCAAAGTATGGCGAAGATAATAGCCCTGGGGGAAGGGGCAAGCAGCAGGGGGCAAGTTCACAAGTGCTTGGTTGAGATTTATTGAAGAGCAGCAGCTAAATTATCTGAATACTGTCTGTGCTAAATATACTTTATCAACACAGAAAAATGTGGACATAAGATGCATGTGACAGTAAGGGGAGAAAATGGACAGAGAAGAAGGCACAAACTGCATAGGGGAACTGGAGAATCCTATGGGTCTTACTCTGGCCCCTACCCTGACTGCTGTACATTTCAGAACGGGTACTCTATAAAAACACTTCAAAGCATCACTTTTGTACCTACTTCTACATAGTACAAATTTTTTTTTTTTAGTTTTGTGTCAAGCCAAATCAGCCAAATCAGTTCCAAATTCTCTCAATTGAGCAGAGCTCCATTGTTCGAGTCTATGTGACACTACCACAGGCAAGTATCCTAACTCCCAGACTCTTCACCTTGGGACTTCAGATGCTCACAAATCCATGGCAGGCACCCTGTGTGCAGGTTCCAAGCCCAGAGGCCTTGGAGTTCAGATGCCCCCGGTCTTGCTTACCCTTAGCCAAAAAGGCCTAAGGAGCAAGCTAGAGGGAAAGCCTGAGAGGAATCCCCCATCACCATAAATTGCATAGCCAGATTCTCTTGGAGGCATTTGTAGACTCTTACAGGGGTCAGCCTGTCTGCAGTGCAAGGGACAGGTCTTTATCCTCTAACTACAGTAAATCATTCCAGGTCAGGAAGAGCAGCATCTTCCTGCCAGGTAAGTAAAACCACCTGGGCTGAAAACTACCTTATAATATCTCCCTCTTCATGATATCACACCAGATTCAAATGGCTCATGATGTCTCATATAGTTCACTGGGCTGGGCCCCAGCAGAATCAACAGCATTTCAAGCCCTGGTGACCCCACAGCCCAGCACTGCTCAGTGTGTGTATGTATACTCCAGATATGCAGATGAGGCACAAGGCTGCTTGGATCCATCACCACCCCATACAGGGCAGGACCACATGTTAATTACACATGACAGGCTGAGGGAGGGGGCAACAGAGTCTCTCAGCTACAAAGAAGTTTGGTGATTTTTGCTAGATATTTAAGGAACATGGCGAAACCAGGAATCATTAGAAAAGGGAAAGAAAGGCACTGCTCAGATATGGGAGTAAACGGGAAGTCGCATTGCATTTGATATAGTAGTTCACTATGACTTGGAAAGGAATAAGCACTGAGGGGAACTGAATACAAGGGACACTATACTTATTCAGATGGGCTGCACTTTTGGCTAAGAACACGACTGGCCAAGTACACCCCTGAAACATGGAAGATGCCAAATTTCAGCCAAGTTCGGATTTTAAACTTCACTGCAGAATGACAAGGAAGTTTTTTTTGCCTCCCCACCTACCACCTAACACCTTCAGGAAAGGAATTCTACCTGATCAAGACATCAAAGAGCTATTCAACACAGCTCACAAAGACACTCTCATGGACCCAGAGGGACAGACTTCCATTTCCAGCTCCCTCTGTGCAAAAATGAAGTTTATTTCCAACCTATGGGGACGTTTTACCATCTTGTACCATCTACACTTTTCCCAGAACCTGACGAAGGGACTTTGATTCCTGAAAGCTTGCAGAAAAGGACAATTTTCTTGCCATTTTCCAGTTGGTCTAATAAAAGGTATCATTTTGGAACCAAAAGTTCTAGGGAAGGTGTCAGGGCTGGCTCTGGCCTCCTGGCACTGTCCTGGTATTGCAGTACCTCCAGGCCCAGTGCCAGGTCCCCATGGAGGGAACACCCAGCCATTTTTTTTTTAAGCCCAGTAGTCAAGTTCCAAATTTCAACTGAGCAGAGCTCAATTGTTCAAGTCTGTGTGTGGTTCTACCATGGGGAAAGTATCCTCCCTCGCAAAGTTATCAGTCTTGGGCATCAGATACTCTCCAAATCTATGGCAGGCATCCTACATGCAAGCCCCAAGCCCAGAGGTCTTGAGGTTTAGATGCTCCCTAGCCTCACTTGCTCCCAGCCAAAAAGCTGAGGCGCTAGCCAAGCGGCAAGTGTGAACAGAGTCCTCATTGCCACAAATGAGGACTCAAATTGCAGTTGAGTTTCCTGCAGGAAACCTGAAGCAGTCAGCCCACCTGGAGTGCAATGGACAGGTCTCACCTTGGCAGAATTGCCTTGGGAAAGTTGCAGCTAAATCAAGGGCGTCTCTTGGTGTTATACACAGGTATTTAAACTTTACTGTGGTCTTAATTTTAGAAGAAAACAATTAACTAGTAACAGGAAGTAACATGGTCATTATAGTTAATTATATAGAAATTGTAGGCATATACTACAGAGACATAGAAGAGATCTCAAGGATAAGCTAGTCCAGGCTGTTCAGATCTGGTGAGGCTGTGGGCCCCAGATGATACCAGCTTATGTTGCACAGGCTGCACGCTGTGGGGGTGGGCCCCTAGGACCCTGTCACTGCTCCAGCAGCATGCAGATCCCTATCCTCAGCCATGAAGGCTACATTAGCAGGACATGGACCACTCTTCCTCCCCACAGGCTTTTCCCCCTTGCACAGTAGTGGGAGAGGTGGCTGCCCAGGCCCATTCCCTATATATTAACTGCTTGCAGACCCCATGTAGACTGTGGGCAACATCCTTGCCCTTTGTGGACCACATGTGGCCTGCAGCTAGTCAGCTGAGCAGCCCTAATCCAGTCCAACCGCCTGCATAGAAAAATGACTTCCTTTTCCTAAGCCATAACAAAAATACATACTTTCTGAAAACCACAACTTCCCTAGGCATTTTCCATTGTCCTGTTGTTCTTACAGTGAGTACATTTTTCCTGAGATTTGATCTAAATCTGCTTCACTGTAATTTAAAAACTCATGGTGGCAAGGAGTATTTTGATAATTTTGATACCTTTGGTTGAAATCAAAATTCAGGATGTAGGTTAAGGAGTGGGTTAAGTCCTGCTCTGACTCCCCAACAGAATTTGAGGTTGCACTTGGCATATGATGGCAGCACCTGCACATGTCAGGCTGTACCTTACATATTATGACTATACCTGATGGGTGAGGGTCCATATTGATACCACAGTATTATTACATAGTAATAAAATGATGATTTTGACCTGGCAACTTGTTTTTAATTTCACCTCTATCTACCAAACTAGTTTTTCTATGACTAAACTTAATTTGGGCTCTATTAGCTACAGGGCCTACGCTACACTCAAAGAAAGGAAAATCAGAGGAAATGAAAAATTGATGCTGAATGTTGAGTTTTCAAAGGTAGTTGGACCACTGATTTTTTTTTGTTATTGAACAAAACGGGAACATTTTGTGTCCGATTTGCCAAGAGAAAGTAGCTGTCTGCAAGGAGGACAATGCAAAGCGACATTATTCTACAAAACATGCAAAGAAATTTGACAGCCTGGTGGGTCAGATTAAAATTGATCAGATGAACTCTCTAAAACAGAGCATGAACGGGCAACAGTCTTTTTTCAAAGCTGCAAGGCAGAATTCTGAGGCAGCAACCAAGATCAGTTTCATGATATCTTAGGCAGCAGGTAAGAGAGGGAAACTTGTCTGATGGAGAATTTGTGAAAGATTGCTTGGGCATATTTACATCTGAGGTATTTATTCCCTGATAAATAGTCAACGGCAGCGAATATCAGCTTTTCACATCAGACAGTTGCTAGAAGAGTAGACAACATGGCATCAAACATTGAAAGTCCACTGATGAAAAGACTCAGTACCTGTCAGTTTTACAGCTTGGAGGTTGATGAAAGCACAGATATGAGTGATAAAGCTCAACTGGCAATCTTTGTACGAGGAGTAACCAAACAATTCCATGTTGTTGAGGAAATGGTCAACTTATGTCCAATGAAAGGCAAAATGACAGGACAAGACATTTTCAATTAAGTGAAATGTGTCTTGTTGAAATTCAATCTTCCAGAAGACAAACTCCATGGTCTAACAACTGATGGAGCCCCTGCGATGATAGGTAAACACAAGGATTTGTCAGTTTACTGGTCAAGTCAGCACCTCAGGATGTCATCACACATCACTGCATCATTCACCAGGAACAACTGTGTGCAAAGGCCCAGGAGATGAAACATGTGATGAAAAAGGTTGTTTCTAGAGTCAATTTCATAAGGTCAAAGGGGCTTAATCATAGACAATTCCAAGCATTTCTTGCTGAGATAAGTAATGTCATCACGGTCTGATCCTACTTCTGCCAAATTCATTGGCTCAGCAGGGCAGCCACACTAGCCAGATTCTGGTCACTGCTTGACAAAATTAAAACCTTCATGACAAACACAAAAAAAGAAGTTAGCTTCATGGTTGATGATGCATGGCTGAATGACTTGGCATTCCTAGCTGATATCACCAAGCACCTTGCAGATTTGAATATAAGACTACAAAGGAAGTATCAATTTGTCAACAGACTGTATGAACACATCCAATCCTTCATTCATAAACTGGAATTGTTTCAGAAACAGTTGAATAAAAAGAATGTCGCCCATTTCACAATACTATTAACAAGATGTGCTGAGACTGTGAACCATGACAAGTATCCTGCACAGATTGGCTGTCTGCTGGATTAATTCATACAAAGATTTGTGGATTTCAGGGAACACAGTGATGAGTTGAAGCTGTTTGCAGATCCATTTGGAACAAATGCCACCGATGTTCCTGACACATTCCAAATAGCACTAATTGACACCCAAAATAATGGTGCCTTGAAGAGAGCTTTTGCAGAACATGTAACATATTGACTATAAAATGGCAGTAGGTCATGGCACTCTTTCCCAAATCTACTGAATCATGCACTTTGGTTCACTGCACTGTTTGGCAGCACGTATTGCTGTGAACAGCTTCTCTCAAGAATGAAGAACATAAAAACAAAATCAAGATCACTGTTGAAGGATGGACATTTATCTGGAATACTCCGCATCACCACATCAAGTGTGCCAGCAGATACTGATAACTTGTGCGAGCAAAAATAATGCCAGGTATCACACTAAAGAAATCAGTGTTCATTGTAGTTTTCAGAAAGTTAATAAGAGTAGACTCGTACACATTGTTTTTACACTGTTTTTGTACACTTACAGTGTGGACTGGAGCATGCTTGTTTTCTTGAGACTTGACAACAGTTGTGTTGCCACCTGTCTCTTTTTTTGCCTGGATAGTTCCTGTTGTAACAGAATGTCCCCAGTTATGAACCTCACTGGATAACTATGCTATATGCTTGTTTAAGACTGAACAATATGTTCACGAATAGAGCATGAATGATTTGGAGCAGGTAAAAATCTTTGTAAAAATACTGTCCAGTGTTTGGATTCTGTTTGCTCCTGTTTCTCTTTGTGCAGAATTGGGGGTTCAACTTGTTAAATATATGTTACTAACAAGTTATTAATTCAATAAAAGTAAATCTTCTTGAAGATTATTCTCAAAAATGCCCATATTTTGCTGCTTTAATTAGTTTCCACTCTGGCTGATATCTTTTCCACATTTGATCTGTCGACTTGCATTATGCTTGTTTCATTCACTGAGAAGTAAGTAGAAACAAAAGTGTTTATTTTAGTCAAGTGTTTGGTATTATTTCATTCTTGCTTTTATATTGTTTCTATTTTGGATTTTAAACCACATTTCCAGACCCCATTTCATTGTCACTTCCTGCAACTTCAGTGGTGTCAAAGGTCACGTGACATCACTTCCTGTGAGGTCTTTGAATATGGCTCACTGGCCCACTGGGTGATAAAAAGTTCATGATCCGGCCCCACATTCAAAAAGGTTGGACAACCCCTGGGAGTAGTGGGAAACAATATTGCTTCTTTAACACAGAACTTTATGTTATTATAAAAGTTGAATGGTTAAATTAATTCTCTTTAACCTCTAAGAGAATATTACCAACAATCATACCTTCGAAATCTGAAAATCTGAATGATTTTTTCTTCTTAAACTAACATGCTGGACATTGAATATAAATACAAGAAAATGGAAAACCTGATTGAGAAAGCCTTAAACTTCCATTATATAACCTCTCTCTCTCAGCCATCTAAGCTTGTATAACAAATTCACTTAAGAAAACCTGTAAAATGTATGACCCATTTTCTAGTCTTGTCTGAACAGAGACCTACAAGCATCACTCTCTCAAAACATAAATCGGGACAGAAAGGAGGTAGAAAATTTTCTTGCCAACACAAGATGGGAAAATGTATTAGGATCAATGTTCCTCGTTATATATAATGTGCATATAACCCCATAAATATAGCTTTAATTTTTGTCTCCCAAGAGATGGCCGGAACCATTCTTATTCCCTGCAAAGTGTATGCAAATTCACTTCTCACAAAGGGTGCATACTTCACACAAGACAGTCACTTCCTCTCCAATCTCTCTGTTCTAATCCTCAAAAGGAATTTACAAAACACCATTCATAGACGAGCCCACAAACATCACTTCATAAATCTCCTGGATACAAAAAATTGTGAACTTGCTATAGACATTGTTTTTATGACACATTACAACTTGCCTGACATCTGATTTACCAGGTACCTACCTGACCCCTTCCTTTCTTGTCTACCCTTTGTTTTCAAAGTGAGATGGTCACACACCTATTTACATTCTCCCTGACATCCTGTCACACTTTTAGCTTCTTTCATTCCTTGGAGATCTCAGAACAGCGGAGAATCCCTATGCCTGAAGAAGGGTGCTTGTGCTGGAAAGCTTGCAAAGAACTTTTTTCCAACTACTCAGTTGGTCTAATAAAAGATATCACGTCTATCCAAATAAGTTTGCCTGTCCAAGTTCACCCAGAACTTTCCTTGTTTTGTTCAGTAAGGTCTATAGATCCTGTTTATCCAGGAAACAGATAAACTGAAATGGAGATGAAAATTGATACTGACTTCATAGTAACATAGCTCACTACCTCTCATTGAAGTATAGTTACTTATCTTCAATTTGGGAAAGCAGACACTGTTATTCTGGCCACAGAAGTTGCTTCAACTGGAAGAAACTCAAAGGGACCCTGTATTTCTCTCACTGCCAGGGACTGGAAGGTCAGACTTCAAGCAATGATTTCTTCTAAAGAAGAAATGACAACCTTAATTGTCAGTGCAGAGTTTAAACTCATCTCTCTTTAGAAGACAGCAATGCATTCCAAGAACAGAGAACCAAGAATCACAAGTAGAGTCAGCACAAAAGGTTTAAATTCCCATGAACCCCAAGAGAAAAACTAACTTTTACTGTAAAAAGACAACAGCCTTTAAGTACAACTATGGCACAGGTTTTCTTATTTCCTATGTCCAAACAAAATGAAATTACATAAAAAATGTAACATTCTGTATGTAATACAGAGGTCCTCATGGATGTGTATAATTATAAATAATTTTTAAAAAATTGTGTGACTGGTTACAGCGTTAGAGGTTCATGTTACTGAAAATTAAATCTCCCTCTGCATTAAAATTATTGTCCCAACAGTGCAGAGACCAATTTTAAAACTGAAAAACATTTGATTTCACTTGAGCATTCAAATCTTTATCTCCTTGTTGAGACTTCCAAAAAGGTGAATGAGGTTCATGTATCCTACAGATCTGATAAGATCCATTCTGAAACTACTGCACTTTCACTGAAATTCTCAATGCAATCTTAAGCATGGAGTCAATTCTAATACCTCCCTTAGAGTTATAGCTCTACAAGGAAGGAAACAAAAGGAAAAAAACTCCTAATGAGTAAAACTGACAAATTCAGGGAAATGTAAAACTAAGGAAAGAAACCTATAAATACCAAATTAAAATCAAAGATTGCAAAAGCTGACTTCAAAAAAAAAAAAATCACACACACTTGCCTGTTTTAATTGATCACTGCTTACCAGTAATTATAGAAGATATTTTGCCTGCTGATAAAGATAGATATTTTCTCTTATTTCAACCTGATTAGCCCTCACCATTTACCACACTTAAGTCATGCATGGTCAAAACCTCCCAAACAAAATCAGCTAGGATATCTTTAATATTTCAACTTCTTCAAGGAAGGATAAGATGTCTTTACACTTCACATTAACTAGTTTCCACCCCCGCCCTCCTCAAATCCATTACTCTATAGTGACCAGAATGAGCTGTAGAAAGCTGAACTTTTGAAACTGAAAAAACAGAATTTTGAAGTGAACACACTGAGTGAAGATTCCTCTTACATCACTGTTCCTTTTTACAATACTTGTTTACCCTGTCATTATATTACCCCAAATGGCAGCTGTCAAAAATACTCCAGATGATCCTATATCCCCATTTTCTTGTATTTTGGACTTAAAGCTTTCAACAACTTCAGTCTTTTTTCTACATTCATTTCCTCTCCCACTGTTTACATCCACTTTCATTTTAATTACAGGCCAGATATTCTAAAGCAGAAGAAAAAAAATCCTGTGGGGCCAGACTGTGGCTTTCTAGAAGTTGGACTGTGCAGTGAATGTTGCCTATGTATTATAATGGGGTTGGAAACTATTTGTTCTACTCCCTAAGTACCTCAAAGACACAAGCTAGTGAGTATTCCTCTTATTGAGAGTTCCTCTTATTAACACCAGGGAACAACTGCATTTCAGATGCTGCAATATTATGGGAATATGTAAAGAGACAGTTTTCAATTATGCAAACAAGACACAAGACTAGAGGAAAACCAAAACAAAGCAATCCCACAAAAGGAAAAAAAAATCTTAAATAGCCCAGTCCTTAACAGATAATTATATTATGCTAACGATATTTGATTATTATATTAATATATTCTGTTCAAAAATCTATGCATCTTCATATTTTTCTTAATTAGCAGCACAAAGGAACTCTGAAAAGTTAAAAAAAAGTTAATGGAAAACCTTTGGTGATCATTTTCACTACATCTCTACCCCTTTGCTCATTCAGCTTACCGTCTAAAGCAGGGGCAGACAATTATTTTGGGCAGAGGGCCGCTTACTGAGTTTCGGAAAGCCATCGAGGGCCACATGACAGGCAGCCCAGGGCAGATTAACATTAATTTCTACATTTTTTAGGGGTCCTGTGGGCAGGATAGAATGGCCTGGTAGGCCACATCCACGCCCCAGGGCCACATTTTGGCCACCCCAATATAAGGTTTTTCCTTTAGATAAAAAGTATTTGAAGTCATATAGAATTAGGGTCATATAGAATGAGGGTTACTTTTAAAAACTGAAAAAATTCTCACAGAAGCATAAACATGCTTCCTTACATTCTAGAATATAATACATATTGTTCTTTCTAGAATATAATGCATATTGCTCTTCTATTTTTAGGAATATTTTATTGCATACTGCATTCTGTCTTTCACACCAGCTCTCTCACATGAAACTCAAATGAAGGATTAAAATGTGGTTTAAGAGGCTAAGGTGTGAAAACAAGATAAAAAGAGGGGAGAGAGGTTATCCTTGCAAGCCAACATTGTTGGTGGAAGGTATTATTCTATAGAAATCATAAAGTCTCTTAAAACTCATGGGAGTGACAGTGTAGTGGAAAGTAAAGGCAAGGCCATAGCCATTTTCTCGAAAGTGTTACTTTTGGAGTAATGTGGTTTAAAGACAACAGTAATCAGCTTCTTTGGGGGCGTCATCCTTGTGTTCACATAGTCAAATTATTGCACCTTCTTGCAGGATTGTGCATTAGGGGATTAAGGATATATTTCTGGCATTTCTAATGCACTTTTACAGGGTTACAATTTTTTTAAAAGATATGGGGGGGAAAGAAAGCTTTTTTCTCTCTCATTCCCCAATCTTCTAACCTTTGTTGTATCTTTTTCAAGTGATGGATATTGGGCAATATAAAATTCAGAGGTCTCTAGCTGGTTTTTGGGAACTGTAGTTCAGAAAGATAATGGGTTTTTAAAATTACTTTTTGCTTTTCAAATGTTAAGCAACACATATAAGAACTCCATGTTAGTCTCCAGTAAGTAACTGAAGCATGCTGACTGCAGATCCACACTACTAGGAAATACAACACAGTGAATAAGATATCAAATTATCCAGAAGTTGATTAGGCATAAACCCTTACTCCTGAAATCAGTAGCTATGAAATGAGATCAGATAAAGGCCACAGCCTGTTTCTTTCTAGTACTCAATTTAGTTGCAGAGTCTGAAGAAGTACTGTGAGTAGACAAATATGAATATGCAGAGACAATACATTCAGAGCTCCTGTTACTGATATAGAACACATAACATTTCCTCCCTCATTTTAGCAATTGCAGTGAAGAGGTGAGCTCCTCCTTGATGACTGAGATAATACAATACAGCTGTGTTACTCACAAGCAACTATGGTTGACTTTCCCTTGCTATAAGAAAGAATGTTCTGTCAGAGAGTCAAGTAACTCCAAGCTCTGGACATTTACATGTAGCCTGGATTCCTTGAGCTTGAACAAGTTATCAGCAAAACAAACTAGAGGACAACAATTCTGCTTTATGCCAACTTGCAAGGTTTTGAAATTTCTTTTACTTCCCATATAGTGTGTGCCTTCCTCTCTGTTTCTAACTCTCTGTCTCACACCACAGTCTGAATGGGAAACTAGTCTTTGATGTGGAAAACCCTTTTTTGAGTCTCTGATCTGTCTAATTCAGAGAATCACCTTTATTATTAAATTTCTCCAATTTGGAATTTGAACTTTACTCTCTCTACAGCTCAGGCCAGTCCTAACCACCCCATAACAAACAGCCCATGAGACTGCCTCTCCCCTGACCCAAATACAGTCCTAATAAAAGGTTAGTGGAAACCAACATATTTTGGAAAAGAATGATCTTGCCAAAAATTAATCACAATGAAAATATTCCAATCAGCCAAAGTTTAAGGTAATCTAAGTGGACATCTCAACTGGAAGCTTTTGTTCCTATTAGGCTATTTTAATAAGCTAGGAGAAAGCTCTCTTAAAAACAGTGAATTTTTACCACAGCAGAAAACCCTGACTGCACAGTCCCAAATCTGATGTCTGCGTGTTCTTGAATGGAACCTGATATTTAAACACAGATAAGACAGACTTTATACCAAGCCTGGCAAAAACATCTTGTGGTACCTGTTTAAAAGTTTGTTTTGACAAGTTGGCACAGTTATATCTGAAAATTTCTAATTTCTTCTAAAATTCAAGTTGGCTTCCTATTGGTTTACAAGAACTGGGTAAGTACCCAGTTCCTCTAAGGAATGAAAGGGTTGTTTCTAAACTGACTTTTTCCCATAGCCATTATTACTATGGAAATTTCTGGCCTATAATTCTAAACCTTACTCTGTGATACCATGATGCTCACTTGGATTTTTGCAAGTTTGGAAGGACTCTAGTAGTGCCCCCAAAGAAAAATCACTCACTACAAAAATACCTCTACACAACAAACAGTCTATTCATTCCACCCAGGAAGAGCACACACCAACTGCAGAGATTTCCTCAGTCTGACAAAGGGTTTTTAAACCCAAAAGCTTGCTATAAGTTTTTTTTCCCCCCCGCTATTTAATTTGGTCTAATAAAAGATATCATATTCATCCAAATAACCTTGTCTATGCAACAAAAGCATTTCAGGTGGAACTATAAGAAAGATTGTTACGGCAGGGTCCTCCAGGAAGGCCGAGATCTCCTCAAGGCCCCTTCCCCTATGCCAAGCCGGTCCAAGGGCACCCTCCAATTCTTGCCCGCTACATCTTTGACATTTATATAAGTTTGGGAGGCTGCCTTATGCCCTCTTGGACACGGTTCATTGGGACCTCCGAACCCAAGGACTCCCAGCCTCCCTGTGGGTCTCACTGTACAATGGGTGCTTCCTGGGCACCTTAGCCTTATGGGCTATGCGTGGCTCCAACCACCCCTTATACCACACCTCAAGCCTCACAGCTGGACTAGACGTTGTTCAGTCTCCCGGTCTGCTCTCACGCCCCTCTCTTCGGGGCCTTCTCTGTACTGCTGCCCGGCTCTCAGTCCTTCTCGGTAATGTCGTCCCTCTCCTGGGGCTCTCAGTAATGTTGCCCCTCTCTGGGGACTTCTGTGCCCACTCTAGGACTTCTTGGTCAAGCCGCCTGTCTCTTGGGCCCACCACATTGCTACCCCCTTTCTTCAGGGGTCACCACACTACTATCCCTCTCTCCAGGGTTTACCGCAATGCTCTGCCCTTCTCCGGGGTTTACCGCAGTACTATGCCCTTCCTCAGGGGCTCACCACCCCCACACTGGGTCTTCTCAGTAGAGCCCCTCCTGGGGGTGGGGTCTATGCACCCTGTACACCACACCCTTACTGGCGCTGGGGTCCCTATGCTGCTGTGAGTCCCCTGTAAGGCCTCTTCCAACCCCTAATAGCCTCACCCAAACCACCAGTGAAACAAACAACAAAACAGAAACTCGAGCCTCTTGACTACAACTTAAACATAAGCCGCCTGGCTATAACAACATTGCTCAGACATCTTCGAGCTGCCATCCTTTACTCTGCTTGAGGAGTACCTGCAGATCTCACATCTTAACTCCACAAGCTCCCAACCCTCTGGCTGCTAGCAGGGAGCCTCTGGGCCTTATGAGGTCCAGGCCCTGCCCCTTCTGGTCAGCTGACCTCCTGGTTGCCCCAGCTGTGCTCCTTTCTCCCTGGCAGTTTCCCCTCTCTAGGAGCAGGGCATTTCTGTGCTCTGAGACAAAGCTATTCTAAATTAATCTCAGGTCCTCGGGATGCAATACCCAGAATGTACCTAAAGGTGACAGAACATTCAATGTGGTTTGTTTACTCAAACTGTGCAAGAAGTTTCAAGTAGTTGCCTTGCATAATTTGTAAGTAGATTACTTATCGGATGACTTTTCAACCTAGAAGTGGCAATAGCCAGCAGGACTCTGCAATGCAATGCCTAATCTGTTTGGCAAGCATGAATAAAGACGACTGAAGCCTTTTTGGATATTTTTCTGCCAAGAAATTAAAAGGAGGGCATGCTATGGATATGTACAAGAGGTGAAGAACAATATAGTTCACTTATCCCCAAAATATTTCACTCATCCCCAAAGCCCAATCAGTTTCTACAAAGCAGTAAAGTCTATAAAGCTGCATAGTCAAGATGTGGTGAGATACTTTCACTACATTTTCCAGGAAAAACTGCTGAAATCTGGATTAAAATCAGATGACCATAGTAATGCAAGAACCTGTTTTGATGATGTACATTTTCCTGCCTAAATTTTAGTCAGATTCATTAAGTGGCTACATGTTTGAAAGTACTCAACCATGATATACAAGTCTGACCCACGTTCTTGTTATTTGAGAACATTCAGAGAGGAAATGCTAGTCAGATTGTTAATACATGTCTTTGGGAGGGCATTTTCAGTACTACTTAAATACACTGTGAAAGCTTTTGCTAAAGAAACTGCTTTGTACTGGTAGTGTTACATTATGGCAGTAGATTGAATTTATCATCTTAATGGAAGCTTGAGATAAGGCCCTATGGAAACATGTATTTCTGGGATTTCCTAATTTCCTATCAAGCTTGCTTTTGATGCAGCACAGTTTCAGCAATTACAGTGACCATATTGGTTAATGATCCCTTTGTGGTGTCCTTGCTGATTCTTTTACTTTTATCAGTAGTTTCAAAGGCAGCTGATCACATGGTTTTGTTGACATACCAGCTGACACTGAAAGGTCAGATGAAGTAATTCTTGAGTGGCTCAATTTTCTGATCAAGTAGCCCAGAGGTTAGGTCTTGAACAATTATGTATTACTCCAAAAATTCTTTGGGGTACCATAAATTCTATTTCATCACACTTCCTCTTCAACCTATATACAAGACTGTTAAGGGGATTAGCAACATAGTAAACTTCAATAACCTCATCCCAGGCTTCTAATAATAAACTCAGATGGTGCAACAAGTAGGCTTCTCAGTCCTTGTTAGATGGACGGATTTGTAGTTTACAGTATACTCAATTAAGCAGATTTTTTTTTATGGACTGAGAAAAACAGCCAAAATAACTGTGGAGGAAATAGCTCAAAATCAAACAAAAAGTTTACTTTTCCAAGTGTTCTCATCCAAACCTTCCTCTAAAATTATGAAAGCCACAAAATAAGGACTGCTGATTGTTTTGTCTCGCTGTATGTAGTAACTTTCCTGGCAGGCTCTATTCCTTCACAGAAGACTCTGAGGAAAGTTTGTGTCAGTCTTTCTCAAGGATACATTATAATTGTAAGTATAACTTTGCCAGTACACAGGAAGTCTTTTAGAGTGATGCCCCTGGCAATGTATTGAAGTTTGTGCTGTGTAATTAAACCAATGATGGTAGTAAGGAAAGAAAAAAAAATGTAGAGAAAATTAACTGGCCAGCTATGGAAGCCATCTAGTGTTGAGACAGTGGTAGTAAACATTTAATACCATTAAACATGGTATAATGGAGGACGGTTTGTGAAATATTTATTTCAGGAATAAATAGGCAAAAAGACTCAAAGAAGGAATTGAAAAGTTTACAGCAAAAGTGGAACAATATTTCTGTCACCTTACACTCCACATTTAGTTCTCTAAACTACATTAATAAAAGATACTGAGAACAAAACACAACTTTTCACAAAGGACATAGCTGAAAAATAGTCAGGACAGAATCTTAACAGTAGGAAGAGAAGTTACTCATAAGTGGAGTTCTCCAAGCATCTTTTGTCCATGTAAAATAAATTTGATCAAATAACAGCCTTTTTGCAACTACTTAGGTGGTCTAAAAATAAATACTACCTCTACCCAAAGAGTTTATCTACCCCTATGCTTAGACCAATATGACTACAGCCCACATCCTTGTTAGACCTTTGTTTAACTACCTTAAGCCTATGGGTTACTCTGGCTGTTGAATGACAGCCTAGGCACACTACATCTGACCTGGCCTTTCCAGTCTTCACAGCCTCCAGCTGTCCCTTAGATTCCTAAATCCTCCAGTCCAGGCTCAGGCTCAGCTGCTCCTGCCTTCTCAGCCTTAGCCAGACTCTGTCCCTGGTCTCTGGGATTCTCAACCCTAACTTGCTCCTAGTTCCAGCCTCCCTGGTGCCCTTGACCTAGGGCGTGGCTTTATATTGGGTGCCCTTGCAGCACCCCTCTGACCTCCTCTTCTTCCCTTTTAGCCACAGCTGGTCCATCCATTATACAATAAACAAACATATAATAGCACAACTAAAACACGTGCACACTGCCTTCACAAAACTAGCATCCCACAAGCTAGGTTTAGCGCTGCGGGGCATTTCTCACCTCTATGGGTAGCCTTGTTTCTCTGGGCAGTGCTTCCCCACAGTCAGCTTCCCTGTGGAAACTCCTTTCCCTGCAGTCTGCAGGGTCTGACTGTCATCTGAGCTCAGGGACAGTGCTTATGTGCTCCTGAGCCCCACCTCCTCTTAATCACCTGGCTCTTCTTTCTGGTTAGGGTCACAGTTCTCTCCTGAATGCCAACTGACAAAACTCCCCCCCCTGCTTGTGGCCTACTTTGGCACAGCCTCAGGACATGCTGATGAAGTTTCTTCTCCATTGTGTCTGAATAATTGGGTTTAGGTCCCCTGTTACAAATATACTTGCACATAAAAGTTACACTTGTCTGCAGGATACTGAAAACACTAAAACAGTGAATAAATGAGAATTAAAAAAGAACCACTTTCAATGTTAGGCTTACAGCAATAAAGTTTAACAAAAAAATGTTATCAGTTAAATATTTGTAAGCAAAATAGGGGTTCATGTTTCAGCCTGTGCAAACATGTTTATCAACCTATTCATTCACCTAAAACAATTCAGTTGGTTTTTGTTTGGTTTGGTTTGATTTTACTGTTTTAGAATAGTTGCACTTGAAGTATGCCCTATTGATTTATTGCAGAGCTGACCAACTTCTAAGTCCTGGGAGGACACATGCCCTAGTGGCCATACCAGCAGGAGTTGTGTCCACACATGTGCCTGTCCACACCTGCCCCCTTGCACCAGTTACTCCCTTCATGCGACCCCAGGATTTGCCCTCAGCTCCCTACACTGCTTCACTACAGAAAAATAACAGAGCAATATTCCCGTTGCAAAAAATGAAGACAGACCAAAGCAGGTAGGGTTCAAATTACACTGTGACTGGGGGGGGTGTCTATGGCGGTGGCTGCTGGAAGAAGCCAGCTCTGCCGCCACCTGGGCTGTTTAGAAAGGTATAGGACAGGCCAGGGGCTGACCAGCCCATAGTGGGGAGGGAGTTCTCATCTCTTATGGGGGTGCTCAGCTGCCCTAAATGCCCCCATAATTCAAACCCTGACAGCAGGTCAGAATGTTTGTAACACTGGATTTCTATTTGAAATCTCTGGGTTTATTCTTGCACTCCTAACAGCGCTAACATCTGCACCCTTGATAGGATCTCAGAGCACCCCAGGGTGCCACAGTACTTTGGTTGAGAAACACTGTTCTATTGTATCTTGCATCAGACAACCAGAAAATAAGGAATGTATGATTAATGGTCACCTGCAAAAAGTTTAAAAAAACCTGTAGAAAGCAGAGTAGATTTTCACCTTATGCCTGTGGGGAAAAATAAATGTTGCAGCTTTGCAAACAAACCATTGCTTATCCAGGAGTAGAAATTATTTTTCCAAGGTACCATACAAAACTCTAAAAACATCCTCTTTCTTTCCACAGCCTCATTGTTACTCAAGGTTTTGACCCTGTGGACCAGATGAGTGGCATAGGGACGGTCCATGACCCAGATCAATCCCTGTGCTGCTTCTGCCCAGCTGGGATTGGCCAGATGAATAATACAGGGATTGGGACTGGGCTCCAGCAGTGGCCAGATGAATAGTGTGGGACAGTCCATGGGCTGGACTGGGCCCTGTGCTGGCCTGTGATCTGTGGGGAGCTTCACAGGTTGGATGAGGCAGCACTAGGGGCCAGATCTGGCCTGCAGGCCAGGGGTTGAACACCCCTGTTCTACCTCACTAAATTAGCCCAGAGCTTACAGCAGCAAAGATCTTCTCTGCACAGCTCCACTCTGCCCCGCAGTGCCAGGTTGCACCTGCTGCGCTGCGGAGACTCTAGGAGAGGGTAGCAGGGCAGGGAGTCCAAGCCCGCAGCAGGCTGACCACATCCACCTGTGTCCCATGCACAGATCTTCCTGCCCCCTTGAGAGTGCACACAGTGGTGGGGAGCCGCCCTCCAGCCGAGCCCTCAACAGGCAGGAAGCAGGCAGTCTGAGGGGGGAGGGAGCTGGGGTTCATGCTCCACTTCACTGCAGCAGCTGCTGCCTCCTGTGGGTGGCAGATCAAGGCAGGTTTTTGGTTTTGTTTACAGAAAGTTTAATTAAAGTCTACAGAAATTATATGGTTAATCCCCATGCTGACTAAAAACATCTTCCCACCCTCAGATATGTTTTTCACCCCCTAACTGCATTTCACATGAGGCTCTTTTCACATTTAGATCTTTTCTGGCCTCTAAACTAATAGTATCTTCTGAAGTAAAAAATATACTAGAATAAATGTTTCTCAGTTACTTCCTTTTTAATCACAACGCAATTTCAGTATCCAAAAATTAATTTTGTTGAAGTTATGTGCCATCCTGTAGATCAGGAGTCAAACACGTGGCCTGCAAGCTCAATCTGGCCCACAGAGCTGGGTCATCCAGTCCACAGACTTTGCCCCAACCCTAGCCGAGATGGGGGAATCTCACTTGCTTGGTTGCCAAGCTCCTGAAAGCAGTGGTGCTGGAGTCTCAGCAGTGTGGCAGGAAGAAACCTGGTACCACAGCTCAGTTCCCACAGCGTAGCCATATGCCCAAGATGTCAGGCTTCTTCCTGCTGAGTCCAGAACCAGCTGGAGATGGTGCCACATGTGCTGCCTGTCCTGGACTGGAACAGACACTGTATGCATTGGATCCACTGTGCACAAGACTAGATGAGTTTGACACTCCTGCTGTAGATTAATAACCAGTGAGGAAATCAATGAAGTGACTCATGCTACCCTCAAGTACCCTTCAGACTGTTCTCACAGAAGAGGACTACCGTAGAATACATTAGTTGCTGACTTGAGCAGATGAAACAAATGTCTGCATTCCCCTCAGCATGCAGTATTCTTTCTGTACCATTAAATCTGATTCATCTGCATCATTCTGCCAATATCGTAAAAGAACAGATCAACATAACACACATTTAGTTTAGTGGTTTCTAACAGTCTGTTCTTTTTGAATACAAATGAAGTAAGCTTTAACAACATGTATAGCAACTTGCCTTTCAACCTCAGTAAGTGTTAAAGATTTGTTATCTTTATTTTTTGTACATTCCCGCACATGCTGTATGTATAGCAATGAGTGAATTTCCTGATACTGCAATCCAGCAAAATGTTAATGCTTTGCATTAATTGTTTATTATTAAGATGAGGCTAATGAAAATTGTGTGCTTGCACCGAAGATATAAAATATTTTTTGTCTTTGCACATTAAGTAAGTAAAATCTAACTTATCTATCCAGCCCCCAGAAATTCAATCAGTTCCTCACAGTATGTAGGTCAAATGTAGCACAAGTAACTGAGAAAGCACATTTGAGCGATGCCTTCGGAGAGTACAACACTAGGCAATTTGAATTTTGACAGTGAAATAAATCGGAGACATAGACATGACTAAAAGCACAACAATTCTGTCAATCCACACTGGACAAACACCATAGTGTAACTAGGTGTCGCTGAGGGGTACCTGCCCCAGGTGCCAAAGAATCATCCTCCACCTCTGCAGAGTCTGAGCTCTGGGAGCATTTCCATGTTGGGAGCTCCAGAAGTGTGTGACGTGTGACAAATTCTAAATCTTACACAGCAAGCTAGGTATTTATCACATTTTCTGTAGCTTGGAAAGCCAATGCAGATGCTGAGTAGGTCCCTCCCTGAGCTGTAAAACAGGGAAGCAAAGAACTAAACAGAAAGGAATTAGAAAGGTAGCTAGTGTTAATCTGAGGTCAGACAAAAAGTATTGATGAAGTAGACTGTTCCCTGAAAAAAGCTGATACCTTTCTGAAAGAAATGAAGAGAATTTCTTGTTTAGGAAGGTGCTTCCCCTCAGAACTGGAAGATATAAAAATAGATGTTAAGCATAAATTAGGGCTGTCCAAAAGGCAGATCACAGACCATGTGTGCCTAACATGGAGAGATCTTGCAGCTTCTGGACTCTTACCTTTCTGCCTCCCTGCCTTCACCCATGCCATAATAGCAGCCAGCATCTTCTCTTTTAGCTGTCATTTCCCATTCTTCCCCCAGAGGGGCAGGGCACTATGGCACATGGCAAAAGGAGATGAGGGTGAGTGAATCTGGGTTTGCATGTGTGTGGGAGTGAGAACTCATTTGGCAGAGGAATGGGAGAAGGGGAAGCGAGGAAATCCTACCTAATACAGCAATGGGACAGATGCCCATGTGGGCACAGTGCACCCTGGGGCAGAGGGGGAAAGTATTGTCACAGCATATAAGCCTGGTGACCATGCCTTGCCACATGGTACATGCCACATGGTATGGGGCTCCTGGCAGCTTGTAAGTTGGACAGCCCTCTTTTACATGAAGGAATCATGACAGTGTGCCTTTACATTAGTATTTATAAAATTTACAGAATTTATTATTATCACATAATAAATAAAAATTGTGTTATATTATGTATAGTACTTTGTATATGAACTGCACTGCTTGAACATGAACACACTGCTACTCAATCAGTAGTATGCAGATATTTCAATACCATTTTTGTTCAAAACAAATAAACAAACACTGAATTTATGCATTTGAAAAATATGCACGCAAAAAATTCCTAATCTTTTGTACTGTGCTCAACAAAACATTATGTGAATCTCTCTCATAAAGCTCTGAAGTAGAAAAGAACCCTCTTTCTAACAGACAGATGAACAAATAGGCTTAAGTAACTTGTCAGAACTAAAATGGTAGCCCCAAACGTATGGGTTTATAGTCCTGTTTCCAGCCATAATTAAAAGTTTTAAGTACACATGCATACTCTTATACCCTACTAAAATTATCACCGCAAAATATTAGACCAAATCCTCAAACATTATTTTAAAAATTGCACAGTACATTGACAATTTGGTGATTATCTATATTACCCCAATCAGAGTTGTAAAGGCTTATATATTACTCTGCAATACTGTAATTGTTAGGTTGGACTGCATTATTTCTCCTGGGTTAAGAGGAATCTTGGTACCTGGGTGTCTGACTCTGAACAGAGGACTATCAGTGGCCATCAACTATTGAATAGCTCTACCCAGACAGTATAATGAAGGCTACAAGAACAGAGATTAACAGTTAATCTATAGAAGGGTTGTAACATGCCCTTCAGCACGCCTGTTGGGTTGGAAACCTCAGTTTGACTCAAGGGTTGGATCATGTTAAGTCCCCGTGTAAGGTGTCTCAGACTGATTTTAAAAGGGAAACAGGAACACAAAAACATAAATGCATGAGGGAGAATCCAGTGACAGGAATAAAAAACTGCCCAAGAGAAACGGGTTCAGGATGGTCATGGATTACCTGAAGGACAACAACAAAAACCCTAAAGACTCTCAGGAGTGCAGAAGAAACTCATGGAGACAAAATGAATTGTGGAGTTTGTTTGGTTTTTTGCCTACATCTGTAACATTTCTGCTTTTCTTTGAATAATATTTATATGGTTTTAGACATGCCTTTGCAAAGTCTATGCAGTACTGACTTTAATTGTCAGGTAGCCTCCAGAAAGCTAACTACAAATGCGGACCCATCTAAGGAAGGGGAGGTGGGGATGCAGCCACACCCCTTTGGCTGTATAATACATGTGCAGTGAGCTCTCTAAGTCACCAGTGCAACTCCAGAATCCAGAAGGTGGAAACCAAGTCACTTGAAATGGAATACGTCTTGGGGCTTAAGGCTGTTGGACTGCCTGGCATCACCAGTCACAGACACTGATAAACACACTGTTGCCTTCACAACTGCTGTAATGGAAATGAGCATCTATGAGAAGGTCTAGTGGCTTCTGTCTGCCAACAGAAGCTCTGGTGACAGAAGAAGCCTACCATAGACAAGGCTGATAAGCACACAACAATACAAACACCCAGTCTATGTCAAGCCTCATGAGATTTCAGAATATGTATTTGAGGTAATACAGATGTGCATATATAAGAGAAACATCCATAGGCTTATGTACCATAAGTGATGTAGCTGTCTTTGAAAAGTGGTCAGCTTATGAGATGTTTATGAGAATTTTTGCTAGATTTTTCCTAAGGCTATTAAACTGCAAATGTGCAAAGGCATCTTGAACAGTTTTCTTCATTCTGAACTTTGTTTTCTGTACAGAAATTTACATAGGTCTTATGTAAAAGGATAATTATCTTCACAGTCACTGCTGTTCAAGATGTGTTGCGCTTCTACAGATTCCATAATAGATCCGTGATCATCCAGTGCACTCAACAGAACAAACTTAGTAGGAGTACTTTTGAGACAAAGTACGTACTCTGCATGTCTTCCTGCTTTCGGCATAGAAGCATAAAGCATCTGTGCCACCTCCCCCAGACTCCTTCATTCTACACAGAGCTACTTAAATCTGCTTAAAAGTTGAAAGCTGTTCTGAAGACATCTGCCAGCTTGATGGGACACTCAGAGACAGCACTTTATGTATTTATTTATTCAATTTATATGCCTCCCTTCCCAACAAGGGGCTGAGGGCAGTTTACAACAAATATGATCCAGAAAATGTGTTAATTACCAGCGCACTTCTGAAGGGACTCTAAAGACGCCAAGTTCAGCCTGTACAGTCCAAGATATTCTAGGACTACCTAAGGGATTGCTTTTCCTTATGCACCATACTATACCTGGTGCAATCATGTAAGGTATTTATGCTGTATTCACTTTTATATAACAAAAGGGGGATTGCTTGAAAAGCATTCATAGTTAGGACACTGGAGTCCTAGAATACTCTTTGTTCTCTGTTGCAAAACAGCCCAGATTTTATTACCTTAGGAACAAGCTATACCACCCATTGGTTTTAAGTTTTAGATGGATACAAGGTAAGGATGAGGTACTGCCTGAGGTACCAAGGTATATTATATTTTGACCCGGTGCTTTGTAGAAGGATGAAGGATGACTAAGACTTGTTTTGATGTTGGAATGTTATACAAGTCTGCCAGTAACTTAAAAGCAACATATACTTTATTAAAATAAATAATAACATTTCTGTTGAATTCAAGCAGAATTTTTAAAAGTCTGTATTCTCTTCCAAATGTTAGATGAATGTTACAGCAATCTACTTCTGTCTTCCCAATTCTGCAGACAACTGTAAAGGTTTTGCTGCTATATGGGAAACAGCATAGGGGTGGAATTAACCATGATTCAAAATGCAATTTACATTTTACAAGCAGTTTAATTGCCGGCTACACATTGCTGTTGTTGATGCTTCCTCTAGGCTGGAAGGTCTGTAGTGGAGTTAATGATGCAGAAAGATGCTTTTAAAACTGCAAAGGTACAGCAGTGGGATATCAGGGCAGAGAACACCTATTCTTCTTCCCCTTGTAACAGCTGGACATTGTTGAGTATAGGAAATCCCCAAACATCAAAATATCCAGGAGGTTCTGGAAAAAACAAGGGCCACCTTTCCTCTGAGCAACTATAAGGAAAGAGCAGTAGACAAAGACAACAGTATTTCTAAAAGTGCTCACGTATCTTTTGGAAGACTGCCTAAGGGGCTTATTGAAATTGGAACTCAGCCAAGAAGAGAAAAAAAATTAGTTTTACTTCTATACTTAAAAGAGCATACACATTTACAGAAAAATTCATGTCACCACAAAGCTCTGCTCTCAACTTTTGTTAATAATTGTTTCTAGGCCTCATGGTACAAAGATAGCCTTAAAAATGTGAACAGGCTGGGGAAAAAAACCCATAACTTTTTCAGATACTTTTATGAAGCATACAAAGTGACTTTGAAGGGTGTGAACTAGGGCTGTGCGAAGCTTCAGTCACCCATTTGATTCAGAGGAGATTCGGCCCAATTTGGCAGATGAATCTCTGAATCCCAATCAAATCAGGAGACCTATTAATCTCTCCAAATCAAATCAGAAGCCTGAGTCGACTCAGAAAGATTAGACGGTTCAGCTATAGGCACAGCTTTGTATGTTTGTTCTACGTACCTCAAGGTACCAGGTGTGGCTCATGAATACTGACATGGTAGGATGGATGGTGTGTCCCATGAGAGTGCAGGGGGTTCCCCCACGTTCTCAGCGGCAGACCCAAAAGCGGACCAGAAGTGCTTCCAGTCCACTTCCAGGTCTGCCGCCAAGAATGTGGGGGACCCCCCCGCCCTTCTGTGGCTCAGTGATCAGCCATAGGGGGACCCCTGGTGCCCCCCAGACTCAGGAAGCACCAGTTGCCAAGCCAGGGGGGTCTGCTTCTGGGTCCGCCACTGAGCGTGTGGGGGACCCCCCTGTGCTCCCGTGGGATGCACCACTGCCCCACCATCTCAGCATTTACAAACCACGCCTGGTACCTCAAAGTATGTAGTAAAAATATAAAGCTGTGTCTATGTCTGAATCGCTGAATCTCCAAATCAAAATCAAATCTTCAGATTCAGATTTGGGCAAATCTAACCAGGACAGTGATCTGAATCAGCAAAAGAAATCACTGTTCCCTGAATTGGGCCAAATCCGAATCAAAGACTGTCCGCTTTGCACACCCGTAGTGTGAACTGCTCCACTAATCTCAAATCAGAGCTTAGTGGAGTCCTGTGTTTGACTGACTACAACCTCTCTCCAAGATGCAACAGAATACAGCAGTTTTGCTGTACAACTGGCCACATGTTTGCAGCCAAGCAAACTTTTTTTTCCTGTTTCCTGGATTATTACGAACTCTCTGCAGCTGCCCCCCACACTCAAATTGTTCCCACCAACTGAATTACAGTGCATTTCTCTTTACACTCAGCAGCAGAAGAATGAGGGTCTTGAATAAGGGAAGCTCAATATGTAGGCTAGTAAGCTGGCAAACAGTACAGAAGCCAAGGTGTCTGGAAGATGAACCAGTGAAACTGGCTACAAGTTACTACCTAGAATGGAAAAACGGTCTGGGGTTCCAGGACACCATATAACATTGTGAGATCTGAAGTCAATACAGAATTATCATTTGAAATGCATAATCAGAAAACAATAAAAATAACTACTATTAGAATTTTAAACTATTTTCCCCCCATGAGCCACAGTTGTACATTTGCCAAGTGCAGTAGGAAGACATGATCTATAAGGATAAAGAATAAATTTACATTCCACGCACTAGCTCCACATTTTAAGGATGCTTTCCACAAAGTTTTATGCCAATCTATGTTCCAGTGTGCACACTGTCCCTCCCTGCTCATACACAGGTAAAAATGTAGTACTTTTAGGGATACTGAAGGTTGATCTAGGACACTGTTTTTACCCTATGAACTTAATAAACTAATTCTTGGCTCCTGGGCAACAAATAGCTGTATTTTATGCTTATGATATGGTAACCTCCTAAGTCTATGAAGCACCAACCAAAAGGTTGGTCCTCTTCCCAACAGAGCAAATCAGGACAGCCACAAGGAGGACAAAGGGAGAAAAACAAGTGAGAATCAGTACCTATTTGCGGTTCCCTTAATCTTTAAGCCCCAGCATTGGCACAAGACAAGGCAAGTCTAGTGGCAAAAATCAGAACAGCCTCCACTCTTCCCAATTTTAGGGTTTTTTTTCAATTTTCACCAATATCCACAGGTTTTTTTCTACTGGTACCTAGAACATTTTCAGAAATGTTGGTGTTGATTGGAGTCAACATTTAGGCTAGGGACAGACATTCAAAAAGTCTGAGCCTGAATGGATTTAATCTTTGCAGGTCAGTCTAACCTAGCTAGGCTAAATCATTTTGTAACTGCTCAGACATCCCAGAAATGCAGGCACATGCCTTAAGTGGCTCAGGCTGGAAGCTGGGGGCACTAGAGCAGCCTTCCCTTGCACTGAACTGAGCTGAGGAAACATGGCCAGGCCTGGCAGAACACTGATTAGGGAAGGGTCCCTCCCTTGATAACAGAACATTTATCAGATCTGTTATCAGGAGGGATTCTGTTTATCCATGATAAAAAAAAATGCAAGCTCTCTGATAAAAACCCCAAAATCCATGATTAAAATTAAAGGCCCCCCACAGCCCTACTGGTGCCCCTCTTTACCCCCACAATAGCCCTCCAGCCCTGCTTGTGCCCCTTGCTCCCCACCCACAGCCCCTGCCCACTTGCCCTGCTGGAGAGGGGCCCAGCTGCCAGGCTATGGGATCAGGGACCCAGGTCCACAGCTCCCTACCCCCAACAAAGGCAGCTGCAGCAGGAGCACAGAGCTAGCTCCCCTGCTGCTGCTGTTGCTGCCTGTGACTGACTTGGGCAGGGGTGGGACTGGCTCCTGGCAGCCGTGCATGCTCCCAGGGAGCAAGGGGGACCCGCATCCATAGATCTGGGGGCAGGCTCCCTGTGGGCTTGAGCTCCCTCCCTGCTTCCTTCCCACAGCACAGATATAGCCCAGCAGGCAACACCTAGCATAGCTGGGAAAAGCAGGGCCGCGCCAGGATTTCCTCATCCCCCGCCGTGCCTCCTGTGCCTGCCACTGCTCTGAGTGATGGATCGCCACATTGCTTCCCTCAGCGCAGCCCCGCATGCAGGATGCTCATCACTGGGGTGGCGCAGAGCAAGCAGCAGCTAGGAGATCCCCGCATGGCTCCTCTGTCACAGCCATGCCAGGTCGTGGGAGGGGTACAGAATGGCAGATCTCTGCTGGCAGATCATTGCTGCCCTGCTGCTTCAGTTTTACCTGCCCCCAGCCAGGCACTCCAGCCACAATCAGGGAGATATGGAGCCAGCCAGGCACTCCATGCATTTCCTCAACACCTTGCTTATGGCCAGAGTGCATGGGCAGCTCCACATCTCCCCACTCACAGCTGGAGTGCCTGGCTGGGGGCATGTGAAACCTAAGCAGCTCCAGCAGCCCTTAAGGGAAACTGCACATGGAGGCTCCAGGCACTCTGTATTTCCCCAACACCTTCCCGCTTCCTCACCCCCTAACCAGCTTTCACACCAGCCCTACCCGCAACCCCTCAGGCCCCTGAAAGTCCCACTTACCAGTTCACAGGCTTCAGGAGGAAAGTGAGTCTGACCTAGGCCTTGTGATTGACTAAAAGCCTCAGGCTCCGCCCTTTCCCCTCAGCCCCCAACCCTGCCCGGAGGAGCAGGGGGAGGCATTCTCATCCTTTTTGCAAACAGCTCTTGAAGACTGGAACTTAGCCAGCCTGCAGAGTTCTTTGCAAAAGGGGGAAAAGCCATGGGTTTCTCTGCTAAAAGGGAAAACCCGTGTTTTCTCTGATAAAACCAGGAAATCCATGGTTTTCTCCATTTTTCCATGGGAAATGGAAAACCCGCATTCCTGGTTATCAGCATTTAATATCCCATCAGAAAACAAAGCCCCGCTCATAACAAGCTTTTCCAAAGGAAGGAATGCAGGGACATTAACATCTGAGCTGTTGATTACCTCGAAAAAGCCCTAAGGAGACACTGCCCTATCTACCTTACACAGCATTACAAAGCGTATTAGCTAGCATACCACATGCTGGCTACAGTCTGTACTGTGGGAGAGAGGAGGATGGAATCTCTGCTTAAGCAGCAAGTGGCAAGAAGGATGGGGAGTGGGTACGGGAAGCCAGCAGACCCTGCTGTGACTACAAGTCTCTGCCAGAGCTGCAGCCAGGGAACAGAGGAGTGAGGCCAGCTCTGCGGTGGAGCAGAGCGCCCCACCCAGACCAGACAGCATGCCGAGATGCTGCGGGTGTCTGGTTTATCTTAAACCAGCAAGGGGTCTGGGACAGACATTGCATAAACCAGTTGGACCCAAATCAGTTAAGTCTGATACTACATTCTATCAAGTTTATCTCAAACCTGTTTCAGCCATTTTCAAACTGGTTTGTGCACTGAACATCTGTTCTGTTAGAAGTTTAAACCAGTGTCTGATCACTTAAACCAGTTTGTGTGTAATGTCTGTCCCTAGCCTTATAAAGCTACAATGATGTAAGCAGTCACAAATACAGAAATATCACTGAGTAAAACATTAGACCCTGCTTAATTTGACTAAGAAAGCAGCAGCACTTTGTCTTCTTTTTCTGCGTACTTCACATAAAGTTTGGTGGGATGACACTGGTCATTGTGAAGCTCAAACTGACACGTGGTCAGATATTTATACACGAATAGCAGAGACCCAATACAGGGTGCGTTGCTTATTCTACTAAATAAGCTGGTATACAATCTTATCTGTGCCAATAATTTAATCTGTGTTGAAGGAACTCCAAGTACTTCTATCATTATAGACCATGAAAGTACTAAACCAGCCAAGGATGTTGAAATCAATCTTCTCCAGCCAGCGCAATAATGTGATGGTAACATGCTAAGACATGATTAAATACAATTCACTGGGTATTTTGATACTGACATGGGGAAACAGGTAGTTGTGGAAAGAGGTTGAGAATGATCAACTAAGAAACCAATTCACTGAGTTCTGTTATGGGAATAATCTAATGCAAGGGTCAGCAGGAGGACTGGGGGTGAGGGGAAGGCAGTAGGAGGGCATGCAGAATGACCCAGTTCAGGTATTAGGTTCTGAGGCATTAGGATCCAGCTGCTGGCACCACTTCTTCCCGTCAAACAGCTGCAGCATGGCACAGTAAAAGCCCTCCTCTGACAGAACCTGTGCTGTCCCACTCCAGCTCTGACTCCAGTGCAACAAGAGGCTGAATTCCCCATGCAGTACATGCAGCAGTGGAACATGGTGCAGGGAGAGCTCCCCTCTGCTGGAGCCCCAGGTGATTGACAGTGGTATGGCACAGGAAGAGCCCTCCCCCTGCTGCCAAAACCATGGCTCCAGAGGCCAGATCCAAAAGCTCCTCAGGCCAGATCCAGCCCATAGGCCACAGTTACCAACCTTTTTTCTTTTTCTTTTTTAATGTATGAGCATTACTGCATCAGTGCCACACAACCAGAACTTGCATATAACTATGCTTCTCAAACTATGCTGATCATATGGTTAACCAAATTTTTCATTAAGAAAGAACTGTGACTAACATGCATATATTCTCTTCCTCAATCTAACAAGCTCATTTACACCAAACTGAGACCATAAATCACCTGATGCAAGATGTGACATACTGTGCATTTCAACTCAACACAGATATTCATATTTACATGACTACATAACAAGGAAGATGGTCATAGTTGTCTCCAAAGACCATTCATTATCAATTAGATTTTATTCTACATAAATCAACTGCTAGAGTGCTTTTCCCTGCACTCAAAAGCCAACTAAAAGCACCGTCACTGCTATAATTGTACCAGTCCCACTACCTTAGTTTGTTGAAGGATGTATATGACTGGGACCCCCAACTAATTAAAATAAAGTAGTGCAGCAAATCTGATGGCCCTAAGTCCCAAATTCCAAGCAAAGTTGGTCCTCTGGGTAATACATGAGGATTGGCATTGCCTCGGGTTCTATTTTTTGGAGCTTACCTGTCAGAAATGCATGAGTTGTTACCTGACTAGAATACAGCAAAGCCTATTTTAACAGTGACACATAAGCAGCACTTTTGTATCTCATAAGTGGGGATCTGGGTCTTCTATTCACCATGGAAAAAAAAAAAAGGGTTAAACATGGATTTTTTCATTTTAAGCAGAAAAATATAGGAAACATTAGGTTTCTCCTTGAAGGCTGGCAGAGTTCCAGCCAACAAGGCGCTAAGAGGAGGAGGAGGGTGGTCAGGCATGGGGTGCCACATGTACGTATGCATGCACACATGCACATGGCAGCCAGGCAGCATGAGAGCAGCTTCCACAGCTCCCCACAGGCAAGTCTAGGGGGCAGGAGATTGAGGCCTCCATAGTGTGGGAGGGCAGGAGATGGGCAGGATTGGTGCTGCAGGCACTGCCCAGCCAGCATTGTGTGTGGGTCCTGGGGTTTGGGGCCCAGGGCAGGAATACACAGCCACAAGACCTGGATGGCAAGTGGGATGGAGCCATAGGCAGCTTGTCTGGGGGGCCACTGCACACATTCCCAGGGGGTGCATGGGGAAGGAAGTGCCTCTCAGACTTGTGCACAGGGCAGAGGCAGATGAGGGCTGGTCACTGCAGGCTCAGGGTTCCTTAACCTGGTGCCCTCCCCGCAGGGTCTCTGTGGCCCAGTGGGTGGGATCCAGCATGGCACGGCAGAGCAGGACAGGGAGGCTTGGTGTTACCCCTGAGAGTGGTGCACCCTGCCTACCCGGCAGCAGTGGGGTGCACAACTCCACGCTCCCACCCCCACTGCTGCCAGGAGAGCAGGGACCACCTCCCCATGGTGGCACAGGGCTCCCTGTGGTGGCACAAAGCCTCCCTGCCCTGCCCTCCCCTCCCACACTGAGTTCCACCCACTGGGTCACAGAGGCCCCAAAGGGAAGGCAGCAGGACAGAGAGCCCCAAGGCCACAGCAGCCAGCCCATATCTGCCCCACCCACAAGTTCTGCTCCAGCCATGCCATCTGTGGTGGAGGGCGAGCCAGGCTCCACACACTACTCTATTGCAAGTAACACCACATCAGGGCCAGGGGGCTGTGGATCAAGAGTAAGGGGCACCAGCAGGGCTAGGGAGCCATGGGTTGAGAGTGAGGCAATGGCATGAGCAGAACACTAGCATATCAAGGTTGTTCAGTGTGACTAAGTAGTGAAGAAGGACAGCTGCAGCTGGACCCACATCCTGATGAGCAAAGAGGGTAAGGGGAGCTCTGATTTTCCATGATAAAAAGCCCAAAATCAAACACCAAAATTTACAGATATTTAGAATTCATTTTATTATAATGACTGAGGCACAGATAGGCTTCTAAACTGCTTTGAAATTGTAAATATATCAATAAAACATTGTGTTCAACTGATACATACATGCATACATAGTGACCTTTCATTTTAAGAGCATTTAAAAAAAAATGTAGTCTGGGGTTTTAATCAAAGAATTTGTCAGTTTTTATTAGAGTATCAACAATTTTTAAATCGGAATCCTTGCTCATAAGGACAAAAGGAACTAATGAGAGCATTTACATCAGACTTGCTACATAATGCAGGCAATAATACTTCCCTGAACTACGGTAATTCCAGATGTAATTCTGACATACTAGAGCAGCAGCTTTCAACCGTTTTAGATTCAAGGCATCCCTCAGAAAATGCTAGCTCTTAGTATTTACTTATTTTGACTACAGAAAAATAGAGCATTTCTTTTCTTTCAAAGAACTAAGAAAGACCACAACAGGTCTGAATGCTTTTGACACTATGGATTCCTATTTGAAATCTCTACGTTTATTTTGTGAATCAAGTTTGCACACCTAACAGTGATAATATTGCATGGGATTTCAAGGAATTCTGGTTGAAAATCATTGTACTACAGTATATATAATTTTTAAGAAGAGGGAAAAACCATATTCAATCTTGATTTTAAATTTCCAATGACTCAGAATCCATTTCAACCATCCTTAAAATCGTTCCAACATTTAACTAGCGCAGTGTTGAAAAATTTTGCCTTATTTGTCATCTGAATTTGTATAGTGTCAGCTTCCAGCAATTGATCTTGGATGCTGAATTTCTAGCAGCTTTCATTATAAAGTATGTTTTCTATTTTATATACAATTATTGTGCCCCTTGTCTAAACCCTCTTCAGTTTACTATTAACATCCTTGAATTGTGGACAAAGGAACAGAATACAGCATTCCAGTAGCACTGACAGCAGTGCCAACATTCAGAGGTAATAAAACATCTCTTCTAGCACCTGGCATTTTCTTTGGGCTACAGTAGTCATCCTGGCATCATTAGCTCATGCTCAGCTAATTATCTACCATAACCTAAGTTTTTCAGAGTTACTGTTTCCCAGGATAATCCCTGACTCCATAGGCATGGCCTCCACTCTGTTCACAGCCATTTAACTTTTCCACATGACTATATTAAGAAACATATTTTGTTTGATTCCAGCTTAGAGTTCAAAGTAGCTTTATATCAGGCACTTGTGCTGTTTATTACTTAGCATTCCCTGAATCTTTGTCAGCTGCAAACTTTATCAGTAATAATTTTGTTTTCTTCCAGGTCGCTGATACCGTTGATGGTAAAATACTTTCCATTCCATCATCCCATGTCATGACTAGGTCCCTGAGAAAACTAGAGTTTCGTGGACTGCACGAATACCATGAAATGAACCCCATGCTATGATTTTTAAGGACAGTGTTCCTGCCTGCAAGGGGAAACCTCAACTTTTGCAGTGTACCAGCCTGCAACCAGCTGCTGGGGGCATGGCCAGGATGCAGCCAGATAAAGGTAAGTGTATAGGGCAGGGATGGGCAATTATTTTGGGCAGAGGGCTGCTTACTGAGTTTCGGCAAGCCATCGAGGACCGCATGACAGGCAGCTCGGGGTAGATTAAAATCAATTTTCTAAAATTTTTAGAGGCCCTGCAAGCCAGATAGAATGGCTTGGCGGGACACATCCGGCCCCCGGACAGCATTTTGCTCACCCCTAATATAGGGAGTAGGGAGGGAAGGGGGTTTGGAGGGCCAGAGCTTGGGGACTGTTGGGGGGTGGGGAGGGGTGGTGTATGCATGTTTGCCATAGGTAGTGGAAGTTCAAGGCTAATGGGGCTTAGCCCCCCAAAACTGACAGCAGGAGCACCACAGCACTGCCACCCCGCAGCACCTGGCAACACTCAGCACGCATCCACTCTTCCAAGTGCCGCTTACAGCTGCAGTGCATGCCGGCCCTGAAACAGCCCCGTGGGAAAGAGAGGCAAGGGTCAGGCAGGGTTCAGCCCCCACAAATAATATTTTCCCCCACTGCTAATGCTGCTTGCTGCACATGGAGCATACATGCGGGTAAAGTATCATTTTTCATGGATCATTCAAAGAACCACCGGGACCCATTTGTCAAGATCAATAGTTCCATAAATATTCTGTGAAAAATGATACTTTACCCACTCACGTGCTGCAAATTTTCTATAAGAAATCTGTGATTTTCTGAAGACCCTAGTCACGACTACATCATCTGGCTTTTTCCCCAAATGAAAAACATCTCTCAAATACATTTCTGTGTCTTCTTTCAATTCTATTATTACCACTCTGATAAATGATCTATATAGTATGTAGTATGTCCTGGTAAGTAAAGGCTCTTAGAAGCTGGATATATGAACACAAATTCATCTACAGCACAAGGACAATAAAAGGCTGATGATAAAAGTCACTAAACTAACCTGCAGCTGCAGATTAACCAAACAAGTAGATGCACCTCAAGTACTTCTGTGTTTCTGCCTTAGTAAAAACTGTGGAAGACTTCAACCTGAAGGTTGAGAATATGGACCAATCTGGAGAATTTTAATAAGGATTATACTGCCCAAAAATGTAATAAAGGTCTGGCACTGATACCAATTCTAAAACTTCTACTTCCAGATGTCATCAGGATCACTCCATGAAGCAATTTATTTTGAAAATAATTTCTGGAGAGGAATGGGAAGAGAAGTGGCATTTCAGCAAATTCTCAAACTACCTTTTTGATAAGCAACCAGAGCCCAAGTTGAAAGAAAATAAATATCCTGACATTTCCATAATATTGTAAACAGACAGGAGATTAAATAATTAATTCTAGATCTATAAACTATAATAAATCTGAATTTTCTTACCCATTTAAGCATTTTCAAGATTTTTACATCTGAAAACACCAGAACTGGGTCAATGAAAATACTGTGATTGTAATTTCCCCATACTGGGGACACAGAGCTGCTGATAGGTGGCTCTTTCATCTCAGCTTTAGAGTGTGCTCCCTCTCCCTTGGCCCAACAGTGCTCAAGTTCGTTGATCTCAGGGCATACTGAAAAGCATGTTATTCCAGCTTTTGAGGTACAAAAGACACAGCTGTGAGGCAAGCTTAGGGATGGAAACTGGTTTCCATTCTTTATTTTGTCCTGCTACAGAACACAAAAAGGGCAGATGCAGTATCTGGACCCAGCATCTCTCACCCTGAGAAACTAAGCTATAGGACTTTTACCTATGATAAAAGGATTTCTGAGAAGACTTGGATACCCGCTCTCTTGCAAAGGAACCTGAACCTATTCCAGGGGGGAGGGATGGAGGGTAATTATTCCAGCTCAATCAGTCTCTGAATCCGCTGCTGTTCCTCCCAAGACTTCACACTTTTATCCAGGAGAGGAAAAGTTAACTCCAAATGTTAAGTGGGCACTAACTTTTTATATAAAAAGCTCAAACTTTAAAACTCATCTAGAATACTAGTATCATATGGGGAAATAATCACATACTACAGGCCATTACAACTTGGCACTTGTAAAAGTTGCTCCCACTGATGAATGCTATAAGCTGGCTGCAAAAATCATCCTGCCAGCAACTGCAAGTTTTTGCTTTCACAATTATTTTAGCACTAAAATATGATGCTCTTCATTGCCATTTTCACACACGTTAGCGGACACTCAGTGATACATAAAATATTAAAAACAGCAAAGAAATCTTAAAACTGTATCTGATGCAATCTTTTTTTCAATTGTACGCAACAATAAGTAATTATTACAATTTTACTACTTTCAGGACCAAGATTAGAGCAGATGCTCCAATACCCAATTCATCTCCATTCAGCTAGCCAGTAAATACAATATTTCATTCAAGTTACAGCAGTATCAAGACAGGGTCTAAACCAAACCAATAGCCCACAGAGCCATACAAGTCTGTAGACTGACTCCAAATGCCATGTGGGGCTGGCCCCTGCTACATTACATGCAGTGTGCAGGCTTGACCTGATGTCATACGTGCTGCATGCAGCATCTATGCCAAACAAACTCTGCATGCTGGCTCTGAAGTTGGCCCAGACTGGGCCATGCCAAAGTCAGCATGCAGAGCTGGCATGGTGGAGAGCCGCATGCAGCATGCACCCTGTGCCAGCTCCCTAAGCTGCATGCAGCATACATCCTGTGCCAGCTCCTTGTACCACATGCAGCACACACCAGCCCCAGAGCTGGTGATGCATGTACCACATGAGCTTGTCTGAGTGCTGCATACAACATAGGGGATCCAGGGTGCGAGCTACATGCAGCGCCCACACTAGCTGGCTCTGTGTGCTGGCTCTAGCACATACGGGCAGCATGGGACCCAGTCTGGACTGGCCCTGGAGCCAGCACGCAGGACTGGTCTTACATGGATACAAGGCCTATGCAAAGCTTTGGTCATTGATTCAATTCAGCAGAGGTTCAGCCCAATTCAGTTGCCAAATCTCTGAATCTGAATTGAATTAGGAGACCCTTTAATCTCTCTGAATCGAATCGGAACCCTCCAAACTGATTCGGAAAGATTCAAGGATTCAAACATAGACACAGCTTTAAATGCTTTTTCTACATACCTCTAGGAACCAGGCGGCTTGTGAATGCTGAGATGGTGGGGTAGATGGAGCATTCCACAGCGTGCTAGGCCCAGGAGCAGATCAGAAGCACTTCAGCCCACTTGAGTCTGCTGGCGAGCACACAGGTCTGTCCCCACCTCATGCCTTCCAGTTCCGTGACTGGCATCTCCTGGGTCTGGGGGAGTATCTGGGGTCTCCCTGCGGCCAACCAACGAGCCAGGGGGTCCTCCACATGATTAGCAGCGAACCCAGAAGTGGACCAGAAGTACTTTCAGTCCACTTTCGGATATACTGGAGAGTGCACAGGGGAGCCTCCCTACGCTCCTGTGGGATGCTCCATCCACCCCACCATCGCAGTGTTCACAAGCCATGTCTAGTACCTCGAGGTATGTAGAAAAAAAAACATTTAAAGCTGTGTCTATAGCCAAATCACTGATTCTCTGAATCAGCACTGACTCTTCAAATTCGGATTCAGCCAAATTGAATTGGAGACAATGATTCAAATCAATGAATCAAATCACTGTCCCCGATTTGGGCCAAATCCGAATCGAATATGGCCCATTTCTCACACCCTTAAGGGATACCATACGCCCCAGACACCCTCTGCTGCGTGCAAGGCTGGGTCCAGCCTGCACAGACCCAGCCTTGGGTCCAGAGTGGGGTCAGTGCTTGCTGCATGTGGCATGCAGGGTGGACCTGGAGCCTCTCCCATAGCACAAACCCTTCTTCCAGGTTAGATTCTTTTGATAACGCTGATCTAAACAGTATACCATCTTCACTGTTAATTGTAGAATATTTGTGCATCATTTTAAGAAATTTTTTTTTATAACCATCTTGAAAACAAATCCTATTAATACATTTGTATAATCTCCACAGAATTTACCAGGTAAGAGTATGACACCAACAATGCATTATGTCTCATAACTCAAGACAAACTTGAAATTAAAATACTGGATCAGAAGTCCTGCATTGGTTCAATTATAAGCTGACCCTGCACAGACGCAATATGAAATGTTCAGGTTTAATTCTCCGGGGGGGGGGGGGGGGGTGTGCAGAGGGAGAATGGATTTTTCCTTGAATAAGTTGAAAACTACTAATGAAGTCTTTGAACTACAATTGTCACTACAAAATCCCACGGAATATTCAAATATCCAGCAAAAGGACATAGAAGGTAAAATTTACTAAATATACCAAAATACAAATGGCACTGATAAAATGTCTGATTTGGTATGTTTTACTGAATGCACCAAAACGCTGCAAGTACAAAAAAAGTCATGACCAAAGGGGCCTGTTTATCGGTCTCCCCAGTGTATAATGTGTGTGCAACTGTTGTGGTTCTTTTGGAGGAAAAATAGGGGAGATATGATCAGAGCAATATAATAGTTTTTAGGATACATGCATGATACACAAAAATGTGCAAGGAAAAGTTACATTTTACAGTTATATGTAGAAATTTAAGTTATATATAGGAAGTTTTCCATAAAATAGTGACACCTACTTAACTACCTAATGCAGGGGTGGGCAAAATGCGGCCCACAGTTCACCTACAGACCATCAGGATATTCTATCTGGCCCAAGGGGCCCCTAAAACAATTTAGAAAATTAATACTTATCTGCCCCTAACTGCTTGTCGCCTGGCCCTCAATGGCTTGCCAAAACTCAGTAAGCAGCCCTCTGCCCGAAATAATTGCCTGCCCCTGACCTAATGGATAGACTATTTCTTTCAGAACAATTAAAAAGGAGGACCACTATGACTAATTGAAAACAAATGCTTCATTCTGCCAACAGTGGATGTAAGGTCTCAGACAAAAGGTCCCCTAGAAGTGAACACTCTGCTATTAACTGCATTAATGATTCACCTGCTTTGTAAATGAAAAGCCAGATTCACCTGAGGTTAGCTCAAGTTAAACACCATTCTCATGGTAAAACATTAAACACTACTGAATAACACTATTTTTCACCAAATCCAAATAAGAAACACTACATGTTACAACTTGAATGTGCAACATCATCATTTGACTCAATTTAATGCTTCACCATCCAACTCATTTACAAATTTAACAGGTCAGTGTGTTTTTCTAATGTTAGCCCAATTTCATGCATCTATTCCCCTAAGATGTCATACAGCCTGAAGTTACAGTTCTTACTTTTACTTTCTTTGAGGCAAAATTAAAATATTAAATAATGCTGTAACAAACAGTGCAAGTTAATAACATGTATATATTTTCTGTTAAAATAAAACTGAACACAAATCAGACTAAAATTTCAAGGAAGGAAAAATGAAGAAAATCTCTGCTCTTTCGTTGTATATTCATATAGTACGTCTCCATTTATATGGGTCTTTCACATAGCAATGAATGAGAGGAAAAGAAAAACAGTGCGACTGAAAAACCACAAAATTTGGTAGAGGTATTACACTTCAATACTTTAAACCATATCTTTTTCTAAAGCTGATCACTTGTTGACTGTCATCAATTTTTACAAAACACCCTTGAAGAAGGAAACAGACCAACTTCAGTATTACTTTTTTATTTTAAAAATGTCATTAAGATCATTCACAGCTTTTTGTTGCCTACTCAACTTCCTGGTGTAGACAGGGGCTGGAAGATTATTGCTTAGATTAGTGGTGCTCAACCTTCTGCTTGCAGGGCTCCTCAGGTGTCCAGAAATTGGGCAGTGGGAGAGCTGTGGTAATATTAACTTCCACTGCTTCCAGAGACTGTCCATGGCCAGATCCAGCGCAATGGACTAAGCCAACATGCCAGACTGCAGCCTCAGACTGACCCTGGGTACTGACCTCATGCTGGATCTGAACTGGGGACTGGCCTTGCACCCTTCACAGGGCCAGAAAGTTAAGTACCACTGGATTTGACAATATAGAAAAAAAAGTGATCAAAGCAGCATACTTTGGAAGGGATTCTGACGTCATAGAGGGATAGAGGAACTGGCTTTCCCACATAAAATAAATCTGATGATATAGCAATGGAAGTTAAGATAGTAGGAAGATGCTAGCTCCTAAACAAGCATCCTCTAGAGCAGAAAAGATCCCTAACACTTTTCTCAGTGTTTTAACAACCTTAAGATTCCTTCTTCCTTCAGCTCTCACGGTGCATAACTTAGTGAGGCAGAAAAACAACAATGAACCATTTCTGCAAATCACAGTCTGGGATTTGGACTCTGTTCACAAGTTGCTCCTCTGATCTCCCATTCAGAATGTTTTATTTTGAATTCAAGTCTGGTTAAAGATCACTTTCAGAGTATTTTCACAGGTAAGTATCCAGCTTTGGCAAGATGCATTCTACTTCAACCTATTATGCTGGTGTGCATGCAGGGTCACTAAAATATCTACATGCTTCAAAAAAGAAGCTACACAGCATTCAATAAATGATTTATGATGCTGAAAATAAATGTTCTTAATATCATATGGCACATTAGAATTTTGTGCTTGCTCCCAGCACACAGACAGTAGTTCTTGCACAACTAATTGCCTTAACTCACACCTCCGTGATAGGACCAAACACACAACATTTGAGATATGGAGTTCTATCAGTTCCCTATTTTCAAGAAAAGAAAGAAAGAATGAACATGTGCCCCTAATCTGCCGAGACAAAATAAAAGGAGATAGAGGAGACTGGATGGTCACTTTGCTGGGATCACCTGACCACAGTTGTTTTTCCTGCCTATAAGTGCAGGCAGGGCTGGACCTGATGATCTTGTGAGGTCCCTTCCAGCCCCTTTTAGCACTTCTATAAATTCAAAGATTGTAAGGTCAGTGTAAATAAGTAAAAACACTACTCTTCCTTCTAGATCCAAATTAATGGAGACCATTTCATGAAGATCAGGATAAAAATCTCTCACCTACTTTCATACTTCAGCAGTACATGTTCTCTGCATTAAAACTCCTCAGATGCATGGCAGAAAGAGTCAGATTTTAAAAAGAAGGAAATCTCAGGTGAAAAGTAGCTGGATTTCTTCCAGTAAGAGTTTCAGACTTTTTTGCTTTTAAAAGTACAGTGGGAGGAGATCAACTGTGCTTCTTGCCTTTCTGATTCCGTAGTAGTATATTTGTTGATCAGCTAAATGGGCATCAAAGGCTTCTGTGAATTAATGTTAAGGCAAACATAGTTAAGTCTGGATCTAAAAAGTCACATATATTACAAACATAATCAGGCAGCAGAAAGAGGCCAACAGTTGAGTACAGAAAGAAACAACTGCAATTTCAGTGAAACAGGAAACAAATGACACAGGATTTAAACACACTGATGTGGGCTTTTCCAGAAGGTAATAGGAACCTTACACAATTTTGAGAATATGTTAATCAGGAATACTAGATTTTAACATTATGAAGTACACCCTCCCAGACCAGCTAATGTCATTATGCCATTTTAATCCTTGCAGCAGATGGGACACTGACGGACATGGAAAAAAAGGCCTCCAAAACTGCTTTTATCATCAGCTTGGCGCACCTCCACACACCCAGAAGAGAAATTGCATTTGTTTGACCCAGCTTGTTCAGCATCTGTATAGTCTGTGTGCTTCAGTAAGGCTTTTAGGGGCTTTTATCTAATAGCTGATGGAATCAGATTCTAGATAAAAGTGCCAAAAAGCCCCACTGAAGTGCACAAGCTATATAGATGCTGGAGAGCCAGGTCAAACTGAAGCTATTCCTCTTCCGCTAAAGTGCCAGTCTTGTTTTCTCCAGGTATGTCAGCACCCATGGCGTTTTTACTTTTCTACAATGGATGTAGACAATACATTTACTAGTGTACTAGTAGAGCAGATATACAATGTACTAGTGCAGTGGTTGTCAACGGGGGAATGCGTAGCCCTAGGGGTACTGTAAGAGGGAACTCTAGCCCTGTTACAAAGAAACAGGACAGTTCCTTTAAATCCAGAACCTTCTGAGCGCGGCCACCCGGTCAAGTAGGGGTTAAGGATCGAGCCCTGCCAGCTGGTCAGGTGACAGGAACCATATAAACTGCAAGTGGAGAAGGCCAGAGAGGGGAAATCCCAATGACTATGGTACAGCCGTCACCTCTTTGGGAAGAATATGCCGTGCTGTGAGACAGAAGCACGATCACAAAGTAAGCAGGCACTTTCTTATAATTTCTTATTATTTTCATTATATGGCCAAAGGAGCCTATGGTTTATGTTTGATGTTAAAAATGCCAGTGGTTTGTGACTGAGTCTGTAGGAGTGGAGGAGGCCTCATTAGTGCCAAGGGGCGCTGTGATCGAGGACTCAAGAAGCCCTGTTGCACTAAGGCCACGAGCCCAAAGTTGCTTGAAGGGGAGATGGGAGCCTTGAGGCCAGGTCCTAGTGGGTGGACTTAGGTGAAAGGTTGTAACTACAGAAAGAGGGGCACAACCAAAGGGGGCTGAGGCCCCAACAGTCCGGTGTCACAGGGGCGCACAGTGTAGAAGGGCCAGTAGGCCTGGTGTTGTGGACAGCATGGAATGGAGGGCCTTGAGCCCAAGTGAATTAGAGAGCTAGAGCCTCAGAGTCAAGCCCTGATTAGTGGATTTTGACTGACAGACCTAGCTAGAGAAAGAGGGGGTAAGCCCACAGCAGCTGAGACCCCAACATAAAGAGTAATTTATAAAACCATCTCTGAGGCATGGGACATGTCAAAGGAGAGGCAGGAGTATGCATTTTTGCCCTTAAGGCAACACCTCATTATCCTATGGGTGGTAAGCCTAGAGCCTGTCTGGGAACCTGTGCATCAGTCTCCCTCTTTCTTTACTCTCCTCCCACGACAATGTTACTTGGCTCTAAAGGTGGGGGGGGGGGGCAAGGAGAGTAAAAGGTTGGGAGCTGATCCTCAGAGAAGAAAAATCCAGCAAGACTTGACAGGGGGCACACTTACCATCATATTTAAAAAAAAATGCAGCTGAAAATGGCCCCCTATCATGGGTATGTAAAAAGGTCAAATAGAGTATGCAGAACTGAAGTGGTCATTGAATGACATGTATGAGGCCTGCTGCAGCGCAGCACGCAGGTAGCCAGGAATGCAACCCAGCAGCGTGGAGAGCAGCTGTGTCCAGCTGGTAAGTCTGTTGTGAGGGAACAGGCATGGGGAGGCAGATCGAATCTCCAGTGGTAAGGGAGGGAGTGAGGCATGGTACTAAGCTGTGCTGGGGGGTGGGAGAGGGGAAGAGATGGCTTCCACTGCTATATGCACCCCCAGGAGGACATGGGAAGGGGGCATGTGTCTCCAGATCTGCACATGGGGCAAGGGTGGGCTACTGCTGCTGCCAGTTGGGGCAACTGCCCAACGGCTCATGGCTCCATCTCACATTCCACCCAAGCTGTGCAGCACCTGCCTCTACCCCAGCCCCACTCCCTTCCTCATCGTGGGGGGGGTCTCAATCTGCACCCCCCCTTAAAAACAAGGAAAAAATATAAAGGGGTACACAAGCTGAAACTTTGAGACAGAAGGGGCACACTTGTTAAAAATTCCTGTACTAGAGGAGCAGATATAACAGTACACAGCTTCACATTAGTTTAAATCAGTTGACACTGGGGAAATTCACTCCTCAGAAAATGAGTAATAACTGCAAATCAGTAAAAATTACACTAACATCCTTTTTGTGTGTCTGCTTCCCAATCAATTTTATCTCAAGGTAGAAGTTTGGCCAATGCAAATTGTCCACTACCCAACACCCAGGTATCATCACAGGGGCTATTACAGACAGTAAGTTTGGTAGAGCTAGTCATCTCACTGCTCCTTGCTATAGAGTAAATTTACTATGAATTAAAATCTAAGGTAAATAACACCGCTGGAATCTAGTCATATGCTCCACCTCCCACCCAACAAGTCAAGATGGGCAACAAGTTTAAAAAGAGGTTTATCAGAATGACCTTTGAAACTTGCAAAAGCAGACCTAAAGCTACCAGGAAGGGTTTTACTTTTTCTGTGGATCCTATCAGAAATTAGTACAGAGGACAGAGAGAAAGGTACAAGGAATTATTTATTATCCACACACCCTAAAAATCCACTTGTGCAGCTATGAATATCACTCAGAAAAGAAAAGGAACGCAGGAGTCCAAGACAGTCTTTTGTTACATTATGTTATCCTATTTTGATGTATATTCTAGCATAACTGAAATCTTGCAATGTCTGCTAGCATAAATGGTTTCAGCTTGGGGATGGTAAACCTTTAAATCATTCAATTTTAAATACTTTCCCCAAATGCAGAACACTGCCAGTACACAATGACACAAGGGGACCAAAGACACAGTAAAAGAGAAATGAACAATGCTAGTCTAGAAATATACAATTGATACCAGTAGCCAAAGATACTTCTCACATCAGCTCATTTCCTTGCTTGGTCCATCAAAGCTAATGTTAATTAACCTAACAGTCATTCCTTTCCAGTACTTCTGGACAGGTTCCTTGAATAGTTGCAAGGAAAACAGATTAGGTAGGGGAAGTTATAGGCATTATGACTAATTGTATTAACTATTGAAGAGTATCTGGATATAGGATTTCTTTACCTTTTGCAGAAAACATCAAAAGCTATTTTAATGAAGCCTCTTTAAAACGGAAATACACAAGTCCATTTCAGAGATATGGCCTACTTGCCAGATCAGCTCACAAGGTACCTTCATCTACCTTGCAACTGGCTGCAATCTTTGCCAGAATCAGGTCTGCAGCACTCCAATCATCAAAAAAGCCAAAAGGAAGACAGAGGCTGAGGAGACAAGGGAGCTAATGTTCAACTAAATAGACAAATTAATACATTTTTCTTGTCCCTCTGAAGTAGCAGTTATTTATGAGCTTTTCTCACTGTATCACTGAGCCCTGTAGTCTGAAGTAGTAGCTGCTTTCCAACATCTACTACACAACTCATGAAGACATTTTTTTTTTAAACCAGCATCAAACCCCAATGCACCAGGCTCGGAGGACTAGTTATTTCTCCATTCCCATCCCTACCCATCAGCAGCTCAGACCATGCTGTCACTTCTGTTGCTGAGTTTAGCACCACCCAGGTCAGGAGGAACCAGTTCTTTCATCCCTCTCTTCTGGTTTCAACCCCTCTGAAGGAGTATTGCCAATGCAAGATAACAGAATGCTTTTAGACAGACATCCCCCCTCTACGTACAAGTCAAATTAGTTATTAAGTATGCGGGAGCTATTCAGCTTTACCCAATAACACCTACAGACAGGTTTCAGTCATTGAATGAGGAGTTAAAAGTCTGCCTTGTTTTGTATCTAGGACTGAGGAAGACTGCTTCCTACAAGAATATACCAGCAGAAAATAGGCCTTGCAGAGGATAACAACTATTAAGCAAGCTTTCAGGTTCAAAACCCCTTTATCAGGCTAAGAAAGTTTCAGGAGTTGGTGTGCAGTCTTCCTGAATGGACTGAAAAGAAGCTAGACGCTGGGCTGGCTTCTTTACTTTTCAGTCCATCCAGGAAGAGTACACACCAACTGCTGAAACTTCCTTAGCCTGACAAAGGGTTTTGAACCCAAAAGCTTGCTTAATAATTGTTTTCCAACTATTTAAGTTGGTCTAATAAAAGATAACAGATTCACCCAAAGAACCTTGTCTGCCTATGTGCTTAGACTGACATGGATACAACCTACACCCTTGCAGAGGATAACTACAATGGTACCTCAGTACTCAACTGCCTTAAATCGTCGAATTTGGTACTCGATGCATTTTGACGAGAATTTTGTTCCGGTACTCATCGTTTGCTTGGTACTCGACACACAAGCGAGAACTTGTCGGCGGAGGAGGCAGCGGCGGTGGCGCCTGCTCCCTCCTGAACTTCGCTGCTCACTTTGCTCTGGCAAGGCGCCACCCGGCCCTGCGCTCCCTCTTGCCCCGGCGCGGCCAATCCCTCACCTGCAGAGAGAAGGGGGCGCGGGGAGGGCTGTTTGTTTGGTACTCGTCGTTTTTGGTACTTGTCACGCCTCCCGGAACCAATTAACGACAAGTACCGAGGTACCACTGTACTTTGTCTGGGGCCCCCCATAACTAAGCCCAGATACAGCCTGAGAGCTAAAGAGTATGTCAAGGATTGAGCCTAGAAGGGCTAGAAGAGTTCAGATTTTTTCATGTTTATTTGGACTCTAAATATCCTGTAAGTGATATAACTTCTACATAAAATAGCCTTAGGGTAAGATCACTTCAGCCTGGAAGGTGTTGCCTGGAAGAGGCATGAATGCCTGAAGCATTTTACCTTAGGGAAAAGACTCTGGTTGGTATGCATAAAGTTTAATGTAAGCTACTTATGGAACTAAATCAGAAGAAGAAATATACAAGGGTAACAATGAGAGAGGTTACAGCAAAGACTAAGTGCATAGTGATCTAAGAGGTAGCCCATGGAACACCATCCTAATGCCAAGCTCTATGCACTCGGGGACTTTTCTTTCATTGTGTGGAGGATCAAGCAGCTTCATTCACACACCACCATTTCAGTTTGGGAAATGACTGTATTGCAAAACTGAAGTGATCACTAGAAACTGCAAAATGTTAGTATGACATGACAGACTTGCACTAGAAAATTCTAGCTTAATCACTGGCATGTACATATAGATTTACAGCAGAATTAATTTCTCAATTTTAAAATGCTTTGAGCAGCATTAGAAGGGTGGTATATTTATAGCTGGAAATGTGCCTTTGTGAAAAAAGTCTTTTTTTCCCCAAAAAATAATATTTATTGAAAAATAATACAAATAAAAATTTAAGTAAACAGAACTATTTAAGATTGCTAATATTCAACACCATGAAACAAGGGAAGCTTTAGAACAAACAATGCTGTGGTATATATTCTATGGAGAGCACAAGGGTTAACACCACATCTGTGAGCTGTCATACTAACAGCTGAGCATGCATCCATTTTTCTTCTTGGCTGTTCTCCCTTCATATGCTAAATGCCTTAGAAGAAAGCCTTCATTTGGGTTTAAGTAGCCAATAATGCGTTGCCACAATTTGCTCTTCTTGCTCTGCTGGGGTATGTGGGGGGTTGGAGGTTGGGAAGTTTGCCATTAGAAGGCTCTGCAGTGACCTGTTACTCCCAGTAAGCAATGTTCTCCAACTCTGAAATACACCTGGGACATCTCTCAAGGCTGCTGTGCTCTTTGGAAATGTTCCAGTGGCATGCCCTCCAGAAAAACAATGCATCACCTCCAAGACTTGCTTCTGCACATATGCAATCTTTTCCATACTATTTTAAAGTCAAACCAGTGATCATCCAGGTCACTGCAAGGTTTTGTTGGGTCAACTCTGTTTTAGCTGCATCTTTCTCCTTTCCTTCCCAAGTCTGGTCTTTGATCCTTCAGAGGGGCTGGCTTCTCTCTGAACTGTCTTGCTCATTCAGTGTTTCTTTTCCCCACTCCTGAGAACATGGGTGTTAAAGCCCTGGATAATGGTTTCACCAAAGAGTCACAGTTCTTCAGGTGCAGGAACTGTAGGAGTGGAGAAAAATTAACAAGCAGTTATTCTTTTTTGTTCAGGCAGTAGGGCGGCCACAACTTACTACTTTAAATCAAATTTGAAATGCCATCCTTACTTCCTTCCCAGTCTTGGGATACTGTGAAGATTATAAGCCTTGTTTCAACTTATTTCACCCGTGCCTAGAAACCTTTCTACAATTAATGTTATTCTTCTGTGGACTGAGGAACAGCAGTCTAGTGATTTGCTGTTACTCCATGAGATACAGTGGTACTTGGTGAAATGGAAGCAGAAATTCAGGAAAGTGGCTGGGTGCAAGAAGGGTGGTTAGTAATTACAACTACATCTCCCTGCAGGTGGTTCTTTATTTGGAGGATGCTATGCTGACCTAGATACCATATTTTATGCCATATACATTGACACAGTGTACAAGTTGATTCCATATCTTTGTACAAAAAAGTTAGGATTTTTGTAGATCTATTGTATAAGTCAACCCTGCCTCAGTGGGTGAAGTGCTGGAAGCCCAGGCAGGCTTACGGGAGAGGTGGTGGGCTCCCAGAACATCAGATCAGGTTCCTGGAAGCTCAGGCAGCCCATGGCCTGCTGGCAGCCCACCTGGCTGGTCCTGGGGTGTGCTGCCACTGCAGAGGAAAGGACCAGGCCCGCCCTCCCTCACAGTTTGGGGACTGCCCAGGCAGCCAACAGCTCAGCCCCCGGCCACAGGACAGGCAGGGAGGATTTACCAAAAGCAGGAACAGGCCCTCGCTACTTCTGCCTTCATCAGGCCTTGCCTGACACCTCTAGCCTTCCCCACCCCGGCCCTGCTCAACACCCTGTGCTTCCCAGGCAGCACCAGATGAACTGCCAGCTGCAGGAGCCTGCTTTCAAGCAGAAGTGGTGAGGGCCCAATCCTTCCTGTTGTGGAGCATCCTCACCTGGCCTGGGGCTAGGGGGTGAGCTGCTGGCAAGCTGAGCAGCCCCTGAGCTGGAAGGAGGCCTGGTCTTCCCTTTGTGGCAGTGGTACCCCTCAGGGCTGGCCAGGCAGGATACCAGTGGGCTGGATGCTGCCCCAGCCTGCACAGAGTAACCAGGGGTCCAAGCAGCACCATTTCCAAGGGACGCTGCATGGTTGAATCTCAAGAGTTAAATTTGGCTTCAAAACTCAACTTACACGCTGTGAAATACAGTAACTGGGAAGAAAAGAAGGGACTTGTTTAAAAAAAAGCAGCAGCAAAGGGCAAACTCACATGTTATGCAGTGATATTCATCACTTGAATGTCTCCAAAAGCGCCACAGAACTAGAAGACCTTCCAACATATGTAAGAATGAATAAAGTTGCTGGGCCATGCAACATGTGTCAAAAATAGAATATCTTTGCTTTAAATTGTAATTGATTTCCCCAGAAGAAAACACACAACAAAACATAGTTCCAAAAAAATTGTTCAGAAACTCTGTAGTTAATGAATTGCTAAAATGTTGTGAAATCTCTCACCATGCTAAAATAGATATATAACTATCTACAACTAATCTTTAATTCATAAAAGGCAGTTATCAAAGTTGAACTAGTTTTGCTACTTTTTTTTTAATGATTGTTACATTTCAAGAAACATTTATCTTATAAGCTTTTATTATTTGTGTTTCTATAATGGAAGGAAGCAGGCGCTTACAGAATATGACCAGAATAAGGGATTTCACATTAGTCACCTGAGACAAGAAGAAGAATTTAAAGATAAATGCTGCCTTGGCCAGAGCCAGCAAAATCTCTATTCTTGGGACAGCAATATACTTTACAGACAAATACTACCATCCCCTACCCTCCCCAGCATGTGGAACCAAATGCTCTCCATGTGGGGATGGAGGACTACAGAGCTAAAAGCTTGAAGACTCCTAAATTTATTTCTGACCAAATGGTTGCATAGGTTCTAGAGCAGACCACAACTGCATTTCGTAATTTGTATTACTACTAAAAGTTCAATATAGCATAAAAGATACTTACTAGTTGATGTTTCATCTCCAGGGCTGTACGGCTGTTCAGTGGGTGGCTGTAGGGTCTCTGTCTCATATCCTTTTATAAGGAAGAGATCCTGGACAACTGGAAGACCACCTCGTGGTTCCTCAGGTTTCTAGGTGGCCAGAAGGTCCACAATCTTTTTAATTGCTTCTAGCATGTTCACCATAAATCAGGTTCAAATGTCCAGCATAAAGTAGCGTCCAGTGCCACTCTTCACCATAAGGGGTGACAGAACACGTTTGATGATCTTTTTGTACTTGGCTTTCTTATATACCTGAGGTCCTTGCTTTTGTTGGAGTACGAGTCACCTTTGTTGGCCATTTGTCTAGTGATGGCTTTACTTGACCATTTATTGCAGGGATTCCCCTCTCCCCAGAGACCTCATTCAGAGATCCTGGGTGTAGTATTGCATGGCTTTAAAGGTTCTATATTGATAAGGTCTGCTACTGCAGATGGACCAACTGCAAATGGACCAAATCGTGACTGCAATACACAAACAGAAAGTGACATCCAGCAAATGGAATCCTAAAATAATGAGGGGAGGGGGGCACAAGTAAACAGACAGGCTGATTCTGATGAGAGGGTCATGCAGAGCAGCTTGGAATAGAAACTGCAGGATTGCCACTATTAGTATGGACTGATCTTTACACTAACTCAATTTGTAATTAACTTAATCCACATTCAAAATGAATTAGAGAATGTACAGAGAATTGGCCAATTTAATTTGCAATGCAAATTGTATAATGTGGATAGAGGTCATTTTAATTTGGAAAAATGAAAAAAAAAAAGTTAAAGAAAATTCTCCTTTGAATAAAATTAAACATTCTGTGTTTGTTTTCTGACTTCAGAATATCTATCCTGACAGATTATTAAGGTCTATGGATTTCTTCTGAAGTATGCAAATCAGCTATTAGAGAATGTTTTATATTCTTTATTTCCTGAATACTTGAACTCTACTTCATTTACAGCCAAACTTGAAAAGCAATATTACTTTACTTCTATGTATATTTCCAAGCTCTCAGCATTTCACAAAACATCATCTAGTAAAAACAAAACAAACAAAAAAAATAGTAACCCAACACATTAACATATAGCTAATTCTCCATCCCACATAATTTAAAATGTTCAAAACTGGTACTTCTTTCTGTGGACGCTTCAAGTTCAAAATTATATTAACAGATAACCCAACACACATAATCCAATCTTTTGGTGACAAAGGAATGGTAGCACCACCTATTACTAAACTTGTCCAACACTTCCTACAAGTCCTCATTTTTAACTGCTTACAAGAACTTTGCCAAAAAACTGTTTGGGCATAACTTTTCCATGTTGGATATCTACCTTGAGCTACACAGAAAAAAAAAAAAAAAAAAACCAATTAAAAGTAATTTGTCATTTCCAAGAAGGAGATCAGAATAGAAAAAAGTATTATGCCCATATTAAATTCTGGCAATCTTTTCTTTTAAAGGCCCCATTTTTTTCTTTAAAGATTTAGCATTACCACACTTTGGAGACACTGAATTTGGTAAGGGTTGGTCTTACTAGAAGAGATGTGCCTTTTGCGATCTTGTTGAAAAATAAAAACAAAACAAAGCAAAAATAAAACAGTTATAAACCTCTGGAAAAACATAAATCAGATTTGTGCTTAAAGACTTTAAGTTTTGCTGTTAAATTCCCTGCGTGTATGTTCATTCTAGACTTGTAATTCTTCAGTCTAGGGCCAAGTAAGACAACTGAACTTTTGGGTAGTCACGGACTGTTTGGTTGGGTACCTACCTGATCAGAAAACAGGGAACCTTCTAAGAAGCATGGAAGAGGCTGCAGATGAGACAACAGTCAAACCAATGCAAATGGTAGGGGAAGTTTGGGTTAAGGAGAAGACAGAGAATGGGACTGTTAGTTGGAGGCAGACTGGCTAAGTAACTTCATGAGAAAACTGGGGCTGAGAAACAACAGGTAAATTAAAAGATGGAGGTGGAAGTTAAAGTAGATTCATCTTGGACTGAGATTCAGAAGAATTGGATCTCACTTGTCAAAGAAAGACCCTGATAAGGAGCCAAGTGAGCAAAAGGAGGAAGCATACTAGATGACGAGCCCAGAAAATAAGAAGTGAAGGCTGGATCGGGGTTGGTGGGGGATACAGGAAAGGGAAAAGAAAAAAAGAGAAAGCAAAAATAAATTGGATGAGTAGCTGAGAATTGGGATGGGCTGGCAGAAGAAACAACAAGGAATGAAAGGAAAGTAGGATTTAGTGGATGATATTACCAGGACTGGAATGAGAAGTCTGAGGAATTGAGATGGATGTGCTAGATGACAGTAATAGAACAGTGACAGATTGAATCGGATTGGTAGAAGACTGTACCTAGTAGCGCATACTAACCTTCAGACCTGGGAATGGAACCCAAGATTTCTGGAGCTCATCATTCCTCTGTTGTCAGAAAATACCTGTGAAAAGGCAAACAATGCCCATCTTCCTCCAGTGTTGGTCTGATCTATACTAGTGGAACTGGTAAAACTTTTTCCACTATGAATTCCTCCTTCAGTTCTACTATCCTTCCTAACTAAACTACTTCTCCAATTTAACTGAATTATCATTGCTCAATCCCAACTACATTTTCACCACCTTAAACTCACCCACAGCCCTCTTCTCCTCTTGATGCCACCTCATTCCTTCAGAATCTCACTACTTTCTGCCAAGAGAAATTTGGACTGGGGGATGGTAGTGGTGGTGGGGGAGGAATATACATTTCTACCTCCTCTCATCTCTCCTTCCCACCTCTAGTCACAGGCACCAAAAAGCTTATCTGTTCTCCTCTTCAACCCCTTTAGTTTTCCCAGTGACCATAGATCTCTCTCTTTTTCCAACTAGTACATTTCTTATTTTCTCTTGGTTCTTTCCTTAGTGCAAATCTGCTTCACCCTACCCACCTGAAAATCACACTTGACCATATTTGACTTTTGACTTGTAACAATCTTCCACCATTCTTGTATTTCCAAGATAACTATATATTCCATCCAGAGCAGTTGTCTGAAATGCCTTTCTTCCATTTTGATTCTAGAGGCTCAATCCAGCTTCCATACCTGGTCTTCTACTAAAAGCGTAGTTTAATTACCTTTTCTTAACAGAAACAAAAAACAGTACTTAGTCCTCATTCTGTCAGCCACCATTCAACACAGTTAGCTATGCTGCTGCTTAAAATCTTGTCCTTCCTAGGCTTCTATGACACTGCCATTTACAAGTGGTTGCTTGACTTCTCTATTTGTTCCATCAGAACATCTTCCATATCTCCCCTCCAAATTTCTCTGAGGATTCGAGTGCTTTTCTTCCTTTCATTTCTCTACTCCCCCTCCACCTTATATCCAAGTAATTTCATCTGCAAATACATGTTCAATTATTATCTCTATGCTGACAAACCATAGCTCTACTTCCTCCAGTTTAAAATAAAATCTTAGTCCATCTCTCTCTGACTTCTCATAGATGTCTACTCATCTCCACCAACAAAACATGGCTGTGACCAAGCACTTAATCTGTCATCCCCCTCACACATGCACCTCCCTACCACTCAACACCATCAACTGAGCATCACCTTTAACTCTGACCTCCAATGTCACCACATCTAAACTGTCGGAAGCTGCAGTCTTTCATCTTAATATCTTTAACATACAATGGTACTTATCAATTCACACACAACTTCATCTTTCATCTTGCAACTCAATTACCACAACTTCTTTTCCTGGAAACCCAGACAAATGCAATCTTCACCATACATATTCACAGTGCATTGCTAGAGAGAACATTCATCTATCTAACATCTATGACCAGTTCACTCTTTGGAATTCTTCCATTAGCTCTTCATTTTCTATTGCAATCATAAGCTGCTTGACTTAACTTCAAGGCCCTTCATAGTCAGTTTCCACTGTACCTATCCACCTGTATTATACAGTAATCAACTTTTGCCTCTGTCTACCACTTATTAAATTTTCAAATATGTACTTGTCATGCTTCCCTTCAGAATCTACAGAACTGCTTCATTATCCTCATTTTACCTGACACAAAAGACTCGTGTGCTAACACCACTGCTTGTCATGCTGATCAACGATCTCAATGTTTCCATGTGCTTTTCTCATTCGCCTACCTTCATTGACAATCTCTTATATCATACGTAAATTTATAAGCTCTCTCTCATGTAGAGACTTTTTATCATCTGTCTGTATACTTAACACAGTGGGTTCCTGGTTCATGATCAGAACTTTTAAGCGCTATAGAAACACAAATGATTTAATAGTAATAATTTGTTATCAGTTACTCCTGATAACCCTGCTGACAACTCACTGAGTAACAATGATGCCACATGACAGAATGTGTTTTCAGTGCTTAAAAACAAAACAAAACAAAAAAGACACCTTAGAAAACTACACAAAATAATCTTCTAAAAAAAGTTAAGGTTGCAAAGTTAAAGCACAAACTGTTTAGAAGTGATAGAATCAAGGCTACTTACATACTCTTTTTTTAAAGTAGTAAAGCTATTTATGGGCTAGATGCTGAAAAAAAAAAAAAATTCACTCCTACCTATACATTTATAGAAAAGGTAACATAAGTACTTACCCATGACATGATGGGTCGGGTACTTATGTACCCGACCCATGACTGGGCAGTAGGCATCGATGGATATGCCCTTTTCAGGAAGGACAGGATGGGGAGAGGAGGCGGAGGGGTTGCGCTGTACGTCAAAGAGCGATTCTCTGCATCAAGTGTCAACTTGGGGGCGACCGAGGACCAGGCAGAAGCGATTTGGGTCAGGCTGCAAGGAGGATGAGGGGAAATGGACTTACTGGTGGATGTCTGCTACAGACCACCCAACCAGAGGGAGGAGCTGGACCTCCAAATTGCTGATCAGCTCAAGGAGGTGGCTAGGTCGAGGGATGTCATTGTCATGAGTGATTTCAAATTACCTGGACATCTGCTGGGAAGAGCAGTCGGCCGAGTCCGAGAGGTCCCGGAGGTTCCTGGCGGAGCTGCAGAACCTCCACTTGGTCCAGGAGGTGCATGGCCCCACCAGGGGAGATGCACTGCTGGATCTGGTCCTGGCCTTGGGGGGACAATTTGGTTAGAGGACTCCAGGTTCGCGACTCCTTGGGAGATAGCAATCATCGCCTGATAGAATTTGCTATCCGGCGCAGTGTAGATAGGGCCCACACTAGGACTAGGGTCCCAGACTTCAAAAAGGCCAATTTCAAAGAGCTCACGAGGCTAGTTGAGAAGGCGCTGAGGGACTGTAGGGTTGAGGATATGGGCGTCCACAAAGGGTGGATGTACCTCAAGGAGACGATTCTCCGAGCCCAAGGGGCGACTGTTCCTGCCCAATGCAAGATGGGCAAAAGTGCCTGGAAACCCCCATGGCTTAATAGGAATGTTCGGGGGACCCTGAGGGCTAAGCGGGAGGCATACAACCTATGGAAGAGAGGAGCCATCTCCAAGGAGGAGTACTCCTCTTGTGCTTGGGAGTGCAGGAGGATTATTAGGAAGACCAAGGCTTCGCCTGGCGACTAGGATCAAGGACAAACAGGAAGTCCTTTTTCAAATATGTGGGGAGCAAAAAGAGAGCCCCGGACAACGTCGGGCCCCTGAGGGACTCACCGGGCAACCTAGTGCTTGCAGCCATCTTCAATGGGTTCTTTGCCTCAGTCTTCCTGAGGGGGGACCGGGACATCCCTCCCGCCAGAAGCTTGAATTCCCTCTGGGAAATCACTGCTAGGCCAAGGGTGAGGGTAGACCTGGTGAAAGGGCTTCTGGAAGGGCTGGATGTCTTTAAGTCGGCAGGTCCTGATGACCTGCACCCAAGGGTGTTGAGGGTGCTGGCGGGGGCGATTGCTGGGCCCTTGGCTCGGTTATACGAGTGCTCTTAGAGCTCTGGACAAGTGCCGGAGGACTGGAAGGTAGCCAATGTGGTGCCCATCTTTAAGAAGGGGAGGAAAGAGGACCCGGAGAACTACAGGCCTGTCAGTCTCACCTCGGGTCTGGGAAAGATCTTTGAGAAAATTCTCAAGTCCCGCATCTGTGAGGGACCAGCAGGGGACTTTATGCTGAAGGGCAACTAGCACGGGTTTGTTAAGGGCAGGTCCTGTCAGACCAACCTGGTCGCCTTCTATGACCAGGTGACCAAATCC
>JAGPOW010002673.1:16050243-16082790 GCA_030014935.1 Caiman crocodilus | reverse complement strand
GTCACAAGTTACTGGACAGCAGGTTTAGGTTGGACATTAGGAAACACTACTTCACAGTTAGGGTAGCTAGGATGTGGAACCAGCTTCCTAGGGAAGTTGTTCTTGCTCCTACCTTGAGCACCTTCAAGAATAGATTGGATAGCTACTTGGCTGGGGTTCTGTGACCCTGGCACTCGTTCCTGCCGTTGGTGGGGGGGTCAGACTAGATCGCCTTCGCTGGGCCCCTGCTGACCCTAGATACAATGATACTTGTGTGAATAATAGCTATTTCCCTTTGAAAGTGTTTTCTGATACTTCCATGCACAGACTGGGTAATATTCTGGGAATCAGTGAGGGCTATATAGTGAATGAAGGAGCCCTGCTTCATTTACTACAGAAATTGGAAGTTATTTACTGAATGAGACTGCACAAAGATGGTCTTATGAGGAAATATGTGAATCTTACCCTGGATAAAGTCTATGCTTACTTCTGCTAAGAGGTCTCCAGGCAATAATAGGTTGGCCATTAATGGTTCATTCCTCATTTTCTGGGAGCCTGACTGCATTTTGATTTACAGAAGTACTGAGCATTCACACCTGCAACTGAAGTCAACAGAACTCATTTTGAACCTATTAATTACATGTCGGGTTCTATATGTTCACAAATGGAGTATTCAAAAATAAAAGAAACCTTTGACCTAAGTATGCTTCAGAGAACCCTCAACTGTGAAATGAAGCTAGTATACACATTTCCTAGGGGTGTTATGAAAATAAATTCACTAGTACTTGTAAAATATTCAGCTACTCCAGTGTGGAGTGTGACAAAATGAATACTTTCTTCTTCAGAGCTAGGGTTCAGCAATGTGCAGCAAATAAGGAATGAGGCCATACTGATTAAGAGTAAGTAAACAAGATGATGAATCTCTAATACAAGTAGGACAGAGTCCTAAAGGAAATGCATACAATGTTTTTTAAAGATTATACATTAATGCACAAGCTTGTAGGAAGCTAAACTAAAATTGTACAGGCAGTCTTACTTCTGGTATTTAACATTAGGGTAGTGGACTCTGAAGTGTTTTAAATGTATGTGAGAGAGTGATTCAGAAAAAAGCTGTACTTATAACTAAAAATAAACCAAGTATAAATATTTGGTCATTCAGACATAGCACTGAATATAACAATCCCAGATTCAGAGCTTTGTTTACAGAACAGCTGACATTCCTTTATTTATAAAAAATTCACTCTTATCTTCCCACTGTTTCCCCATTCCTAACTTTAGTATCTTGTCTGCATTAAGATATGGGCAGCAGGCCCTACTCTGGTCTCATGTCAGGCTTCTGTTTTACTGCATAAGGGTGTTGACATGTTATCAAAGGAGGAAGTTAAGTATATGAGCAAAATGAACATTTTTCTTGATCCTATGTCCACAAACATTCCGCTGGATGTTTCCCTTCTCACTCCTGACTTAAAACTAGGTGATCACAGGCCTATTATGCAGCCACAAGTTCTTTTCCTTCAAAGCTATGCAAGTGACAGACAAAAAGTTTTTGTTTGTAATGGTGGCACTCAATCTAAATCTATCAAAATTTCTCTAACATTTACAAAGTCCTTCAAACCTGGATTTAAGAAGGCTCTGGATAGAAGATCTAGCCCATTTAGTCAACTCTTTAGAACAGCATTGGCCAACATACAGCACATGCATCAGAAGTGGCCCATACAGCCTCTAGTGAATGGGGACTGGAGTGACACTCAAGAAGCTTGTGGTGTGCATGCCAGAAAGAGTAGCACCCACTGTTTTAGCTCCTTAACCAGAATTATTATTGAAGAGGCACTTTCCTACTACCGTGGGTAAAAAGGTGTGCTGAGAAGAACAAAAAGTTCATCCCCTAAACCTCTTCCTTAGCTCACCCAGTATCTTAAACATTCTTATTGATATAATTTATATTACTCTTATATCAGCGTGCAAAAATCATGCTATTGCTGCACATCACCACAATATAGCAGGGGAGCGGGTAGCCTGCTTGGCTTGAACAAATAGCAATCTTGCGATAGGCTGCAGATACATGCCATTGGTACTACAACAGCAATGGATTAAAACAAGCCATCATATCACCCACTGCATGAAGCAGTCTCTCTCAACAAGCCTGAGTCTGGGACTCAATTCTAACCAACTGCTCCCTTCAGGATCAGGCCTGCATACGTGATTAAGGAAGTCACCATGAATGTTACCATCCCACCCTCAAATCAAAGGCAGAGTTCAAAGAGAAATATCCTTGTAAAGTCCCATAAAAGGACAGTGAAGCTCCCTTAAGTACTTGGGATAGAATGAAAGCAAAATACTCGATTTACTCCAATATTAAAGTTGACACCCCAATAATTAGATTCTATATATAGAAAATTTCCAATTTTCCAGTATAGAATCTAATTATTGGAGGGTTTTCTTAAATTTGTGCCCCCTTCCCCTCACTACTATAACAGGAAAAATGGGAGGGGGCAATCAGATGGCCCCCTTGCCCTCTCCCCCTCCTACTTCTTCCCCTTGCAACCTTTCTGTCTGCCCTGCCACTGGCACACCCTACCCCTCCGCAGCTGAAGGGCATCTGACAGTAAAGGGGAAGGCGCACAAGCTGCAAAGGGCAAGTGGGGCGGGGCAGGAGACAGGGCAGGAGGTTGTTGGAGCTCTGGCCCTCAGCCTACATTAGGACCAGAGCTGCAGCAGCCACCTTTCTCCCTTATTTTGGGGGTGGGGGCTAGCCTTAGATTCAAGTAAATACACAGCAAGATGGATGTGTTCAGAGCTGTGAGGAAGCTGAACACAAAATCTCTAGTTAATTTGCTACTATTGCTTAAATTAGCTTTGTTCCGATTCCCCAGCAGCATCACTTCACTCCCATCCCCCTACCCTGCCATTCAATAACATGCCATTATCTGCATTCTCCTTAAAGTGGCAAATCAGAGTTTACTGTAAATGCAAGCACTCAGAGACATATTAAGAAGGTATGTGTTCTAAGAAACAAATATAAACTTGCTTCACCCAAAGAAACATCCAGTTTTACCAAAAAAAACCCTAATGCCTGAAAATGTACAAGTCCCATTCAATGGCCTGTTTTGTTGAGAAACAGAATTCTCCCAAAGCTGCAGAAGCAGCAGCAGGACAATCCTTCACCCAGAGACTGATTGTCATTTTTTTTTTTTTGTAACCTTGAGCCATCTTAGCCTGAACAAAGAACCAGACCAACCAGTCCATCGTGAACAATTCCTGTGCCACTTTCACAAATGATATTTTCCAGAACTTGCTAAGCTGAACACTCTGTGGTCCAGTGAACACTACAGTCAGATAACTAAATCAAAAAAAGACAACTCAGGATATCTATTGTGGAGAAAGGTATGAGGGGACAAGTCTGAGCGACTAGACATATACAAGATAATGGCCAAAACCAGAAAAAAAAAAAGAGAACCATAGCTTTATCAAGACAAGTCAAAACTACCAATTTTCAATAGCAAAAAAACCCTCCAGTTGAAGACACTAAAATCAATCACGACTAAACAAGCATCTACATGACTTCATCACATTGCCAGATTTGTTGCAGTTCTCCTTTTGTATTCCACTAGTTGAAGTCTTCTGCAGGAAGAAAGGGATCTAAGTCTATTCCTTTGCAGATGATCTCTTTAGAATCTGATTAACCCCGGGGTCTGTCAGCAAAAGCTGTAGTTGCCTACTAAACAGGGAGAATATTTCTTAGTTTCTCAGCTGCTTCAGCATCTAGGCATCATTCCAGAGGCAAAGGCATGAGGATGAATACAGGTAACCCCCACTTAGTGCTCTTAATTGGTTCCAGAAAAACTGAGTGCTAAGCAAAATCCATTTCACCATAGAAATGAATGTAAATAGAGTGATTGGTTACTGCCTGCCCTGCCACTGCCTCTCCCCACGCCCCCACCCACCTGCCAGTGCTCCAGCCCCACGTACCAACCTAGGCCTGTGCTCCAGTTGCCCCACTCTGGGCCCCCGCCAGTCCTGGACCTGGGCATTGACGTGGGTCCCATGCTCATGCCCAGCTCCCCTTTAACGCTTGACACTCCTGCCGCTTCTCCCCATCCCCCTCGCCTGCCTGCCAGCCTCTCTAGCCCCACTTGCCAGCCTGGGTACTGGCACTACTGCTGTCCCATTCCGGGAATGTCCATTCTGGCCCCTGCCGCCAGGCACTGGTGTGAGCCTCATGCTACTTTCCTTTGTTGCTACTGTTTCTCCCAACCTCCCTGCCTGCTCCAGCCCGAGCACCAGTGCTCCTGCCACCCTGTTCTGAGTGCAGACTTCCACTGGCCCTGATATAGGCCCCACACACCAGAGCAGGCCCCATGATCCTGCCCCCCACCCTGGGTGCAGGCCCCTGCTGGCCCTCACCCCAGCCAATGGCTTGGGTCCTGCGCTCCTTGACTCTTTTGCAGCCACTTGTCTCTACCCCCCTGGCTGCTCCGGCACCAGGTGCCAGCCTGGGCCTGTGCTTCTGCCATCCTACCCTGGGGCCTCATGCCTGCCCACCCACTCACCTTCCACTCACTGCCACCACCGCCAGTTCTTCCTGCCTGCTGAAACTCCAATTCCACTGAGTGCTATAGCGAAACTGGCTGAGTGCTCAGCAGAATCAGGTATCAATTCTAAATGACTGCTATAGCAAAATAGCGCTAACTGAAACCGTGTTAAGCAGGGGTTGCCTGTACATTGAAACTTTGTGCATTCACCATCTCTCTAGACCAGTGGTCACCAACCAGTTGATTGAGGAGCCCCTGAGAAGTTGATCTCAGTCTGAGGGGACTAACCCCCAAGGCTGAGATTGACCATCAGAGGCTCCACAATAGTGAGTGGCGGGATACAGTCCAGGAGCAGCGGGATGTAGGAGCAGCAGGACACACGTGGCTGGGCTGAGCTGTGCCCCATGCTGCTTGGGCTGGGTATGTGGAACAATCCCTCTGCACACCCCCTACCACCAGGACTCTGGCTGGGCTGAAGGAAGGTCTGAGCCTGGGCAGCTCATCTAGGCACATGGGGGTGCTCCCACTACTACATGCACCCCAGCAGAGGCCCAGGGGGTACATGCCACCTCCCCCCCAGATCTGTCTCTGGGGTGAGGTGGCTGCCACTGTATGCTAGGCTTTGCACCCTGAGGCTTTGTGCTAAGCCCAGTGCGCAACAGCAGCTGCCTCACCCTGCACAAAGATCAGTGTGGGGCATGTGCCCTCCCAGGCCTCCACCAGGGTGCATGCAGTGGCAGAAGCCCCTCTGCGTGCCTGGACAAGCCACCTGGGCTCCAACCCTCCCCTGGCCCGGTCTGGGCCCCACTCACCCTGCCCATGCCCCTGCCCTACTTGCTGCCTTATTGTAGGGACCTCAATCTGCAGGTCAGTCTGGAGGGTAAGAAAAGAGTACAGTAGATCCTAGATTGCCCTTTACTTCAAAAAGTGATCTTCACTTTCACAAGTTTGGAGACCACTGCTTTAGACTTTTATGCAAATTCCTAGCTCTGCTTCTACCTCCCCGGGGAAAATGACAGTCTCTCCCAATCCCACTTGTCACAAAGTCTGGAGTACAAGTTTTTACCTAAGAACTCCAATCCTCTGTGTAGCACTACAGCATGCTGCTAACAGGCTCTGACTGTGAAACATGCTATTAGTTTTATTTAAATTATTTGAATGAAGAGTCTAGCTTTATTATAGTCAAAAACATGTAAAAATAAGTTGAGTGACTAACATCAAATATCACTCCTTTCAACATGGGCTTGATGAGCCTCAAAACTGAAAAGAGTTTGGGGTGGGGAAAAATCAACCACCAACTTCAAAGTGACTGAAGTGAAATAAGACAACTTCCTAGTAGCATTCTGTGTTATACAGGTTAAAACAGCTTGATAAATGCTACTATTCAAATGTCTTACCAATGCAGGCCATTGAATATGTTTGATCTTTGATCCCTGAGTCTGGCTTGGGTCCTTTCTTTTTGCCCAGACCAGCTGGTATTCCACCAAGAAGGTTGCAAAATCTTCATACACTTTAATCCATTCGCGTTTTTCCCATTCAAGGTCATCAAATTCCACATATACCTGGAAAAATGAAACCACAAGACAAAAAATATTTAATATGTACAGATATAAATATAGACAATCACATTTTGAAATATATAAATTCTGAAGTTATACAAATTTATATTTGGGTACAATGAAATAAATAGATGACACTGCTAGGAACCCCAGGAAGCAGTAGAAGAAACCTTCTCTGGCATTTCATTTGGCAAAAGTGTCAAATATACCCATGTTTTTGACACAAAAACAAAAACATGACTTAAGAGAAACAAATACCAACCAGTGAATCAAGCTTACAACACAGTAAATTTGCAAAAATGTAAAGAAATTGCCAATTTGTGCACACACACACACGCGTGCGCTCTCTATCTTTTCATCCATAGATCAAACGATTAATATAACAATCATTGTTTAGACATCAAGCAAAATCATTTGGAACAAAGTAAGAGTGCCTTGCTATTGCACGGAATTAAACTGTGGAACCCTTTCATAAACTGATTATGCTCCATCCTAAAGCCAATTGGGTTTCTTGCCATTACTACCCCTATTGTAAGGCTGTTTTACAGCCTCTCTTCTCTAATGATAAGGAAACCTTATTCTAATTTCCAGCTGACATTCATTCACAGCCATCTTACACCCATTTGTTCTTGTGCCAATGTTGTCCATTAGCTTAAATAGCTTTTCTTCCCAGATTATATTTAGAGAGTGTGATCACACTCCCTCTGTCTTCAGATTGTTAGGCTGAACAAGCTTCTCATAAAATAGTCTCTCATTCCCCACACAACCTAGCAACTCTCTGAAAAGTGCAAATATTTTATATGCTGTAATGCATTAAATAATATGTTTTTAAATATAGTTATAGTTTAAAAATATACCAGTGTAATCAATGCAGAATTATGCTTTGCTGAATTATGATAAAAGCTTACTTTTTCAAATGCTGTCACAAAGAGAAAATGTTTGATGTTCTGATTATTTGAGAACAATAATAATTATACAAACCTTTGCAAGGAAATGGGCTTTATTTCTTTTGCAGCTCCCACCCCTCAGCCACACCCTGCAGAAGTACAGCGAATGATTTCTAGAACTAGAATTTCTTCTCCTCACTGCTACTGCAAGCTTAACTGCTCTTTTCTGGCAGAATTTTGTCTCTCTCTTAACTCGAGTTCATTTTATAACTGTAAAGTTATTTTCTATCTAGACATTTTGTATTAGAATGTGTCTATGCTGATATTTAAGAACAGAATTTTTACTACCCCCCCAAAGTCCAAATCCACCAACTATATACAGCAAAAACCTCCTGTTTGACCCCCAGGGGCAGAACAGCCTGATGTTGAACTCTTGAATGTCAAGATCTGAGATCAAGCTGGCCTCCCAGTCTCCCTGTTCCTGGAGTATATTTGGAACTCATCTGGGCACTGGAAGCTGCAAACTCAGGAAGCTCACTAGCAACAATTTTCTGTTCCTGCCTTTCAGCCCTCTGCACCTCACCAGCCATCTCTGCTGCTCATATTTACAGACAAGCACAAAAGGAGACAAGACTGGTCTTCAAGAGTCCTAAAAAGAGAAAGCAGACTGCATGCAGATGTGGTGAGAGCTACAAGATAACAAATGGGCAGGGAGGTTGAAAGCAACACTTAAGGTTGAGTGTTACACACACAACTCTTGTAAATTAGTAGTTAATAAACGTACACTTCTCCCTTCAGTCCTCTCCTATAGTTTGTATCCTACCTTGTACATCCTGCTTCAATTTTTTTTTTTTTTTTTTTTTTTACCTATAAGAACAGCTGCTGCAATGCATGTTCTTCTTCAGCTCTGACCTTTTCTATTCTTTGCCTTCACCATTACTCCATCCCTTCTTCCTTTCAAGATGTCTGCTCAATCTCAAAAATCACCAGAACTATCCTATGAGTTACCGAAACCTGAATTCCCTACCTGGACAACCTCCCAGTACTTTTTTCTTATTGTAGCCTATCATTGCTGCTCTTCTTCATTATGCATAAACAGAAAGGGAGGGACCCTGGCATATTTTCTTTCATTTGGCCTTCTTCAACATCTTTACCACCCATTCCACTTACTTTTCCTCCTGCTCAAAACTCTCTTACTACATTCCCTCCCCCCTGCATCTTTCTTCTTCTTCTTTTCTTAAGATGATTTGGCTTGGAACATGAAAAATTAACTCCAAATCCATGAGTTAGTCAAGACCCATAAGTGGCCCTACTATCAGCAAACATCCTCCACCCCACCTGGGGCTTCAGATGTTTCCAAATCCTTTGGCAGGCATCCTGTATCTTTCTCGTATTCACTCTCCCTCATACTGTGGCACCTGGTTATCCTTCCCTTCACAAACTCCCACTTTTATCCACAGCAACTTTATCTCCCAAACTGATAATGACCCACCGCCTTCTTTGCTTGCCACGTCACTTCTCCTCACCCCGTTCTTGTTTGATCTTCAGTCCTGAATCAACTCTCTTGCTCACTCCATGTTGTCATCACTAATCCTCTCTCTCATCTTCTACGCCCCACTTTACCTTCTACAACACTGCCAACTTATTCCCACTACACTCTAGCCCATATTTCAGCATCCAGCCCACATTGTCCTCACTTACCCAGCTTGCTCATAAACTTATTTGCTCTGCCCTACAATTCCAGAAGGTCTCCTAGGATGCCACACTTTCTGGACATTTTATGTTCTCAGGACTGACTTTGTCATACAAAGTTAGGCCCCAGACCTTGAAAGGGCAGGAACAAGATATCCACTGCTGTTCTGTAAATAACTCTTTATATAAAGCTCTTGCAAATAAAGTATTGTTTCTATACCACAAGCCTCATCAAGATACTACCAGTAACTTAATAACTTGCTGCTTCAGGAACAATCGTTAGTGCTCAGCCAGCCAATAGCTGTGGCTGCCCGATGGTTGACACAGGACTGCACCCCTTCAGCATGCAAAGCCAGACACAAGCAAATACCTTGCCAGCTGCATGGCAAGCACATGGTCTCCAGGCTTGCTTCTTTTCCAGCAAAGAAAAAACAGCTTCCTTATTTAAGGCATGCACCACAATGCTGGGGGGGTTGATTTGGTGGAAAAAGGTATGTGGGGTATGCAAATAAATAGAGTACATTAAACTATTCTTGGGTGGGTCACTATAATTTGACCTCAGCCAATCTATACTTGGGGAAGGAGAGGAGGGAAACAACAAATATCCAAACAAACCACATCTACTCTAAGCCTCTACAGCAGGGTTGTCCAACTGATGGCCCATGACACATTAACATGACGCCCATAAGCTTTCATCTGGCCACCACTCCTTCCATTCCTCCTGCTGCTGTGATAGCCAGGGGCTCTAGTTCCTACCTTAACTTCTGGGGGCAGTATGGTGGTAAGGGGCAAGGAGGGACTTGTGCTGTTCAGGATCTTCAGGATGGAGCAGAGCCCAAACTGCCTGTGGAAAGGATGTGGAACCCCATGAGGGTCACCCCTGAAGCACGTCCCAAGTGTCTGCAGCCCACAGGGTGGGCAGCCCCCTACTATTAAAAATTGGACACCCTTGCTCTACAGAATATGTAAGATAAAAGAAATGAAAGATCAAAGCTAATACATCTATACCCTCTAGGAATAGGAATACATTAATTGGAAAAGAAAGAAAAAAGTACCCCAGACTTAAACATTTTGGAATCTATCACCTTAAAGCAGATGGTATTTTCTGGAATAGTAGCCAAGTTACTATTTATGGGTAAACTACATGTCTACTACCTCTAAAGTTTTAAGTGCAAATTCTGCACCACACACGAGCAGAATTCAGATATGGTAGACACAGAGGATTTATCAAGGAGCTATTTTGGCTTCATGATGCTAAGCTGCTTGACCACAATGTTATAACTCTGATCTGCAGTGGCAAATTTCTAATAACGGAGAACTGCATTTGGTACATAGCCCTACTCCAAAATATTCCTTCTCTAGTATTAATATGTCTACCCTATGGCAATGCTTTTGGCAGCTTTCTACCAAACAAACATTTCCCTGCAGAGTGGCAACTAACCATGACTACCACTGATATTTAAGTCCACTTTGAACTGAAGAGTCAGTACAGCACAGATTTAGCCATGGAAAGTCAGGACTTTAATGAATTCTCATGGAGCTTTTTGATATCACAGCAACACAGAAAAATATAGCCACATGCCCTTCCGAAGTAATGAAACAAGCTCTCCAGAAACTACCCATTTTCTTTCAAGGTTGGTCTACCCGTCTGAAAAGTCAACTCATCAAGCCAAAGAAAGAGAACCCAGCAGAGCTGATGCAGCAGAATAAAACCTAGAGCCAAACCGGGATCTCTATGAAGTGCCAAACTTAGTACTTCTATTTCTTTGCTTTTATTTAATGATCAAACTCTAACAGGAAACTCTGCAATTCCAGCGTGCTTTGTGGGCAAAGACAGCCAATTCAGAAGGTCTTCAGAATAATGAGATTTCCTTCCTGAACCAGTGATAGAGTTCCAGTCTACTTCTTTGTAACAGTCAAGGATGAAGATCCATTAGCCTGGATCTGGAAACTTGGATACAAGGAGAAGTTCCCATTAAGAACATCTTCTAAACACTGTACCTGCCTCCGCTCGATCAGGAGTTCATGAGCCGCCTCTGCCAGGGCCCAAGATCTCATACACCCTGGCTTTGCCAATGTGCCTCGGAGTTTACCCTGACTGGTATCAAGGGGGACCCCTGAACTCGCCTGTCATGACTTTGATGATGCCTTCAGTGGGGGGTCTTCCCTTGGGGTGTCCCCCGGTGCCGGCGCATTCCTCCGCAGGTAGTTTTGGGGCTCCGTCCTCCCCTACACCCCAGCCATTCACCACCTTAGGGTCCTCCTATTATGGCCTCTACTCCGTCTTGCCTCACCCCCTCTCGCCTCAATCCGCTGGCCAACAATAACAGTCTTCAGTCTGGGCATACCTCCAATAGGGACACCAACTTGGTCCCTCCTTCCTCAGGACGCGGCTGGCCTCTTCGCCACTCATATAGGTTATGCTGTGGTTACCCTCACCATCGGCTCCATGGTGTGGAGTCCAGTCAGCCCCCCCCAACCCTCTCGGCCCACTCTCAGGCTCTATCACTGGTGCTACCGCCGGTCCCTTTCCCCTCTCCACTGACCAGGGGCTTGCCGGTTCCTCCCTCGGTGCTGCTGCCAACTCTGCAGCCGGCTTCCTTACCGGCTGCATCCCTACTCACAGTGCTGGCTCTTCCCCCCTGTGCTGCTCCTCGACATCGCTCGCAGCCGTCCTTGGCTCACTCTCTCTCCGTCCCGCACTCAGCGGGTGGCGGCCGATTCCCCGCTTGCTGGGGCTCCGTGCTCCAGCTCTCTCCTTTCAGCCGCCTCATTGCCTTGGCAGGGCCGCCTTTTGTTTCTCCCGGCAGGTGTGCCCCGCCCCCACCACTTAGCCGCCGTCGGATAAATGCCTGGCTGATGACCTGCACTGGCGTTCCCAGCACATGGACTTCCCTCAGATCCTCCGGCCCTGTGAGAGGCAAGTGGGACCCTTTGCCGCCGCAGGGGTCGCCTGGCATCCCCACTCCCCTGGGACAACACAGCTTTAACTTGGTCAATTTTTCGACTTATTACCATATTAATTTCAACAAGAGGTAGAATTCAATTCTTCCCCATACCTAGGCAATTAAAGCAAGACTGCAAATAAGCTTTTTTTTTTAAATACAGTTGGTTAGACAAACTATTTTCTTCGAAACATGTTTCTAAGCCAGAATATTCCAGGGTGTGGCAATCTTGAGCAAGTTTTCATCATAGACATTTCTGTGATCCATGCGGCTCCCTGGTCACTTCTGCTCTAATAAAGACCCACATAAAAAACCTGACCATTATGTCTGATGAGGGAATAGGACAAAAAAAGCTGCAGCCTTTTAAGCTGTCATGAAACAGAACCATTACCTTCTAGCAACTCTACTTTAAATCCTGGAAAAAAATGTAGGCCATCATTACTCACTTTAAAACCACTGGTGATAGCAGGATGCTGCTCATAACTCATCAGTAGTGCAGCAACTGTACAGCTTTGCTCATCTACCTGGTTACCTGTTGCAGAAACTGAGTTATTAAGAATCTGCTCTGGATTTACTGTGTGTCAATAGTCCCAAGCAACCCAGATACAAACAACAAAAAACATATAAGACGACAGACCTTAAGATCATTACTAGCAAAGAAGGCAAGAGATGACAAAAATCACCTGCTGCATCAACTATTAACTGAAAACCTGAACAGATGGAGATTGAAGAGGCTTAAAAAATGTTAAGCCATTTGTACATGAAGCCCACAAGCTCCTGGAAGAGAGTGGGGACGCCGAAACCAATCTACAGGCAGTAATAGAGTTAACCAACCGCTGGGAAGGGTCAGATCTATTCCTACAGTGTTTTATACCAGCATCAAATGAGTCTCCCCATTGGGCATGACTAACAGAGAAGTGTGCATCAAGCTTAACGGACTGAGATCTGGATCTGGATGCTTTAAATAGGATTACTATGCGTCCAGGTTTTTCTGGACATGTCTTCTTTTTGGGTCCTCCCATTTATGTCTGAGAGGTTTTTTAATATCAACAAATGTCTGGGGTTTTGCTGTGCCTCTGCTCAGCACTGAAGTTTTTCCTGGCATTTCCTGGGTTGCCCCAGCAAGGAGCTGCTTGGGCTGCAGAGAGCAGGGGAAGGACAATTGGAGGTCTGGGTATCATGTGCATCTGCTTGTAAGCCCCAGCAGTTGCACGCAGGTAAGGCAAGGGCTTAGGGTCTGTGGGGGGGAGGGGGTGTGTGGGTACATGTGTGTGAGCGAGTAAGGTACGTGCCTGCTGGCATCAGGGTTGCAGCAGGGCAGGGAAATGGAGAGGTGCCTTCCCTTCCAGCAGGAGTGAGAGGCACCAGCAGGGCTGCTGGGGCTGTAGCTTGCAAGTGAGTGGCAGCAGGGGGGTGGGGACTGAGTCAGGAGTGTAGGGCACAGGCAGGCCAGGGGGCTTTTTGTTGGGAATGAGGGTTATCAGCAGGAACATGGGGGCTGTGCCTTGAGAATGAGGGGCAGAGGCGCAAGTATATCACTGCGCCCACAATCATATTAGCTCTCACCTCTCCATAGGTGTCCTCTTTTTTAAAACTGGAAATACGGTAACCTTACTTCAAAAGAACACTTCACTAGATAAACATCTTGGACAGCCCCCTGTGTGAATGCAATGTCCAACAAATGGCACAGCACTTGATCGAAAGCTGCAATCTTTATAAATGCCCAGACAGAGCAGATGGAATCCACACATTGAGCAGGCAATGGCTCAGATTTGCAAGTTGGTATCTGATGCCCCACAAAAGAACTACTAAATATATTTCTGTACCAGATTTACCTACAAGTTTTCTATCACAGTAGTTTAAAATGATTCATCAGCTCAACTGGTTGGCATTTAGAGAATGGCTTTCTTTTCATACCTAAATGAGAAAGCAAAAAGGAAACAAAGGAAGAAGCTTTATACTTCTATACTATTTTATTAAATTCCTTCATCTCTTCATTTTCCTAATTTAATAAAAAATTACTTGCTTTTGCACAGTGATTGAAACATTTTTGTCAGCAATTAAGCAGATATCAATGTTTTAAAAAGTTGTCCCTTATTAGACACAGTTTACAACAAACCAGTTGTCCTCCAAACCCTGAAATCAGCAGGAGATTAAGCCATTGATTTCAAGGACAGTGGGTCATAGTGAGCACCCCAAATTAATCTCAATTTTTTCATCTCATAATTTGTGCTGTTTACAACTATAGTGCATAGTGTTGTATATTTCAAGCATAAGTGGTAAGAAGTAACTCAAAACTTTGTTAAAGTAACATGAAACATACCTGCCAGTTTTATTTGCTTAAAAAAAAAAAAAAAAATCATAAAACAAGTACTTAAGTATTGTTTAAAAACAATGCTCAAACAACTTCTACATTCTATTAGACTTTTAATAATTTGTTGCTGCATACTGAGATACGTACAGATTATACTACTGTTACAAAACCACAAATAAACCACATATTAAAAATGTAAATTATGAGATCATAGACTATAGAAGATTTTCAAGTAAAACGCAGATACACACTTCAATTACAATACCCAAATCTCTTATAAAAACTCAGTCTTGCACACAGTACTATTGTCTGAGGGAAAAAATACCAATACAGGCAGTCCCCAGTTAACGAACATCCAAGTTACAGACATCTGTACTTACGAACGGCGCAGGCCGGGAGGGGCATGGGGTCCCGCTGGGTGCTGCACCCATGTGGCAGCACCAGGACCGCACTTGCACTCTGCGCTTGGCTGCCATTTTTCTTTCCCACCCTTCCACTCCCACTTTCAGCTGATGCTGTCCTAAGTCATTGTGCCCTTGGGTGAAGCCTGGTTTCTCCCCTCACCTCCTCGGTCATTAAAAAGGTATGTATTCTGACTTGCATACAAAATCGACTTAAAGGCGGTCTCAGGAACGTAACTCGTTCGTAAATCGGAAGACTGCCTGTACATTTGCATTTCAGGCTTTAAAACTCAGTTTCATTTACCTGGCAATTCAGAAAATCCATCACAAAACAGTTAAAACCGATGGTATCTAAAACAGCTAAAAGTTTGTTGATTAAAGCTCCATTATGTTCCTTCTTCCCCTCCATCCAACCAACAAACTGATCATCTAAGCACTTCAATTTTGAGCCATATTGCACAGCTACTGGACTGTCTGCTCAACTGTTTTAAAATGAAAGCCTAAATATATTTACTATGGTCAAAGCAGGATAACATTTTTAGAAGTCAACTGGCTGGATCACAAAATATACATTTACTGCTCAAGTAAATTATGACAAGGTATTAGAGTGAAGATGCAAGATTATTTCAAGCCCTCAAAACAGGACATTATAATAGCCAAGTTCTGAAATCCAAGTTAAGTTGAGATAAAAACAAAACAGTATCCAGTGCCTCCCCCTACTGGCCATAAAATATATGGAGAGAAATAAAGCTAGGGAACATTACAGAAACTCATTTACAAAACAGAACTTTAAAACTAGTAACAAAACCTCAGTTCTGAGGGCTCCATACAATATTTAATGCAAAGCACCAATAAAAAGATACTGCTGATGCACTAATTTAACTATGTATAATGGTCAGAGTTCAGATGCATCTACACAAGCAGTTATACACAGAGTATACAAGCTACCTCAAGAGGTGTTTTGAAAAAGCAACATGGTAACAAACAGTCAGCTGGTACTAATTATAAAGAGCTGTAGTGACACTAGAAATTCTGTTTCTGATGGAAAAAAAAGGTGTTTTGTTAATAAACTGATCTTCTTCTGCTCCCATGATCCCTACCTTCTCACAATTTTACATAGTTTCTCTGACAGGCATGAGCAACTGGTGTCTCTTGAGTCAGGGGGAGCACCTGTCCCCCCGGCAGGCAGTCAGCAACAGGGGGGGATCCCCCCCACAGCCAATCCTGCCAAACGGGGGTGTGGGGTTCTGGCACTTCCTGGTCGATGAGATCAGCTGCAAGGGGGAACCACTTCTCCTGGCACGCTCCCCAGCTGGTGCTCTCAGGGAGGGCATCAGTGCTCTTGCCTCCCCCCCCCCCCACCTGGGAACACTCCTGTCAGGGGGGTGCACCAGCCAGCACGCACACCCATGCATCCCCTACGTGTCACCACTGCTGACAGGAATGGCATGTCTCATCACCAAGTCTTTCTAGATATATTTCTAACAGTTCAAAAGGCAACTGTTAAGCTCAGCTGGTTACAGCATGGTACTAATAATGACAAGGTAGCAGGTCTGATCCTCGAGTTGGCCTAAATGTCCCTTCCAGGGAATGTCCTACTTCTCTATGAATTTAAAGCATAAATTGTTAGGGGTGCACCAATAGAGAATTGTTGGGCCAATATTGATGGCCTATTTTTAATGAGCCGTATCAGCAGATACTAATCTGATTCTGATATGCCCACTCCACTGTAGCTGTGTAGCTCCTGCCCCTGCCCCAGTCCCAGCCCCACTCCTTCCCTCACCAGAAGTCTCGATGTACCCCACCCATGCCCCTTCCCTTGCAAAACTTACCAGCTGGACCCAGCTGCTCTCCATGCTGCTGGGCTGTGCTCCTGGAGAGTCAGTGCAGGTGGGTGTGGTGTCTGCGTGTATGAGGGAGGATGTAGTTGCAGTGTTTGTTGGGGAAGGTTTGTGGGTATGGCGAAGCGTGCCTGGGACCCTCCCCGTACACATCCCCTGAGCCAGTCAGCATCTACACCAACAGCCCAGAGCCTGTATGTGCCATGGCACATCCCTGCCACCACCACTGTGCAGCACCAGCCCCCGTCCCGCACCAGCTCTGGACTCACCCCTGCTGGAACGGATCAGATGAAGCCTGCGCACAGTCCCAAACTGGCCTGCCCACATCACTCACCCATGGCATGTCCTGTGAGGCTGGGACAGCTCTGCAGCTAGACTGCCTTTCTACCCACAGCTGCTGGCCCCAGCCCCACAGTACCAGCAGGGAACTGTACAGCAGAGCCTCAACCCTGTGCATCCCACACCTGCTCCAGGCTCACCCACCCAGAGTCAGCAGCAACGATGGAACAGGACAAAAGCTGTTGCTTAGCATAGAGGGAAAGTGGCCCCGCCTCGTCCTGCTGCTGGTAGTTCCCTATTGCAGCCACACAGTGCCTGCACTGGGTTATCCTATGCCTGCTCTGCACTGCCATCACTACTCTGCAGGGCAGCCCAGAAGCAGAGGTGACAGCAGCAAAGATGCAGAGCAGCTGGAAGGAGACACCTGCCACCTGGGCTGCCTAGAAATGCAGTCCAGCTGCGAAGCCACCCCAGCCCCACTGCAAACCCAGGGGGCAGCAGGACGTGCCATGGCTAGACTGTGCCTGACCAGGGAACCAAGGCACCCACTATGAGCCAGACAAAGACCAGATCCGGCCCGCAGGCCATATTTTGCTCACCTCTGGTGTATATGGCCAATAACATATAATAGATCTTCCTCTCTCTCTCATGAGCACACACATTTCTTTATTTACAGACCTTTACCTTAGAGTGAACTCTTCAAGGAACTGTCATCTTTTTTCTTGATAATTAACCTGTCTGCCTGAAGAAACTACAGATGTTGTTCAGGTAAATCTAATGTATAACAAACAATTGCTGGAAAGATTATTAATACAATCTGTAGCACCTCCAAAGAGCACCTTCAAAAAAATAAATAAAAAAAACTAATAAGAGAATGCCAGCATCTATTCTAAAAGTGTAACTTTTAAAAATGATTGCCTAACAAATGTTTGACAAATACATGAACAGTTGCACAAAATGGTAAAAATGCACTAAAGGGTTTAAAGCAGGCAAGGTTCTTTGGGTAAATCTGATATCTTCTATTAGACCAACTAACATAGTTGAAAAAATTCTTCTTTGCGAGCTTTCAGGTAGAAACACCCAAACACCCTTTGTCAGACCTGACAATGAGTGTTCATACCTGAAAGCTTGCAAAGAAAATTTTTCCAACCATGTTAGTTGGTCTAATAAGAGATATTGGATTTACCCAAAGAACCTTGCCTGCCTATATCCTTAGACCAAAATGGCTATAACCTATACCGCCCCCTAAAGAGTTTATAAATTTTAATTTCCTAACTTTCCTAACATCATCTAACATAGATGATGGTAATGAAAGTGGTCTGATCTTGCCAGTTAACCTTCTAAATCATTAAAAAGGCATAAAGGAAAAGTTTTATTGACAACTCTACTCCTGAAACATTAAAGCATGTATATTCTTTCTGTGAATACAGCACTTTCTTTTTTGCCTGATAAAATATGTTTTGTATATCTGCATACCAGAACATAAGACTTTCCACAAAAAAAGAAATACTTGTTTTTGTTGCATACTATCTTCCTCCCTCTCTTAAAAGGGTATCTTGAGAGTCACATTTTTAAAGTGCTTTGAGGTCTTCAGGCAGACAAGTTTCCTTGGGTGAATAGGTCTTTCAAGGGTTCTATACTGTTTTTAAGAAGTACCACTGTTTATTGCCATTAAGAGAAGGAAAATCTTCTAGTTTAAAAATGAAACCTTGATGAAAGGTTCTTCCTAAGAAGGTTTATGAAAGGGTGAACCTTTTATTCTCTTTGTTCCAAGCATGTGCTTACATGCCTAGGTCCCCAACTTAGGCCCCTACCCTCCTCCAAGATGCATACCGCATAAAAATTTGCTGACAATTAATTAGGATGCATGAATTGTCACTTTTCTGCCATTCATTGATATAGAGTAATTGTACTACTTTTCATGAAATGTCAGAATGGCTCTTGTTATTTTCTAGTGTTTTAATAGACCTGAGTATTTACATTGCCTAAAAGTAAAAACAAAATACTTAATTTATTAAACACCTCCTGACACATCCTTCACCCCACAGAGTCTGTTCCTAGCCCCTGTGGCACTCTAGTGTGCCCTTATTTAATTCCCCCACATTTAATGGTGGTTACATCTGGCTCTTTTCCTCTCTAGTTTGCCATACCTAAAACAGAAATTGCAAAGTGAAATATACTGAAAAGTTTCCTTATTTCTAAATTTTAAGAAATTTGGGCAAAGTTCAAGAGAAGTAAAACTATGGCAACATTTTCCCTCCCCCGCAAAAAAATATTCTAGTAATTTTTTTTTTTTTTTTTGTGAGAGAGAAAGAGAGAGAGAGAGAGAGAGAGAGAGAGATTTCCTCATTTAATTCTATGTTTATAAATACATTAAGAGGACTGGAAAAATGTCTATTTTGATTATCTAGGGAACTTGTCATGCTCAGCTTGTTCAAAGAAGAACAAGAGAAATACCCATTTAAGATTCCTACTGTAGTTCTTTTAAGTTTTTTAATGCACATTTTAGTAATTAAAAAAGCAAATCAATGAATATTTTCAATTTTAGGCACTTATACAAAACCTTGCTAGCTTCTAAGTTACCTCCCAAATAGAGGGGCATATTCTACTGAATATTCTCCTGCAGACTACTAACAAGTATTAGATAGTAATAACATTCAGCTACTATCATATGAAGCTGGATTTTTTTTTGTAAACTGAAAAGACTCAAATCTCGCAAGACTTAAGGAAGCAATTATCATTGGAGATGGTAAAAAAGCCAGTATCACTAATGATCTTGGATAGAATCTTCAGAGCAAAATGTTACCATCCAAACTAATCTTCACTACTCAACCTGCTGCTTATGTAATATTAATGCTTAAATCAGTGATTCTCAACCAAGGTATAAGGGCACACTAGAGTGCCACAGGGGCTAGGAACAGAAGTTACACGCAAACCAGCTGTAACAAAACATAAGTTCAGTGCACATAAACCAGTTTCAAAATGGCTGAAAGTGGTTTAAGATAAGCCTGATACTGCATTCAACCAGGTTTAACTGATTGAGGTCACACCAGTGTATGGAACTTCTATCCCAGACCCCTTCATGGTTTAAGTTAAATCACAGTCCCCCAGCATCCCACCATGCTCTGCAGCCCTGGGCTGGGCTAGCTTGTCTGCTCCAGAAAGCAGGGCTGGATCCACCCTGCTCGTACCTAGTTGAAGCTCCAGCTGGCTGAGGAGGAGATGGAGATTGTAGGCACAGCAGCATCTGCCTGGCTTTTCCCGTGTGTCTGTGTACCCAATTTTACTAGAACAGAGGCAGACAGAACAGTGTCCACTTAAGGCTTTTTTAAACTAATCAGCAGATCAACTGGTAATGTCCTTCCATTCCTCCTTACAAATGCCTTGGAAAAAGCTGTTTAAGAAGAGTTTGAACTAATGAGAGAGGCTTTGTTGTATTGATGGCCTGATAAGCTTTATATGTTCTGATAAGCTCCCTGCTGGCTTGCTTACTTCAAAGGCTGCAATCTGTCAGTGTTCAAGAGGGGTATGAGAAATGACCTGGTTTGGATTGCATCCAGTGCCTATCGGTTTGTTGCAGACAGTATGCAAAGCAGGGACAGGGACAGTGGAAAGCTCAGTATCATGAACAGATGCATGCACTCGACACAAATAATCCTCCTTCCCCACACCTCTCCTTTGCCTCAGTGTAAGCTGCAGGCCGGGGGGAAGGGGGAGGGGATCTAGCAACAATCCTTGCCCCTTGAGCAGTAAGCAGGGAAAAGCCTAGCAATGGCTGTTTCCCCCTCCCCCTTCAGGCACACCCCAGTTGGGGACTGTGTAGGCCAGGATAGGAGTTTAAACCCCTCCCTAATCATAGTGTCCTGGGAAAGCCTGGCTATGACCCCCACCCCCTCAGCTCAGGGAACAGGATTTGCAACCCACATGCCAGACAGGATCCTTATCTGCTTGCAAAGAGGAATGTTGGATCAGGCCAACCAGCACAATGTTTTCATGGCAGGGTGCGGGAGGTGGTGGGGCAGAGGGGAGTATCCTCACACTTAACAGTTAAGAGAAAGGGAGGGGAGATGCTTCTCAGCAGCAGAAATAGGCACAAGGCTCAAGGATTTTTCTACATGGGAAAAATTTATCAGGGTAACTAGTTGTACCACTATAGCTATTTTCTGGGAAGGAAAGAGGGGGCTTATTCTAGCACTTCCCACAGTTTTTAGTCGGAGCTACCATAGCCATATGCCTACATTTCCTGATTCAAAAGTGAATGTCTATCCACTTGCAAATCAGTTAAATCTCTGCAGGCTAGACTAACCTGCAAAGATTATATCAATTCAGGCTTGGGCTTTTTGAATGTCTGACCCTAGTCAAAGGTGTGAGGAATAAGTAGCTGAGAAGATAAGTTCAACATCAAGCTCAGGCTTCCTGGTCACTGCCTTGCCCACGCTGCAAGGAGGGAAGCAATGTAATAAATACATTATTTTTTTTTAAATTGGTTGTGCTCAAAAGTTGTGGTCAGGTGACATAAGTTAAACAAGGGGTGCCTTAAGTCTAAATAGGTTGAGAACCACTGAATTAAGTGGCATCACTCTGTGAAATCACACAGACAGATTTAGCAAATAATGAGCACATTAGTTCTGCATTACAAATATTTATTCAAATCCTCTGCCCCCACTTATTTGTAAGACAATCCTTAACTAGATAGTAAAATAGGTACAAAATTACATCCCCTTCCAATTTACCACACATAAACCCAATTAAAAATTAAATGACTATTTCGAAGAAGGTGCATTTACACATCTTATAAAATACTACAAACTTCTCAGAAGAAATCTGCAGAGTACTCCATTTTTCAGGTATTTTGCCTAAGAGTGCATAACTAGAAAAGTATCATCCTTTCAGATATTTAGTAAAGACACTTATTCAATTTCTTGTACAAGCAATGTTTTACACGTTCTAGGTCTCCCCACATGCAAAAATAACCATAGTTCCAGAAAAGAAAGTGTTCTTATTAAGTGGCTCTGATTATAACAAGCAAGCTTCATTAAATATTTTGGAAAGTAAATCCAAATAGTCTAATATGTTTTTCATTGACATAAGAATATAGACATTATAGAGAAAATTAGTAGCAATATTTTGAAATGTATGCCTAAAACCATACAGAAAGTAGCTATATAGATATACATCTGACAGATTCCACTGCCAGTTGAATTCAGAATCTGGATAAGAAAACTCCCTTAAATGAGGTACATACTGACAGTAGCAAGTAAATCAACCAAATCACAAATATGATAAGCAAGAGAGAGAAAATGACTTAAAAAAATAAAAACAAGATCTTTAGTCAAGTAATAGGGTTGAAGTGTTGCTGTAGCCATGACAAATCAAGACATGTCTGAGGTGCATGGATTTTTTTTGTGATCTCTCTTATTGGACTAACTATATAGTTAGTTGGAAAGGCCCGGTAAACAAGTTTTGCGGCATCAAGTAGCCTTCCTCAGGCCATAGGAGGCAGAAACCTGGTGCTAATGGGGCTTATCCCCCCCAAACACAGCTTCAGTCACACCACCAGAGCAATGCACCCAGTACCCCACCACACCGTGCACTCCTTGGTTGCAAACAGCAGCAACATTTGCTGGCCCTGCTATAGCCGTGCAGGAGAGAGGGGGGTGGGGATCAGATGGTGCACACCATACCACGCCCTGCACCACCCCCAGCTTGCCCCTTTCCCCCCCCTCAAATATTTTCTCCCAATACTTCCAATTTCTCCCAATTTCTCTGCCTCAGGCAGAGATCACCAAAAAAACCTTGCCTCCCAGATCTCGATTTAAATCATATTTTGATTTACATTAAATATTTGTCATGATATCAAATTATATTTAATCTACCTTAAAGTCAAAATTTACTATAATTCACAATACATATAAAACAGTTAAATTAAAAAGCTCCAGTTTATTACTGCAATCAAAATCACTGAATGGCGTAAATCACCTGGAACCATGATTTTATGAAGTGTCAAACAAGCTTTTTATAGCCGTAGCTTCTTATTCAAGAACAGTGAAAATGTTATATTTCAGTTTACTCAAGGAATCCAGTTCAGATGTTAGTTTCTTTTAAATTACAAAAAATGACTGGAAGTCTGAAAAAGGACAAAAATCATAATTCTAATCAACAATTTAACACTGAAAAAAATATGTTGATAATACTTATGTAACAGAAAACTGTCATGCCATGGATGCAAATCACTATGTGTTTTCATAAGTACTATGTTTTATCATTTAAATATACAAGTAGTAAAGGATGGTCTCAAATACTCCTAAATATAGTGAATGATCCAGAAAGTTAAAAGACTGCAAAAAAAAAATTTTTTTTTAATAATAGTGTATTATGAGATGAATGAGTGGGGCACATGCCCTAGATGCCGCCTAAGGGAAGGGGGCCAGAAGTACCCCAGAGCAACTTGCTGCAGCCTGCACCTGCTGCTTTACTTCGTTCTGTTGGCACATTCTGACTTCAGAAAGCAGCACCCCAGGTATAGGCAATGGGTGGCAGAGTCTAAGGTGATCTGGGAATCATAGCTTTGTGGAGCAGCAGTGGAATGTAATGCTGCTGGGGAAGGGAGGGAGGGAGAACTGACCCTCATATTTTTGCCCCTGGACATAGCTAGGCTTTGGCAGCAAAAATGCAACAAACTCCATAGCCAAGCTAAAGAATTCTAATGCCCAAAAAACACCTTTCATGCTGTGAAAATGCCCAGTTGAAGGAAGGAGATGGGGGAGGGGAAGGTCAAGTGGTTGCCAGGGGCTCATTTTTTCCATGCTTCACCTTGGGTTTTTATATCAGTATTTTTATCTCACAAATTCTCTTTTCTATGTTTTTTTCCTAACTTGCATGTTGGGGGCAGAGGAGAAACATAAAAAGTATGAATATCATGTACTTAGGATTACTATATTTCCAGTTTCAAAAACAAGGACACTTGTCCAGGGCGGGGGGGGGAGGGGCAGTGACACACCCTTGCTCTGCCCCCTGCCCCTTACTCCCAAGCCACAGGCCCCCCCAGCCCCTCACTCTCATAGTTTCATAGATGTTAGGGTCAGAAGGGATCTATTAGATCACTGAGTCCAACCCCCTGCCCTCAGCAGGAATGAGTGCTGGGGTCAGCTGATCCCAGCCAGGTGTCTGTCCAATCTCCTTCTAAATACCTTCAAGAAGGGGACAGTACCACTTCCCTCGGAAGCTTATTCCATATTTTGGCAACCCTCACTGTAAATAATTTTTTCCTGATGTCCAATCTGAATTTGTTCTCTTCTAGTTTGTGGCCATTATTTCTAGTTATCCTGAAAGGTGCCCTGGTAAACACTGTATCCCATATTTCTTGCTGACACCCCCCCAAAGTTTGTAGGAGGCTGAAGAGGTTCAGGTCTCCCAATCAGTCTACAGAGGGTTTTTTCTGTAGGCCTTTAACCATATGAGCAGCCCTCCTCTGAACTCTCTCCAGGCCATCCACATCCCTCCTGAAGTGCGGTGCCCAAAACTGGGTGCAGTACTCCAGCTGTGGCCAGACCAGTGCTGTATAGAAGGAAAATGAACAGTACCCTGCCCCTCAGACCATGCTGTTGCTGCTCACTCTCAACCCAGAGTCCCCTTGTCCCTGCTGATACCCCACACTCCCAACCTGCAGGCCCCTGGACCTACCTGTGCCCTGCGCTCCAGACCCACAGTCCCTCATGCCCCTCTGGTACCCCTCACTCCTAAGCCACACCCTCCCAGTACCCCTCACTCCTGACCCACAGCTCCTTGCCCCCCACAACCCTGCCGGTGCCCCTTACTCTCAACTTGCAATTCCCTACCCTCCCTGCACTGCTGCCCCTGACGAGCCCCCTGACATTCGCTACCCTGCTGGAGGGGCAGGTACCTCCCTTGCCTCCCCACCCTGTTGCAGTTCCAGCGCCCAGAGATTTCCCCAGTGTCGGCAGGCACCTGGCTGCCATCAAACACCCATGCTCCCCTACCACACACACACACACACACACACACACACACCCCACCCAACAGTCCACAAGCCCTGGCCCTCTGCTCCCCACAGACTTAGCTGCCTGCAGCTGCTGGGGTGCATGTACAGATGCACGATATCCCAGCCTCCAATTGCCCTCCCCTGCTCCTCTCACCCTAAGAAGCTCCTTGCTGGTGCAAGCTGGGATGGTGAGCAAAGGCACAATAAGATTCTGGATATTTGTTGGGATTTTGAAAAACTGCCCAGAGATGGGAGGACCCAAAAAGAGCACATGTCCAAGAAAACCCAGATATATGGTAACCCTAATATACTATTGGACTAGATTATAAGTAACAAAGCAAGAATGTGTGTCCACCTCACACAGTACTCCCAATGAGGGTAATTTTATTGGAAGAAAATAAAATTCTCACAAGGCTCAAGGATTTTGCCTGTTTGTTTCACTAAAGTTGTAGTGCTTTCTCACCACAAAAATGTATTTACCTTGTCTGTCATTATAAAGTTTAATTACTTAATGTCATTTAAAATATTATGATGAAATACCCACAGACACTATGGCAAATAGTATCTTAAAACTAAGGTAATGGTCAAGAAAATTACTTCTTAGCTTTGACACTTTCAATTTCATTAAGTTTATTTTTTATTTTCTAAATGAATATCTAAATAGAATCATGTACAGACCTTCTTGCTTGGGAAGCAGACCATGGAACTACAAATTCCGATTTCATCTTCTCAGGAGGTCTATATATTTACTGAATCTCCTTTTCCATCATGAAAAAAGGAGGACTAAAATGTAGAATGGCATGCATTAAATATAGTTAAGTTTCTATTTTGCTGAAATGTAAAAGATTCCAGAGCTTTGCATGTGCAATTGTTGAAGAAGAAAAACTGCCACTATATATTAGTTTGCTCTAAAATAATTTTAAAAGGTCTTAATTGATGTTTTTGTGACACTAGCAACATTTTATAAGGACACATTTGCTATAATAAAAAGGTATTAATGGTTGTGTTCAAAAAATAGGAAGACGTAAAATAGCTTGTATACTTCGGTTGTTTTGCACAACTCCAAAGTAAAACAGCCAAAGCATGTTGGTAAATCTTGCACTACGAAGTTAATATTACATGTCCCAAGTTCACTATGTTTAGCTCTTTGTTTCATGATTAATGTCCATGTAAGGAATACTTATCTATAAAAATCCCTGACAATATTTGCAGATAACTGTTCAAAAGATGTTATGGCTGAGAATATATTAATAATGTAAGTGTAAAAGTATAAAGCGTTGTAATGGTTATCCAAAACTTCAGCATTAGAATGTTAGAGTTAAGATTAACTTTTAAAAGAAGCAAAACAGTAAGATATCTCCTACTAGTAACTGTTTTAGCTAGAGAATCTTCTCTAAGCAAAACATGTGCAAGCTGCTGCAGTCTTCTCTACAAGGTCACGTCCATTCGACATGTAAAAATAATGTATATGGGTATGTGCTGTCAACAAAAAAAATCCCACAAAAGTAAACAAAAAAAATACCACAACAAACACTGACATTTTTCTACCCATACGCTAGTGTGTCAATGTTAAAATGCGTAAGGCAAGAGGAGAAAGTAGCATGAATACAAAGATAACTCTTAAGTAGCTAGTTACAGTAAGTAAAGACTTTCTGTCTAAACAGCAATGTATATAAAAAGAGAAACAACAAGAATCATTTCATATTTTCCTCCATTTAACAATTTTGCCAATTTCAATTTACGTTGGGAACTGTGACTCCTTGAATGGTATATCTGAATTCTTAAGATTTTAATAATGATTGGCACTGAACAGCCAGAGAGAGAGATACAATTAAAGAATATTATTATTATCTACATAGAAACAAAGTAACTTTGTGAACTAACTAGACCAGGCTCTATAACCAAGAGTGCCAAATAACCTACATGTTAGGCAAGTTTAAAATTTTGATCCCAGAGAAGATAACAACAGAATAGAAAAGCAATTAAAATCCAAGCAGAGTATTCCCAATGCCATCTTGAAAAAAATAACAAAAAATTCTTTAAGACTTTGGTGGACAGGTAAGGGAGATACTTCTGTAGTTCAGCATGTACTTTCCCAGAAAAACCTATAGCTGAAGCTGCGAACCACACGGAACTAAACAGAAGAATCAGCAGCCATATACAGTAGAAACCAAATTTCTAATAATTTATTATCTAAGTTATTCTTAAGTTTAAAACAAATTCTCAACATAATTGTCCATAGTTCACAGGAAATTTAAAACTTTACATATGAAGCAATTTGAGTTGTCTAGGTCCAAAAATGGTTTCTAATTTTGATACCTAGATACCAATAAGGGTCAAACAGAATTTCAAACATAATAGAAATTGATTTGTGACTGTATTGCATACACATGGGAAATTTCAGTCCAAGTGCCACTGTTCTAAAAGATGTTTTAAGTGCCAAAAATAATTGGCTATACAACATGTACTTGCCTTTAACTATTATGTTTCTAATCTGAGAGAGAAAATAAGAACATTTAGTCCAGTTTTAAAATTAAATGATTAAAATTAATACCACGCTAAGTTTAAATCATGCTCCTATCAAAAAGATTGTCTGTTAGATTCAAACAAACCTGCTTAAAAATTTTATCCATCTTAGGATTTCTTAAGTGCAAGAAACTTTTTTCCTGGTTAATCTAATATCCTAACATTTATCATTTCTCTCTCATTTCTGCAGTCATACGATGCTAGAGGCAAGGAAAATATGGAAGCACTGGCACTGTGCAATACAGCACAGCAATAGTCACCCAAAGAGCAATGGGGGAGGGAAGCATGTGGCATGATGCAAAGGCAATTGCGCAGTGCAATCGGGGGTGAGGCACCCACAGCAAAGGGCTATGCAGTATGGTGTGTGGCCTTGTGAGGACAGCCTACACAGACCTTGGCCACTCAGAAATTGAACAGCCCTGTTTTAATCAATTTAAAAAACAGACCTTGAAAATTTTTGTAACCTCCATCTTAACCCACAGACTGAAAAAACTTAAAAAGACGTGCACAATGATTTGGAGTGTGTTGTCAATACTGGGCAAGAGGCATTCTTCTAAGGTGCCATCTTACTCTTTTCAGAGAAGCCTGTGTTCTCATAGGCAACAGTCTATTTTGTCAGATAATTACCTATGAAAGCTCATGACTCTCTGAACCAATTAGTCTCTAAGGTGCCATCCTGCCTTGCTTTCTGCCTGACATCAGAGCGACGTGGACAACCACCTCTTTAACAATACTGCGATTATTAAACACAGGGAAAACTAGATGTAGTTGTAACTGAACACTTGCATGCACCAGGTAACTGATGGATGACACCGAGTGCTTTCACAGAAAGTGCCATGAATTAGACTGACCATCCCGACCCATCAGATGACCGTTGCTAGATCAGGAGACTGGAGGATTGAGCTCAATTTTGGAGCCGACCCAGCTAGAGAGGCTGCGTGTCTGCAGCCCCTTTCTCTAGCTCTGCCCTGACTGTCTCAGGATGGGAGGAGGAGAAGGCAGGGAAGGTAGGTCCGTGTTTTGGGGTTTGCCCAGCCTGTGCTGGAGTAGGGGGGCCTATGTGAATTGGAGCCCCCCCCCACCTTGGGGACTCCCTCTCCTCCCCCCCTCCCAATCCTGAAGACAGTGGTGCCAGGGATGGGGCTGTTCCAAGTGCACTTTGGAGTGCCTTCATCTGAACCCTCATGTAATGAGGGTTCATGTGTTGTGTGATCGGGCACTTGTTAAAGCTGTACACTTCTGCCAGTGCACAGCTATAGAGCACTTTCAGACTCTCTGCATTTGTCCTGCTTCTTAGAGGAAGATGTTTGACAAAGCAAGCACTAGTTGATCTAGGATTCCGATAAGAAGTGTGAAATAGGGCGGAGTGCCAGGGCACTGCCGAGAGAGACCATGACACTGCCAAGAGGTGGGTTAAGCTTTCCCTGGATCTGCCACCACTAGTTTTATCTGGTGAGCAAAGATCAAAAGACCTTAAGTCAGTGCTGGCTGCAGAGCCAGGGAAAGTTTAGCCTGGCTCTTGGTGGCAACATCCTCTCACAGCAGCCTTTGTTCATTTCACTAGTGGTAGGTGGAATCAGAGGACTGCAACAGTACCACTACACTGCCCGCAAGAGTGGAATCTTCAAAATACCAAACCAGGTCATATACAAAGTTCTTGATCTGACAAGCACTTTCACAGGCAGCATATTTTTCCAAAATAACCACTGACTGCTGAAGATCCTGTTTTTATTATCATCACCACCAGAAATGAACATTCATCATAACTAAATTACATCAGTTACTGTCCTTCAGCCAGGAGCATTGTTTTTTTTCCTGTATAGAAACCTAGCAAACAGAGCATTTTAAAAGATATTTTCATAAAAGAAAACTCTGGTTAAGACAACCAATCAAAAACAGCTAAAGAAAACTTACCAGGTAAAAGGAACAAAAAATGGGTACTAAAGCACTTCCAGCATCCTGTGCCCCAAACGTAAGTGGAAACAAGCACAAGCAGTGCTGAAATTCAGTCTGCTGGGAGTTGAGATTTCTGAAAAGACTTGCATTTCTAGTAAGTCAAAGCTACAGCTCTAATCTTGTAAGTACGACTCTAGATAGGGAAATAAATGTAAATTTTGATACCTTTTTTTATTTCATTGCTTTGAAGAAATGTTTTATATGGATCAGTCTCAACTGAAACACAGGTACATGTGCGCATAGGAACTGAGAGAACAGAAGGCTTACTTGAACAGAGTGGCAACAAGGAAGACAAAGTAGCAGCAGCTGAGTCAGGACAATGAACTATCTTAATGACAAGTTGGGTTTTTTCAGCCCACAGCTCCAAAAAGCTCCAATGCAGTATATAAATTAAAAAAAGCAGCTCTCCATCTTGTTAAAATATGAGGAAGAGTCACTGATGCAGCAATTTATTTAAATTATTTCAGAAGATGATAGTTGGTTTGAGGCTAAGCAGACATCAAATCTTATGTTAAAATTAAATATGTTGACTTTTCTTAAAAAGGGATTTAAATTTAAATAAATTCAATACCTATCAAGCTTGATCTTCAATATTAACAACCAGTCTACTTATTCTGATAGAATACAAATTAGCTTATCAATCAGATAAAACAATTTTTATATACTTAGAGTATGTTTGAAGTTCCAAAGCTAGGACCAACAGTTTAATAAAAAAGCGGAAAAGGGTGGTCTCAATTTGAAAGAGCCTTTAAAAAAAAACAACAAAAACTCAACAACAATGAAAGAAAAAACTTGGCAGACCCTCCTATAACATGAAACTTCTGCCAACCACAAAAAAAAAAAATTCAACGCTTAGTAGTTATTTGAAGATAAACTTAAGACAAAGAACCCTTGCTAGGTTTATGGCCTGTAGGACAGACTAACATTTGCATACGAAAGGAGAGAGTGTTCTCAAGACCTTCCCTTTTTCAAATACACCTAGGACCACACAAAAACCTTGTATTGTTTTAAATACTATTTAAAAAGAAAATTAAGAGCCCGTAGGTTTAGAAAGAGACTAAAATGTGACTGATGGCCTGAATTTATAATAAGTACTTCTAGCAGTTTACAACCACCATGCAATACTAAAGACTACACCTAGGGGAGGGAGCAGGTGCTTCATATTGGTAGAGGCATAGTTTTAGGGCCTATTTATGTATGGTCATATTTAGTCTTCAAGTTAATTTAATTTACTTTGGATTTAAAACAAGCCAAAAGTTTAAAATGAACTTGTGGTCAAAAATGACAAATAAAAGGGGATAAAGATTCCAAACTAGGAATCACCCATTTTTCAATGCTATTTTTCTAGTAAATTAAATATTCTAAAGAAAATACTTGTATAAAAGAGAATCATTTCATTTTGGTGGGGAAAGCACTACAATAAGCTCAGAAGTAGTAAGTTCCAACATTGAACGTTACAGGGAAATACTTTGGTTCCAACTGTTTCTTAGGGTGTGTGTGTTAACTCATACCATTTAAACTGAACTGTCCCCTACAATGGACAAGGACCAGCCCCTATTGTCATGTTCTTCTCACACAGCCTCCCGGGCATGGGCATCCCCTATTTATTGATATGGCAACAATGCTATTCAAGTCTTTGTTGATGCTAAAAAGCCTCTCTGGCTACGGTTGGGACTGTCTACCCTGGGGGGTGCACAGGCAGGGTCCTGGACCCTTCTGTGCAAACTCCGTGGTAACTCACACACCGGCAGAGAAGCGTGCCTGTTTGCACAGCCTGTTCGTATGGCTCCCTGGGGGGCTGGGCGAAGTTGGGTCCTTGGCATGCCATGAATGGGCATGCACCACACCCCAAGGGTCCCCTTAGCGAGTGGGAGGAGGCAGTGGCTGAGTGGAGCCAGGCCAGGTCAAGCCCCGCCCAGTCCCCTCAGGCTCCGCAGCGCCCCCCCCGCCCCCGCCCCCCCCGGCACCTCAGAGACTGCCGCCCAGACGGAGCCCCTGGCTCTCGGCTGCAGGGGCTGCCTGTCCCCTTTTCAGGCCCCGAGAGCATGCTTATCTCCCCTTATGGGATCTGCTCCCTTTTGGGATCTCTGGTGCGCCAGCTGGAAGAGCTCCAGGCCACAGTCCAAAGGCTGCGTGCCATCAGGGACTGCGAGCAGAAGATAGACTCCGACTGCCAGGCCCTTCTCCCCCGGGAGGCAGAGGGTAGACCACGGTCTCCCTCCAGGCCAAAGGAGGACTCTGGGACCCCCGCGCTCAGTCCAGCCAGGGGCATGGACCACAGTGGTCAAGAGCCCTAAGGCCCGCAGCACCAAGGTCCATGCTCCTTATTCATGTGGGCACTAATGACATGGCTCAGAGCGCTCCCAGATGGGTCACGAGGTGCTACAGGGATTTGGGAGCAGGGCTAAAGGGTGTGGGGGCACAGGTGGCGTTCTTGTCGATCCTCCCAGTCTCAGGCTATGGGCTGAGGAGGGAGAGGAGGATCCACGTGGTCAACCAAAGACTGCAGTGCTGGTGTTGTCGGGAAGGCTTTGGCTTTCATGAACACAGCCCGCTCTTTGGCGAGAGGGGCAGCGAGCTGCTGGGAAGAGATGGCCTCCACCTCTCTCCCCTAGGGAGGAGGCTCTTCTCTGCCAGACTGGCTGACCTGCTCCACCAGGCTTTAAACTAAGCCCGCTGGGAGACAGCGGGGGGGGACGACTACTGCCACTGCTGGCCCGCTGAGCAATGCTTGCAAAGCCAGCAGGTCAAGGCACTTAAGGGAGCCAACCCCTGCCCCAGCCTTGGTAAAATCTGTGGGGAAGAAAGGAGCCCCCCCAAGGGGACACTTGCCTGCCTGTACACAAATGCCAGGATCTTGGGGAATAAGCAGGAGGAGCTCATCCTCCTGCTCAATGCAAATAATTATGATGTCATAGGGATAACGGAGACCTAGTGGGGCTCCATCCATGACTGGATCACACGTATAGATGGCTATACACTGTACAGGAGGGATCATGTAGATAAAAAGGCGCGGGGGTGTAGCTCTCTATGTTAAGGAAAGCTACACATCCCTGCACGTCGATATTGGCGACCAGGGTGGACAACTGGAGACCCTCTGGGTTAAAATCCATGGGGAACACGGCACAGGGGACACAATGGTAGGAGTCTACTAAAGACCTCCCACCCAAAGTCCTGAGCTTGACCAGGAGTTTGCCTGGGAACTGGCTGAGGTAGCATGCTACAGGACCATGGTTGTCATGGGTGACTTCAATTACCCGGGCATCTTGTGGGAGGATCGCTCAGCAAAATCTGAGCAGTCGCAAAGCTTCCTCTTGTGCGTGGATAACCTCTACCTGACTCAAGAAGTCTATGGGCCAGCAAGAGGCAAACTGCTGCTCGACCTGGTACTGGAGACTGGGGGATGACCTAGTTGGTGACCTGGTGATCGATGGGAAGCTGGGTGACAGCAACCACGAGCTGATCACCTTCACCATCTGCCAAAAAGCTGGCAAGTCAGTGAGCAACACAGAAGTCCTTGACTTCAGGAAAGCCAACTTTGACAAGCTCAGGAGGCTTGTCAGTGAGGCCCTAAGGGACCATGACCACAAGGAGAGGGGAGTTCAAGAAGAGTGGTTGCTCCTCAAGGGAGCGA
>JAGPOW010002673.1:16023805-16050143 GCA_030014935.1 Caiman crocodilus | reverse complement strand
ACCAATCTCATTTCCTTCTACGACCAGGTGACCTATCACCTGGACAAGGGAGAAGAGATTGATGTCATATATCTTGATTTCAAAAAAGCCTTTGATCTGATTTCCCATGATCACCTCTTGGAGAAACTGGCCAATTGTTGCCTTGGGTCCGCCACGATCCACTGGCTTGAAAATTGGCTCCGTGGTCGGACCCAGAAGGTAGTAATTGATGAAAGTCACTCATCATGGTGTCCTGTGACCAGTGGGTCCCCCAAGGCTCTGTCCTTGGACCCATACTGTTCAAAACCTTCATTAATGATGTGGACACTGGAGTCAGAAGCGGACTGGCCAAATTCACCTATAACACCAAACTTTGGGGCAAAGCATCCACACCAGAAGACAGGAGGGTGATCCAGGCTGACCTGGACAGGCTCAGCGAGCAGGCAGACGAGAATCTGATGGTGTTCAACGCCGATAAATGCAAGGTTCTCCACCTTGGGAAGAAAAACTCGCATCATCCTTATGTTCGGCAATGCTATGTTGGCTAGCACTATGGAAGAAAGAGACTTGGGGGTCATCATTGACCACAAGATGAACATGAGCCTGCAGTGCGATGCTGCGGCTAGTAAAGTAACCAAAACGCTGGCTTGCATCCGTAGATGCTTCTCAAGCAAATCCCGGGACATCATTCTCCCCTTGTACTCGGCCTTGGTGAGGCCGCAGCTGGAGTACTGTGTCCAGTGTTGGGCTCCACAATTCAAAAAGGATATGGAGAAGCTTGAGAGAGTGCAGAGAAGAGCCACGCACATGATCAGAGGTCAGGGAAGCAGACCCTATGATGACAGGCTGAGAGCCCTGGCTGGGGCTCTTTAGCCTGGAAAAGCGCAGGCTCAGGGGTGATCTGATGGCCACCTATAAGTTTATCAGGGGTGACCACCAGTGTCTGGGGGAATGTTTGTTCACCAGAGAGCCCCAAAGGATGATGACTAGGTCAAATGGTTACTACAAGACCATTCTAGGCTGGACAAAAGGAAGAATTTCTTTACTGTCTGAGCCCCCAAGGTCTGGAACAGCCTGCCACTGGAGGTGGTTCAAGCGCCTACATTGAACACCTTCAGGAGCAAATTGGATGCTTATCTTGCTGGGATCCTATGACCCCATCTGACTTCCTGCCCTTTGGGCAGGGGGCTGGACTCAATGATCTTCCGAGGTCCCTTCCAGCCCTAACGTCTATGTAATCTATGAAATACCCAGCTGCAGAACTAGTTCACTTGACTGACAGAAGATTTACAGCATGGTTTATCCTAGCACTGATACAATGAACCCCAAATGCCAAACTTTTTTGCTTTCACATATTGAACTTCAGTTCATTAATTGCTTGAAGCACAAGACTTGAACAGAATCTGATTGACTGAGACAAGAAAGGGTTCCTTAAAATTCACACTGTAGTCAAAAATAATTCTTGCATTCTTCATTTCACCACCACAGATAAAAATCTAAACCCAGTGAAGCTGTTAAGCATATGGTCTGACTACTGATTCAGATTTCCTGCAATCTAGATCGAAGGTAAATGTGTCAAAGCAACCAGAAACAGAATTCATGACTAATCTTAAATTTGAATTTCCCTTTCTCCTCACATTTGGAAGTTTTTCCATCCTAACCTCATCCTTCTCCCATTAAAACTGCAAATGTAATCAAGAAACATTTTAATAGAATGGTGCATCCATGTATTCAAAGCAAAACTAGTTTGTTAATTTCTAAAGCTACCACCAAACCTCAGTATTCCTGCATGCAAAGAGGTTAAGAAATGTAGAAGGATTGTAAGGATGCCAAGTGTAAGATATTTGTTTCTAAGTTACCAATTCTTAAATTTAAGGCTAACAGTATATAGTGTTTCTGTATTTTAATGGTCTGATTTCAATTCTTTAGATAAGTGGATAAAAAAAATTTAAAACACACTGAAAAGTAATTGAAAACCCCTTAGAAAAATCAACAACTACAGAAAAAGATTCCATTTAGTAACTACTAGTATCATCAAGTTATTCATCACAAATCTCACATTAAGTCCCACCTCTTTCCTGTAGTTCTGTTGGAATTTGAGAACAGAGCTTGTGTTCATCTAAACTCCCACAACTAAGCAATTGAATTTCCTACATCCCTTAAAATACTATTCTTGAAAGCAGATTTCACATGGAGTCATGCAACATCCTGTTCATAGCAAAATGTTCCAGATGGAAAGTCTTTCATGCTGCTTTTATTTTTTCCCCTATTAAGCTTGCTCTGTTTCCTTTGCAAGCATTTACCCCAGGTTGATGCTACAACACTATGGCAAAAATCTAACAATTTTAAGGATTATCACAGAAACCAAACTTTAAAACAGTCTGGTGGGGGGGGGGGTGAGAGGAACCCTCACTATTCGCAGATTTGCAATTCTCAGTTTTGAATATTTGCGGTGCGCCATGCCACGCTCTCTCTCCACACAGCATGATGACACTTTGTTACTGCACTCTGGTGATACTTCTACATTTAGTATGTTGCGGTATCAGCTAAGGGTTTTATTACAGCAGGCAATAAAAAACTAGTTAGTATTTTATTAGTATTACTGTCTCCAGCTTGTTTATCCTAGCCTACTATTGGTGCGGTACAGTATTCATGGATTTCCCCATTTGTGGGGATCTCTAGAGCATATCCCCTGCGAATGGCGAGGGTCTCCTCTAGTGTGTGTGTGTGTGTGTGTGTGTGTGTGTGTGACACATACACACACATTATGTATATACTATTATATATTTCTAAATGTTACATATTTGTTAATAATTGCATATTTAAAAAAAAAAATCTCTACTTGCATTAACCAAATCATTAAATTACCAAAAACTTAAAGTAAGAAAAATTAAAATTAACACTATTTAGCAGTCTTGTTCTATACTGCCACATAACATCCACACACTTGGCAAATACTCTTAAAACTATTTAAATTTGGCTTGTGAAGCCAAAAGTTACCTACATTAACCAAGAAAAATCTTAATTTTCCATTACATTACACAAATTTCATTACAAATAGTTCATTATCTTGCAAAAAACTCCAGCTGAGTCACGATATTCCACAGATCAACCTAAAAAAAAAAAAAAAAAAATCAGTCAAATACTGAATCATATTGGAATTTTGAGTCATTTTATAAAGGTGAAAATCCTTCTAATTTTAGATATAGAACCCAGCTTAAAAGATTATCCAGAACAGTAAAAATATGCTAAAAGTATTAAACTTCAGATAAGTAATCGTGATGTTCAAGTTCCCCATTCGTCACACACGCTGTAAGGGATAACTGGTCCCTTCTCAAAGAATAGGCTTGGCAGGATTTGATTTTTAAAATAAGTTACATTGATAAATGTTAATTTCACCTCACACTCACACTGACAAAAAATAATTCCATTGTTAATAATCAAAATTTAAAGAAAGGGAACATAAGAAAAATAATGGCTGATGGAGTGTGTGATGACAGGGGGAGCAATGCTACAGAACCGTGCTGACTGTAGTTTATACTACAACTTACAGAAACCCCAAGGGACTGGGAACAAAGGAAGAGGAAGTGACTTAGTAAACAGGGGCGCTGTAAACAGGCAAGCAGAGCCAGGACTGATGTCAGGTCTGGTGCTCAGCTGGCAGCAGCCCTATGTTAATTATGTTTGTGGGCAGTTAAACTGTGCAATCCTGAAAATTTAAATTGATAAAAATCAAAATAAATGCTAAAAATAAACACAGATATTATCTGCCAAAATTATAAAAAAATATATATATAAAAATGAAATTCTGCCAAGCCTACCAAAGAAGCACATATGCACTACAAAAGTGGTTTTCAAACTTGTTAAAAAAGTCACAGAACTTTCTCATCACTTCTGCCTTGGAGTCGCTACCCTTATCTTAAAGACTGGCATGCAACCTGGCATGCATCCTAGCCCACTCTGCCATTACCTCCAATCTCTTTGCAGAGCCTCTAATGACCTATTGCAGAACCAAATGCAGTTTGAAAACCATTGTGGTTTAGGAATAATAACAAAACTGGTCTAGAACTTACTCTAGAGACATAAATCATTTCATGTTCTTTTATTAAAAAAAGGAAAGCAAAGAAAAAGAAAAATCTACCACATTATGAAGTACAGTAAATGAGACAATACAGCTAAATTACTTGTATAAGCCTAGGCCGTATCTATCTGTGCTCTAGCATATATCAACTACCTAATACATTCTGGAGGAAAAAGAGACATGTTTAAGGAAACCTGAAAAAGAGAAGATAAATCATTTCAGTTTTCCAAACTATTACAGTATATGCTTTTCAGATTAAAAATTTCTATTTTCTGTCTGTATACAGCTACTCTTTTAAGAGAAACGACCACCACTTCATAGCCAACATGAGAGAAACTGAATAGAAAAAGGTAAAAGGACCCAATACTAGTTTGCCATATAGGCCTTTAACTGCTACCAACATTTTGCACTCCACTTAAATAAGCAGTTAATACCACCAGCACTATACCCCCCCCCCCCCCCAAAAAAAAAACCAAACAAAACTATACTGATTCCCATTAAAAGCATCCATTTTGGTATGATTTGGTGTCAAGTTTGTTCATTTAAAGGGGAGTAGGGGGAAGAAGAGAAAAAAAAACAACCAACAAAAACCCCCCAAAAAGCAGCCACAAGTTCTGATACTATAAAAATGAGGGAGAGGGGAAGAAGACTAAAACTATTTGAAGCAAAAAAAAATAAAGATTAACAGCAGTAGAAAGACGATACTGGAATTATTTAGATGTCTATACAAAGGAACACTTAAGATCAGTGGTTCTCAACCCTTTCTGTACCATGACCCATGATGCTGCTGCCACTGCTGGGATCCTCACCCCAGCCATGCAGCCAGCGGCACAAGCAGCAATGGACACAGGGGAAGCAGATTGCACTGCCCTCACCTTCTTCCATTGCCCACTGCGTGGTTGTGCACCACGCCACAGTTCTACCCCACCACGACAGCCCAGCCATCACTCTCCTCAGGCCACAACTCTACTCTGGAGAGGAAGTGGGGTGGCAGGCAGTGACACCTGTGTCCCCTCGACCCCTTACATGTTGTCTGTGTCCCCCCTTTCTCCCCAGACTTATCTGCAGGGAGCTGCGAAAGCTGTCCACACTGTCTGGTTGCTACGTGCATGCGTGTACATACATGTACATGTGGCACCCTCTGCCTGATCACCCTCTTCCCACTCCACCCAGCCTCCAGCAGCCCCTTCCAGGCTGAAACTCTGCCAGCCTGCAAGGGGAAACCCACCATTTCCCCCATTTTTAAAGTTTGTTGATCGATTTTTTAAAGTTTGTTCGCAACCCTTTCATATATTCTTGAAACACTTTTGGGTCATGACCCACAGGTTGAGAAAAATTGTTTAAGATGATGCTTAAGATTTGGAGTTAAATAGTAATTTGACAATCCTGCTTTTTAAAGAAAGTTATTTCACACATATAAATGAGAGGTAAGGATTTCTTAGGGTGATATCTTTTACTGGACACTGCACAGTTGTGATGAAGATTTTGCATTCAAAAAGCCTAACTCCATCCCAAATAAACCATCAGGGCCGCAACATCACTGTCATGATGTGGGGTCCCAGGGATGGCTGTGATGTTCCTAGGACTCCATGACCATGCCAATTCTGCTCTGTGGGCATCTTCTCTTCTCGCCTGCCACATCTTGTTGGTAAAAATAACACTTAGGGAGGCTGCTCACAAGTTTCATAGTTGGTAGGGTTGGAAAGGACCTAAGCAGATCATCAAGTCCGACCCACTGCCACGGGCAGGAAAGAATGCTGGGGTCAAACATCCCCGGCTAGGTGATTATGCAGCCTCGTTTTGAAGACCCTCAGGGTAGAAGCGAGCACCACTTCCCTTGAAAGTTGGTTCCAGATCCTAGCTGTCCTGACTGTGAAGTAGTGCCTCTTGATATCTAGCCTGATCTACTCTCAGTCAGTTGACATCAGTAAACATAAGTTTATGGCCATTATTCCTTGTTACTCCCAGTAGTGCTGGGGGGGCGGGGGGAAACAGGGATTCTTCCATTGCCTGCTGGTCCTCCTTGGCCAGTTTACAGATGGCCACCAGATCTCCTCTCAGCCTTCTCTTGTGGAAGCTGAACAGGTTCAGGTCCCATAGCCTCCCCTTGTAGGGCCTGTCTTGCTGCCCCCTGATCATGTGAATAGCCCTCCTCTGGACCCTCTTGATGCTGGCCACATCCCTCCTGAAGTGCAGCACCCAGAACTGGAGGCAGTACTTCAACTGTGGCCTGAGCAGTGTCACAGAGGGGGAGGATCACCTCCTTGGACCTGCTCGTGATGAATCTGTGGATGCATGACAAGGTGCAGTCAGCCTTCCTGACTGCACCCCCACATTGGCAGCGCATGTTCATTTTAGAATCAATAATGACTCCAAGATCCTTTTCTGCTTCTGTGCTGATGAGGAGGGAGTTCCCTAGCCTGTACGTGTGCTGCTGGTTCCTCTTCCCCAGGTGCAATAGCTTGCACTTGTCCGTATTGGAACCCATCCTGTTCTCATCTAACTACCAGTATAACCTGTCCAGATCTAGTTGTAGCCTGTCCCTCTCCTCCAGCATGCCCACTTCTCCCCACATCTTAGTGTCATCCACGAATTTGAACAAGGTGCTTTTCTCCCCCTTGTCCAAGTTGCTGATGAAGAAGTTGAATAGTGTGGGCCTGAGGGCCGAGCCCTGGGAGACCTCATTGCTCACATCCCTCCAGGTCGAAAATGACCTGTTCACCACCAGTCTCTGGGTGTGGCCCTCTAGCCAATTTGTGACCCATCTGACTGTGTAGGCATCCATGCAACAGCTGCCTAATTTTTTAACAAGAATGGGGTGAAAACGGTGTCAAAGGCCTTCCTAAAGTCCAGAAAAACTACATCCACTGCAACACCTGTGTCTAAGGACTTTGTGGCCTGGTTGTAGAAGGCCACCAGGTTGATCTGACAGGACCTGCCTCGAATGAACCCATGTTGGTTACCCCTAAGCATGATCTCCCATGCTGGTCCCTTGCAGATGTGCTTTCTCAAAGAGCTTCCCCAGGACTGAGGTAAGACTAACAGGCCTCTAGTTTCCTGGGTCTTCCTTCCTCCCTTTTTTGAAAATGGGGACCACACTGGCCATTTTCCAGTCCTCTGGCACCTTGCCAGAACACAAGTGCTTGAAAAGCTGAGCCAGGGGTCCCGCAATGACCTCTGCTAATTATCTCAGCACGCTGGGGTGGAGATCATCAGGACCCACTGACTTGAACATGTCTAGTCCCACCAGAAGTTCCCCAACTAGGGCCTCACTGACCCTGGGCCTGGCAGTGCCTCCTCTGGGTCTGTCAGGGATCCGAGTGGGGGGGGGGGATGCTCCAGTCCCTACTCAAAAAAAAATGGAGGTAAAGAAATTGTTAAAGAGGTTAGCTTTGTCATCTGGTGTGACCACCAGATTTCCTAGTGTGTTCTGCAAAGGCCCTACGTTACCCGATACCTTCTTTTTACCCTCTATGTATTTAGAAAAGGACTTCTTGTTATCCTTAATCTGGGTCGCTAATCCCAGTTCCATCTCTGCCTTAGCCTTCCTAACAACCTCCCTACAGTCTTGAGCAATGGAGGTATAATCCTCCTTGGTGATGGCCCCTCCCTTCCATTGGGAAGGGTGAGTTTGTGTATGATCAAGGTCCTATGAGATCCCCCCCTAGACCCTGCAGGTACTTAAAACCCCTTGCTGGGTCCTGCTCCATGTCATTTTCGCATGAGACACCTTAAGCCTTAGGGGTTAGATGCGTGGGTCCAAAACCTTCCCTTTACCACATCCCATGCCTCGCAGGTGGTATATAAATATTGTCTCCCTAATGAGGTCCTAGTTTAATTCAGCCTCGTGTGGTCACTGGACACTGAAGCCCCTCAGACTGAGCACCTTGGGCGCTGGGATCTACAGCCTGTCATTGCGCTCTTCTGGTGCTGGGCTCACCACAGCCCTGTAGTTGCATTCTCTCTGGCTCTGGTGCTGTACACAGTAGAGCCCCCAATGAGGCTTCCTTCTCCCCTATTAGCCTCATCCCCGTCCACCGGTACAGATAATAACATAAACACAAGCCCCTGAGTTACAATATAGCAATAACACTGGAAGCCACACTCTGCCCCTTTAAGGAAGCAAGTGTTTCCCTCAGTATTGTGCGTCTCCTAGCCCCAGGTACCTTATGAGCTCCTGAAGTCCTATCAATCTTGTGGGCAGCATAACAGGCAATCAAAACTCCCCAGGTAACTCCTTCACACAGGAGCTTCTTCTTTTGGTGAGTGCTAGAGAACTAACCCCTGCCAGCCCTAGCCCTGGGGCTTATGTGTATCCAGAGCCCTGCCTCCTTCTGATCAGCTGACCGTGTCCAGGTGCCAGCTACTTTCCTCATTAGCCTGCTGCCCAGGCAACCTACAGCTGTAGAGCTGTGTGTCACTCACAGGGCTCTCTAGTCAGGCTACTTCTGCCCTAAAAGGAGAAAGCTTGTCTTAGTGTCCTGTGACAATCACTCTTAAGCCTCATTTAACCTCATTTACACTATATACAATTATAATGTTTTATTTTTATAAATTTGGAAGTGCCACAAGTGATGAAGACATTTGTGTAGACTTTGGGTATAAGTTACAAAACAGAGGATTATAAATTTTACATTTTGCCCAAAATTTTCTTTAGTTATAGCAGATACAAAGAGAAGATTCTCTTCATTTGGATGAGCTCATTCAAAAGTTCAAAAACTCTCTGGAAGTTAAAAAAACAAAACAAAACATAACCCAAACTCCAGGAAAACCAATTTTCCCTCTTTCTATTGAGAAATAAACAACAGGTAGAAGAGGATAACATTATTACTTCCAAAGTAGTAAAATATAAGATACAGTTTTCAAAAACTTTTAGGTGACAAAAAGTTATCCAAATCACTATTCATTTGTTTAAATAAACCAATGCTAAATATATTTTTGACAGACATTCACTCTTTCTATATTTAACAAATTTAAAATAGTTCTACATTATATACTTAATAAATATGTTTTTTAAATGATGCTCTTTGGACACTTAATTGAATTAAAATGATCGTCCAGATGTAACTTGGCATGAATCTTGAGTAAAAAAAAATCATTAATAAATAATGCATTATTCACCATGAATCATAGGAATGTAAATGTTAAGAATCTTAATACATTTAGGTTAAAGTTATAAGCCAACACAAGCCTTCTGAGAAGCAAAACCTACCAGACCTAGTGCAAATATTCTAGTTACTAAACAGCATATTGATAAGTGAAAATGGGCATTCTTTAGGCTAACTAAAAAACCAAAAAATACAAAAATGATAAAAAATAAATGATGTAGTTAAGATTTCCTGCTTAATGATTTAACTTATGGTTGAAACCAGGCTATATTATTTATCTTTAAAAGTCAATCAACCTTGATGCATATACACAGAAGTGCCACTGACCTAACCACTATTTCAATACTTACATGAAAGAAAAGGGATAATATATTAGCACAATAAGTGTTTTCCTCTTTTTTATGCTTCTACTGTAACATTACCACAGTATTTATAAATAACCGTAATTATTATTATTATTATTATTAACTCAAAGTTTAATTGGTCTATATTTCACCTGAAACAGGTAGCACTAGTTATACTTAAGTATAAGTAAATGCTCACATTTTAAACAGCCTTTTTCTACTTCATTATTTAGTGAAACTATATAATTTAGGTTTTTTCCAAGCTTGTTCTCAACCAGAGAAACTGGCAGCCATTTTAGCTCAGACTCTGAAAAACTGTCAAGTACTGCAATAATAAAAGTACACTTCTTCCACTAAAACTAGAATTTTTGCACTTTTTTAAAGCTCCCAGAGTGGTATTAAGGGGGAAATTGGGAAAATAAAACTATCAAGCAAGTGAAAAAGATAAGTTACTAAATCTGAAATGTACCTTTTAGTCATCAACAGAATCTCTTTATTTGCATTTCTCTAAAAGCATTTTTAAATTATTACCTGAAACTACACTGAAACTGTATAAAATAAGGACAAGGAGTACTTTCCATCTCAAATGGAGACAGAATGAAGAATTACTCTTTCCAAAATTTATAATAGTATCAAAACAGAATATTTTTATTCTAGGTTTAAATAAAAATGATCTAGTGAAACAAGTAAAAACTTAATATAGTAGAAGACTATTAAGGTCTCAAAGGGAAACAAAAGTCTGGAAGTCTCTAATGTTCCTTGATTTGGCCAAGTGTACTTGGCACTTTTGATAGTACCTGAACATGAAAAGTCCACTTTCCCTCTTCAGTACTTTTTCTCATATAGTGAGTACATAGTTTGGATGGTAAACTATGAATGAGGAAAGGCCATATAAAAATAAAAGTGGCCCTATAAACCAGCCTCTCATCTTGAGTCAAATCCCATTTGCAATTCTTATATATACAGTGGTGATGGTTGTTTTTCTAATTTGTCTTGGCACCACATTCTCGGGAGGATCCGAGAAATTATAGGCCAGTCAGTTTGACCTCAATACTGGATAACATTTTGAAAAAAATTATTAAGTCCATTTGTGAGAGACTGGCAGAAGGCATGATACTGAAGGCTAGCCAACATGGTTTTGTTGCAGGCAGGTCATGACTGACCAACCTCATCTCCTTCTATGATCAACTAAGGAACCCCTTAGATGTGAGATACAGTTAATGTCACATCCTTGGATTTTAAAAAGGCCTTTGATATGGCCTTCCATGACGCTTTTATAAAAAACTGGGGGGTGTGGGCTGGTAGAGTGTAGTCACGTGGGTTGGCAACTGGCTAATGGGTCAAACCCAAAGAGTGTTAGTGGGCGGGTCTGTATTGTCTTGGCGGGAGGTGGCCACCGGCATGCAGCAGAGTTCAGTTTTTAGTTTTTATGTTCAACATATTTATCAATGATTTAGATAAGGATGTGGAAAGCACACTGGCCTAGTTTGCAGACACGACTAAGTTATGGGGAAAAGCAGTCATACTAGGGGATAGGATGCAGATACAAGCAAACCTGGACAAGATGGAAAGGTGTGCAGAGTGGAACCAGATGCAGTTCAATAAGGATAAATACATAGTGCTTCATCTGGGGAGAAGTAAACAGTAACATGCATATAGGTTAGATGTCCTGGCCAGCACAATGGCTGAAAGGGACCTTGGGGTTATGGTTGATCACAGAATAAACATAAGCCGCCAGTGCAATGCTATAGCCAGTAGAGCTAATAGCATATCGGGATGCATTAGCCGATGCATCATGAACAGGGCTAAGGAAATGATATTTCAGTTTCATAGATGCTAAGGTCAGAAGGGACCTCAACAGATCATTAAGTCTAACCCCCTGCTTAGGCAGGAAAGAGTGCTGGTGTCAGATGACCCTAGCCAGATGCCTATCCAGCCTTCTCTTAAAGACCCCAAGGTAGGAGAGAACACCACCTCCCTTGGAAGCCCATTCCAAATTTTGGCCACCCTTACCGTGAGAAGGTTTTTCCTGATATCTAGCCTAAATCTACTCTGTCAGTTTGTGACCATTGTTCCTTCTTACCCCAAGATGCACCCTGGTGAACACAGCATTTCCGACCCCTTGCTGCATTCCCCTAATCAATCTGTAGGCAGCCACAAGATTTCCTCTCTACTCGGTGTTGGTTAGACCCCCAGTTGGAGTAGTGTGTCCAATTCTGGGCACCACACTTCAAAAAGAAACAAAATCTTGAAATGGTGCAGAGCATGGGCAACTGGTGCCTCCCACGTCTGGGGGGCATCAGATGGCCAATGGGGTGGGGAGGGGAGGGATCCCCCCAGGGCCAATCGCCGTGCCTGGAGCCACCAATAGAGAAACTGGAAGTGTACTTCCACTAGCAGTTCTGGTTTTGCAGCTGGCACTTCCAGGGTGTGCACAGCCAGCCAATCTCAGGGGGTGCACGTGGCATGCACCTGTGTGCACCTCCTATGCATCACCAATAGTGCAAAGAAGGGCCACAAGAATTATTAAGCGCCAGGAGGACAAACCTTATGAGGAAAGACTAAGGAATCTGGGACTGTTCAGCCTGGGGAAGAGAAGACTAAGGAGATACTTAATGGCCACCTCTAAGTATATAAGGGGTGATATCAGGAGCTGGGAGAAAAACTGTTCACTAGGGCACCCCAGGGAAGAACAAGGAACAATGGCCATAAACTGTTAGAGGATGGTTTCAGAATTGATGTAAGGAAGAACTTATTTATGGTAAGGGTAACCAGAATCTGGAATACGACTTCCCAAGGTGGTCCTGCAGTCTCCAAACTTGGAAGTCTTCAGAAGGAGACTGGACAGGCACCTTGTTGGGATCATTTGATCCCAGCAGCATTCTTGCCGAGAGAGGCTTGGACTCAATGATCTTGCAACATCCTTTCCAGCTCTTAATTTCTATGATTCTATGAGAGGGGAACCCCACCCCCTATGGTAATTCAGAGCTGGTACCCTCAGTTTTGAGCATAGGGCTATGGGCCCACAGTTCTCATGCCCTGGAGGTCTGAGGAGAGCAGGAACTTCTCTTCTGTGGGGCACATCAAACCAGTATCTGCAGTCCCCCAGGAATGGGGAACAGGAAGCAAAGCTCCCAATATATTCCCCAGAACAGGTTGATCCTGGCCTGGGGAAGAGGTGGGAAGCATTACTGCCTGCTCCCCTCCCAAGCTAGTCAAAACTACCACCCAGCACCTCACACCAGGGGCTCTAGTCTGGGGAGTGAGTGGGGACAGCTTTTTGAACCCTGGTTCCCAGCCCCCAGATTTAAATGCGTTCCCACTGCCCAGCTGGGGGCAGGGGTAGCATTTAAAGCCCAGGAGCCGGTCAAAGGGCTATCAATGACAGGGCTGGAGTAAGGCTGGGCTTTCCCATTTCTGAAGCTGACAGTGGGAGGGTTTTGCTCTGTGACTTGGCTAGAGCAGTGAAGTCCAGCCAATTCAGAGGTAAGTAGACAAGCATTCATTCAACTGGTAGAAGCTCCATCAAAGGCAACTTCTACCTCATCAGACAAGATAGAAGTTTCCACCAGACCCACTATTTTTGGTCCAGTAGAAACTGCTTGAATGCTTTGTACACCTAAGGCATCTACCAGAACAGCTGTGATTTCACCAGGGAGAAATGCAATGCTTTCATTCACCCTAAGTGCAGCACTTTTCAAAGGAACACTTCATCTTAAATAAAAAAGATCCTGGTACAAATAGTTTAGAGAATCACTGCATTAGTTAAACTGTATCTTAGAATTCCTTCCTTACTTAATAATTTAAGCAGACATGTCAGACAGGTGTTTTTAGCATATTTATCTTTTAGCAAGATATTTATTTTTTTAGCAAGTTTATCCTTCTGCTGCACCATCCCCCCTCAAAAAAGTAATACAATAAAATCCTGTAATCATTTATACTTCATGCTATGTTTTATGCTACATGGTGTTGGCTACAAATGTCCAACTTGGGATCCTTAAAATTCTGGTTTATTAGGCAGATTGAAGCACTGTAATGAAGTTAAATCACAAACCTTGGGGTTGGTCCCCCCTCCCCCCCCCCCCACACATACAAGGTAGCAAGCTACAAGAATCAGGTATACCTATCCCACAGGCGCTGGAGTCTGTCGTCAATGGCCAGTCGAGGCTTCTTCCAGCGTGGTGTGATCTTCCAGAAGGGGGTCGCCGGCTGGACAGGTTGGGTGCTGGTCAAGTTGGAGATCAAGAGGGTGCCCCTGAGGGTCACTTTTCACTGCTTTTTTTATCTGTCCTTGGCAGATAAAATGGTGACTCCCCATTTTACAGGTTTGCCCAATCCAGGGGTCGTTGACCCTCGTGGGACTTCCCCCTCAGTGGCTACTGGATGGCATCTGTCAGCCACAGGGGTTGTCTGCACGTACGTGCAGGTTTGGGAGTCTGCTGATGAATTTTGAATAGGGCTCTGGGAGCAGCCAATTTGGAGATATTCAGCCCAAAAGTTGGTCCCCAGTGTTGATTAATTCAGACCAGGGCTTCTAGCCCTTGAACAGTAACATTTAGAGATTTCCCGGTTGCTACATTGGTTGAAAGGTGAGGAGTATAAAATATAAGCTACAAAAGTAATGCCATGGCACACAAATAGATAAAAATACCAAAATACAAGGGGAGATACAAAATGCATACATACACATTTTAAAACACAGGAATTTAAGATAAGGAATTTTAAAAATTCCTTATCTTAAAGTGAAAGAAAGAGGAAGGAAGAAAAGGTAGACGAGGAAAAACATATCCAAGGAGGGGAGAGCAACTGCAGGCAAGAGGAAAAGGGCGCTTTCTGCTACAATGGTATTAAAAGAAAATTCTCACATTAAATTTTAGATGATACATAGGTGCTAAATAGATAGTCTTTGAAATTCAATTTTCCACAGTTTGAGAACAGCATTCAGTAATAGTACAAGCTTCCCCATTACACAAATCTATCACAGCCTGTTCTAAATGGATCAAAAGAAGTAACCATTTCAGATTACACGTCAATTCAATCCTTTGCATCTTGAAAAAAGGAAGTTAGTGCTTGTGATTACAAGGACTGTATCATGGAATTCACGTTTCATCAAGAACCCTGAAACAGTTTAATTGTCACTAATTTGAAATGGTAAAACTATAAATAACTATGCAGAAAAGGTTGAAATGATCAACAAATATTCTTGAAAAGCTGAAAAACTAAAAAGGGTTCAGAAAATAACTAGAGGATATAATCAAGAACCAGAAAGCTTGGTAACAGTGAGAGGCTTATGTTCAATCTAGCTGATTTATCTGAGAGGAAAATTATACTGCTGTTACAAAGACCTGTAAGGCAAAAAACTAAAGGGCTCTAACCTAGTACACACAAGACAAAGAAAGTTCAGGGAATGACCGAAAGTTGAACCTATATGCATTCCAAAAAATTAAAAATATCCCTTTACAAACAACCAGACAAACAACCAGAGTTTTACTTACCATCAGAACAGCTTACCTAGCAATATGGTAGATTCATCACTTGCTACCTCTAAATCAAGATTCTATACCTAGCTTAAACAATACATTCTACCTTAAGTAGCAGCATGGATTTGATACAGAAGTTACTGTGTGGAATTCAATAGCCTCTCCCATGGAGGAGGTTCAACCAATCTCAAATGAATGAATGAATGAATCAAATCAATGAACTGATATTGCACTTGCCACACAATAATTTTCAAATGCTCTTGATGTTTCCTACTGAAGTAACTCTATTCAGTCTGCTAGGGTAGTCAGTAAGGCAAATTTTGCAGGTACACATGCAACAGGCAAGACCCAATCAGATGCGAGGAAAAATTTCTTTATGGTTTGAGTGTCCAGAGTCTGGAACAGACTCCCACCAGAGGTGGTACAGTCACCTACCCTGGAGATCTTCAAAAGACTGGACACGCGCTTACCTTGCTGGAGTCATCTGACCCCAGCAGTCTTTCCTGCCTAAAACCAGTGGGGCTGAACCTGATGATCTCATGAGATCACTTCCAGCCTCTTCTAACTTATATGAATCTGTAAAATGATATGATGTGCTGCCACCAGACTCTCATACTGATGGGAACACTCCAACTATCTGGAATACTACCTCTTCTCTCCATTCAGAAATTTCCAAAGTGAGTACATCTTTAGTGGCTTGTTCAGCCTGGAAAAACTGCGGCTGCTGCTGGTATCAAAGGCCCTGTTATGAACAATTGCTCTGCTCTTCTCCAGTTTTATAGTATAAAACATGATATGGACAGCAAGTTTTTTGTTTGTTTTTTTCTTTTAAATCTGTTCTGCAAGCCCCTGTGCAGACTCAATAATCCTGTAAATCTGAACTCCTGAACCTCAGCATGCTACCATATCCTGAAGGTCATTCAGCAATAGGAAATATATGGGATTTCTTGGGCAATGGACAATTCTAGGAACCGGGGGGAAAAGGGGCAAAATATTATATATGCATTGACTGCTGTGAAGCTTCCCATAATATGCATTAGAAAAGTGGAGGGAGAAAGGAAGGCAAGCAACAACCATTAGATACAGAAATCCTCAGCAAAACAGACACTCGTTTTTCTGCAGTTCAGTTCACACCTGCCACTTAACACCTTGAAAAGCACACTACTTAACTATCAGGTCTACTGTTGCAAGTCTTCCTTCTAGTTCCCTTAATAACTATGTTGGTTAAGTTTTATATGGGTTGTCTACTTGCTTACAAGGAAATGCACAGCCAGTTTACGAAAAAGTTTAAACGAAGTATCAGAAGAAACAAATTAATTTATACAATTTAAACATATGATAACCCATAATTCTCAAGTAGCAATCATAACTTTACAGTTAAAATGATATTTCGTAAAAGTAATACCTTACCATCCGATGAGATACAATACACACCCATTAAAGCAGTCAACTCCTTTCACGAGTTTAAATGAAAACAGTACTGTACAGCTGATGGTGGTTAAAAAGGGAAGAACACCCCTCCCCCGCCACTAAACCCAGCACAGCTTGTCCCAGCTCAAAAAAATCAGCAAATGCCTCAGCTATCACTCACTCATGGTCATGATTACGCATGGCCAGGACCTGAGCAAATATATCATCTCTGGTTTCTGTGCCTCCAATGTACTTGCACCTGCACCAATATTGACCTGAGCACTTTCTGGTTGTTGGAACTGGTTCAGGAAGCCATCAGCATTTCCAGTCTATTCAATGTGAAAATTCTCACCTCTAGCTACCCTAAAACACTCTGTGAAGGGCACAGCAGACTACAATATGTGGATATCATTGCCACAGTTATGTCTGAAATTTTTTAAGGTAGTGCTGTCTTACTTGCCCTTCCAAATGCATACATCACCACAGTTCTGTACCCGCTGATCATGTCACCATTTTTCATGTTATCAGCATACTCAAGATAGTTTCATGAGGGGGGGAGCAAGCACACTTCAGAGACTGCACCTGGCACAGCATCACTCTTTCCTGCCTAGGGCAGTGGGTCAGACTATGATCTACTAAGGTCCCTTTTGATTCTAAACATCTATGAAATCTATGAAACCATACTCCATTGATACCAATGCCATTTGGAAAGAATTAGGTCTCAGTTTCTCCAAGGATCTAAATACCATATCTCCTCAGTCCTATGTCTTTATGGACCTTGCCAGTATCTCCCTCACTGTCTGCCAATCTCTGTAAAACCAGTAAATAGTGTATCACACAGTTAGCATTTACCAGATCCTGTGTATAAACATACATAAACAGTGGCAACTTGCTTGCAATCAGGAATATCTCACCTAACAGAATCACCTTCTGGCCTAGTAGTGCAAATGCACAAAAGATCATGTGGGTAAGAAAGTGTCATATGAATGTATTTCAAATTTCACCACCACTCCACTCCCAGCGCCACTGCCACCAGCTGCCCAGCGCAGTTCCAGCTCTTCCTGGTGTGCAGGTGGAGGCAGGGCATTGACCCAAGGCTACACTAGGCAGCTGGTGGCAGTGGAGCTAGGAGCAGAGCAGCAGTGAAATCTGGCGTGGATGTAGCATCCTCCCAGCACTGCTGGTGCCCACTCCGAGCTCAGCCCCATGCAGCCCACCCTACCCTGTGCAAATCCAAAGGGCACATGCCCTCCCAGGGTACCAGCAACTGCAAGAGACACCTCCCCACAACAAGCGGTGGCTCTGGCTCCCCTCTGCCCCACCTGGGCAGCGCCTGCCCCTGCCCCCTCCCTCTTTGATCTCGCCCCACCATACCTTTCCCTCCCCGCCCCCTTCCACAAGACTGGACAGAATCAGAAATCAGATCACTATCGGCCAATATGCCTCCTTAAATATCAGTTATCAGTATCAGCCCCAAAAATCTCTATCGATGCACCGCTACTTGCAAAAGCAATATTTTTCCCAGTCAGACAGGCTTACTGCCCTTTGGTGAATCAGAGCACACAACTACAAACATACAGTCAGTCAAAGACCAAACATCAAGCCTATGCTCCTGTAACTCAAAGGGGGTTGATTTAGCTGTTGCTTCAAAATTGTTAGATCATCAGAAAGGACAAGCAGTCTCTACTGAAAGCTCCAAAATTCTAACAGTTTCTAATAAAGGCTCAAACTTCAGTTCTAGACAATACAACCTAATGCTATCAGAAGTTTTAGGCCAAATTTCCAAATCAAGCACAGACAAAAGTTTACTAATCCAGCTTTCCACTCCAAGAATCCATTTCACTAGGCTGCCAATGAGTCAGAAGCAGCAATGTCCCTCCCTATGCTTCTGCCAAACTACCAAAACCAAAACATTTTCAGACTGCAAAGCTTTAAAGTAGGTGTTATTATAGAAAAGCAAACTATAAATGTTTAGACCAGGGACAGACAATTATTTTGGGCAAAGGGTTTCTGCCCTCTACTGAGTGTCTGGCAAGCCATTGAGGGCAGCATGACAGGCAGGCCAGGGCAGATTAATATTAATCTTCTAAATTTTTTAGGGGCCCTGCAGGCTGGATAGAATGGCCTGGTAGGCCACATCTGGTCCCCGGGCTGTATTTTGCCCACCCCTGGTTTAGACAGACCAGGGGGAGTTAAGAAGTGAGAGAATACAATGCAACTCAAAAAAAACCTTCTGAGATATAATAATCAGAATAAAATTAAATAAAAGCATGTATTTTTGCATTGAAGGAAGGAGCATAAAATAGCATTTGGAGCAATACACATAAGTCTCTTTTCCAATTGTCATTTGGCTCTCATGTCCCAATGAAAGTGGCTTACCACCTTTCAGATGGGCACAGGTCTTTATTAAATGGATAGTAAAAGTGACCTTGACTAGGGACAGACATTCAAAAAACCAGAGGCTTGAATTGGTTCAATTTTTGCAGGTTACTTTAACCTGTGTAGACTGAACCAATTTGTAAGTGAAGAGATATTTGCTTTTGACTTCGACAGAGCTGCCGCAAATTGTGTAGGGTGAGCAGCAGCACCAGGGCTCAGAGGAGTGGCCATGACCCCCAAAGCCATGCCTAGTGCGCCACTGCCATACACCCTATACCTTCTGTGGCAACTATGCCTCCCTGCTCCCACCTGCAAGAACAGCGCCCGCACCAGGAAGAGGCTTGTTCTCCTGGGACACCATCACAGGGGCTGCTGCCCCATCAGGATCTCTCCCCTCTTGCCACTCCAATGACAGGGGCCATGGCACAGCCAGAGGCCAGCCAGCATGGCCCCTTTAAGCAAAGGGGCCAGAGAGGGAGTTTATTTCCCCCTCCCTCCGACATCTTCCCAAGAGAGCAAGGAGGGGGCTTATTCTGCTGCTTGTCTCGTGCAGGGAGTGATTGACAGAGGCAGTAGTCAGGGCTAAGACTCTGGTTGCAGTTCCCTGGGGGAGGAGAGGGAAATAAACCCTCTCTCTGCCCCCTTTGCCTCAGGGGGCCACACCAGCCAGCATCTGGTCACGCCCCTGCCCCTGCAGCAGCAAGGCAGGAGCAACCAGCAAACCCCAGCTCAGGTCCATGCCGATGGGACAGGGAGGGGGGAATTAAACCCTGTTTCCCCCTCCCTGGCCAGTGCACTTGAGGCTACTGCAGGGCCTGGCCACACCCCCCGCCACTCCAGCAGCTATGGAGAGGAGTGGGGGTGGAATGCCTCAAAGGACTGCTCTGCCCCAGCCAGGCAGACCCCAGCTGGGGTCCCAAGGAGAGAGGCAAGGGGGAAATAAAAACCCTCCCTGTCCCCTTCACCTCAGGGGGCCATGCCAGCTGATACCTAGCTGCCCCCCACCCACCCCTGTAGTAGTGTTTGTGTGTGGGGTGGGGAGGGGGGCAGGGAAGGAGAAACAACCCCAAAAGGCTGCTGCCTGTGCTGCTGGGACAGGGGACAGAGGGGGGAATAAAAACCCGCATATCCATTTGCTTCACACTGCTGCTGGGGCTTGCCACACCCCCACTGCTGGAGCAGCGAGCAGAGAAATGCTTGGCAGGAACTGCTTTGCCCCTGCCTGGCAGACCCCAGCTGGGGTCCGTGCTGATGGGAAAGGGGAGGGAGTAAGGGAATAAACCTCTTCCCTGCCCCCTTTGCCTTAGAGGGGCCGGTGTCTGACCACAACCCTACCCCTGCTTAGGAGCAGTGGGGTAGGGACAGCCCTGTCCCATCTGAGCAGAGACCACAGCCCAGCCCAGGGCTCTAGGGATGCAGGGGTTCTAAGGACTCTGGTTTTAGTTAAACTAGCAAGGGGTCTGAGACAGAATCTCCATAAACTGGTTTGACCGCAATCAATTAAGTCTAACACTAAATACAACCAGGTTCATCTCAAACCAGTTTGGGCTGTTTTGAAACTGGTTTAGGTGCACTGAACTTATGTTTTGTTCCAGGTTTAAACCAGTTTCTGCTCACTGAAACCAGTTTACGTGTAATTTCTGTCCCTAATTCTTGTGAAGACTGTGCAATGTTGAACACACAATTTCTAACTGACAGCTAACTGATATCAGCTGCTTCAGCAGCTCCTAGGCATTGTGCTTTTGTAGCTGCTGTGCTAAAAAGATGAAAAAAGTGGAGTTGTATTCTTTGCATATTTATGTTTAGTTATTCCAGTATGCTGCCAATTTTTTCCTGTGAAAAGCATTCAAGACAAGGGAAATGGAAATTAAACAGTTCTCTTTCTAAAAATTAATTTCATGAGGAAAATGAGAAGTACTTCCCTAGTCAAGAGGGGGTTTTCCCTTGTTGAATTTCAAAGGCCTGTTGCAAAAAGGGTTAAACCTAAAATTCTCTTTTTAATGAAAAATTAAGCAACCCAGCTAATAGAGGTTACTAATAGTTCACACTGCAGATGTGTACATTTTTCTCTCTCCCCCTTCCATACCCATGTACTTTAAAAAAAAAAAAAAAATCTCATACATTTTACCCTGGAACACACTGAAAATAGATTAAGACTATATCGCCAGATGTAGCCAGAAAGTCAGTTTTGTGAAATGGGGCCAGAGGAGGAAAGTGGGAAAGAGGAGCACGGGTGGGGGAGGGTGGGAAACAGATAGAATAGGAACATTAACAATACAGCACTGCAAAATATTGCATCTCTCTGGTAGAAAAATCCCCAAAATCTCAAAGGAAATTGCTAATGTATCTGCTTAGATAAGTAAAGTTTCATACATCTGGCAAGTCAGGACTTGCAGGATAATTCACCACTTTGAGACTGCCAGAACTGCAAAACAGCATCAGATTTCCCCCACAGATTAAATGAGTTAGACAGAAAACTACTGCTTCCAAAGAATGAAAATACTATTTTAGAACATAGGAACATAAGCAAGCACCACGCTGGGTCAAACTAACGGTTCATCTAGTCCAGTATCCCATCTCTGACACAGTGGCCAAAGTGGATGCTTTAGAGGGAGAGCAATGAACTGGCTCTCTAGAGTAACCCATACCCTATTCATTAACCTCCTTGGTATCTGCCATTAAAGAACTCAGGTTTCACAGGGGAAAACATCCATTGCTGGGTTGGTTTCAAAGGAGGCTTCCAGAACCACATTAGTGCACCCTGAGCCCGAAATAAGTAGTAATGATTCACGAGTAAAAAAAATAAAAAAAATGCTGAAATACAACTGTGGCTAAAGAAAATAGGATGCAGGCACATGGAGTTGAAACTGAACCAAAGTATAAACCTCCCATGCTCTGTAGCAGCCGTCTATGGGGATACAAACAGTAATATAAACGGAGAAAAAGAAATAATGTTTTTGCCAGGACCCAGTGATAGGTAGAATTTCTAAATGAATCAATAGATTCCAGTCTGGGAAAAGAGATGGAAGTGGGGACTGAAGTAGAAAGGAGTAGAAAAGGGGTAGGGGGAAATTATAGGGGTTTAGAACACACGGCGAATAAAGGAAATTCCATTCTGAACTTAGTGAACTTGATTTACAGATTTTTGTGCAAGTCTACATACAACTGGTGAGAATTAGGTAGTATTGAGTCATACCAAGAAACTTTTGTGGCCAAGTTTGTTCATTGTCAATTTTTCTAAATAGTCTCAACATCAATGGAAAAGGTGACCAAAAAGCTTTTTGACATAAGAACCAGCAACCTACAAACCAGTTCATATTTATGACTATCCTACTATTACAGTCTGTGAGCTTTGCAAATGGAATGGAATTTTTAGTAGGAAATACCCGCAAAGACATCCACTAGACTAGTAGTCACCAACCACTCACAATTGACTGGTTGATCTCAGTCTGCAGGGACTGAACACATACATGTATACCCCACCCCCAGACTGAGATACAGAGATACAGCTGCTCCAGGAGCAGCACGAAGCAATGCATGTCCCACTGGTGGGCTGAGCCACGCCCCCTGCTGCCAGGGCTGGGCCAGGTGAGTGGAATTATTGCCCTCCATGCCTTGCCATGTCCCCCACCACTGAGTGTGTGGGGCCACAGCTGGGCCAAGTGGTGAGGAGATTGGAGCCTGGGTGGGTCATCCAGACATGGAGGGAGCTCCTGTTACTGTACACACCCTGGTGGAGGCCCTGGTGGCACATGAGCCCCTGATTTGTGCACAGGGCAGAGGTGGCTGCAGCTGCGTGTTGGGCTTTGCACCCTGAGCCCTGCTGCAGGTGCCCCCAGAGCAGTGCAACACCACGTGCTTCCCGTCGCTGGGTGGGCAGGGAGCTTGATGCACATAGCATCACGTCACTCCCGAGGCAGCTACAATGGGGTTCAGGGCACAAAGCCCACTGTGCAGCTGCAGCCACCTCTGCCCCCTGCACAGATCGGGGGGCTCATGCAGCAGCGGGAGCCCCCATGCACGTGGACAAGTTGCCTGGGCTCCAATCCTCCTTCCAGCCGGTCCAGCCAGGCCCCATTCACCCCAGGCCCAGCCTTACTCTCTCCTTTACCATGGGGGCCTCAATCTGCACCCCTTTGCCTTTTCCCTCCCCAACAAACTGACCTGCTGGGTTGGCGGCGGGGGAGGGGGGCGGCACACGATCCTGGATTACACTTCAATTAAAAAAGGTCATCTGGTACTTAAAAAGATAGAGACCACTGCACTAGACAATCATCAGAAAAGGACCACATTTCTCGATCTTGTCTTAAAAGCTTTAGCTCTTTTGAAAGAGTGCCCTGTTTAATTCTGCACAATTTAAAACAAAGTGATTAATACTACTCTCCTAATGGGGGAAAAAATTTGGTAAAACTCACAATGAGGAGGTTTTGCCTCAGGCAAGTAGATTATTTTCTCCTTCCTCCCGATCATGTACAGAAATATTATGTAATATCTGACATACTCATTGTGTGGTTTGAGATAAATCCATATAACTTTTAAGGGCTCCTAAAAATCATGTTTTCACCTTGTAACTAGTGGGCTACTATCCATACGCCACATTCTAAAAGGCAAACCTGCTTTTCGGACTGTCAGGTCAAGTGTCCACTAGGGATTTACCAATGGAACTGTTTCCTTTCAAATGAAAGTGAATGACAACAACAACAACAACAAAAAACACTTATACTGGGACTAAAACAGGTGTCAAACATATGCCCCATGGTGCTGTTCTGTCTAGCCCCCTGGGCTAGGGAAATTGGACACATGACCTGCCACAGAGCTCAAGGACCCCTGTGGACATGGCACTCAGGGACAAGAGGGTGAGCAAGAGCTTTGCTAACAGTCCCATTCTTCCTGCAGTTGCTTGGCCACTGCATTACTGTCACCATTGTCCCAGACTGGCCCTGCCGCCCCTCCCCCATGCAGTATCCAGCCCATGAAGAGCCCTGCAGTCCAGATCTGGTACAGAGACAGTTTGACAACCCTGGAATAAAAAATACCTAAATGGGGTGGGTGTGTTATACCACAATACATTACCTATGTGAATCCACACCTTGGGTTATAACAAGAAAATTTCACACATATTCAAAACCTATGATGGGGCGGCCAACCAGCAAGTGATAAAAGTGCTTCAGGCAGCCTGTGTGTGACACCTGGGAGATCAGGGAAGGGTCAGGCAGCATACAGCAACAGATATGGCAGAAAGCAGAGCAGGAGATGAGGCAGAAGGCACAGAATAGGGAGCAGAAAGCAAAGCAGCAGACCTGGCACAGGAAGGGGATCAGAGTGGCACTTGCAGAGAGGGGAGGACTTATCCTTCAGAATCAGAGGACGGATTCTGAAATCCTTTGAAGTAAGACTACCACTGACCAAAGCTGGGCAGACACACAGTCAAGTAGGAAGATGAATACTGACAACCATCAAATATAAGGTTTGGTTAAAAGTCTTAGAGCTGCAAATCAAATGTCAATATAAATATTGACAATATTTTATAAACATAAAACTTAGGGGTGGTCAATTATTTCAGCTAGGGAGCTGCTTAACAAGTTTTGGTGAGTTGCCGAGGGCCACAAGGGTAGCCCCACCCCCAATTACCATCTCAGCCCCAGAAGTCCTGTCCCTAACCCCTGACCTTTGCCACCAGAAGTCCCTCCCCTTGCTCCTAGAAGTTCCCTTTTTGGGAAGGAGGGGTTTGCCATTTTGGAACCAGAAAAAAAAAAAAATCATATGCTAAAAGTCAAACATCTATTATACTTAAATTTTATTTTAAAAAATATTTTTGTCATGATTTGTATTTGTATAGTGTATATAGAGATGATTCATAGTAGCTCAAAAATAAAGCCTGCCAGCAGTGGTGGTGTAACAGCTAAAAACTATGTCTGTGTGATAAAGATGCTTGCTGAAGGCTCTATGAAGATTAGACCAAGTGTTTTTTCTGTCATTTGTTTAGATATTAAGCTATATGTTGTTGCTAAGAGTCTAAATAAAGTTTAAGATGTAGTAAGGCCTTGTATAAAGTAAGGCCTAGTAAATTTAGTAAAGCCTTGAAGTAGTAAGGCCCTGTGGCATCAGTTAAAATTAACCTTATCAGAAGAATGCAAGGCTTATACTGCTACTGGTCAGTCTAAGGACAGTGGAAGTAAAAAGAATCTGAATGGCTGTGAGTTATCAGCGCAGCTCACAAATTATAAATTGGCTGGCACATCCAGAAACCATTCAGAAAAAAGATGTAGCTCTGTGAAAGAAGTACTGATTTAAGATTAGCTGCTAGCCTGAATCAGTGGGCCCATGGACCTTGAGGAGTTCAAGGACTGAATAACAGGTTCTTTCCTGGTACCCCTTAGACAGCACTGAACAGGGATGCCTGACTTTGCAGAAGATAAATTTGTTGTACATCAGGCATCAGAGGGGACTGCCGATAAGTTGCCAATACAAATTCTTATTGTCTATCTGTTTTGTTATCTTAGTATACTACGCGTAGTTGTGTTTTTGTTAAGACAATAAACCTTTCTTGCCTTTCTACCCGCAACCATACTCTCAATCCTGAACCTCTGCTGGCAGCTAGGACAGGTGGCAGCAGCAGCAAGCAGTGGGCCCTCAGGGTGCTTGTGGCCCATGCAGGTGCTGCCATGCTGCCTTACAGCAGCATGTGGCTCTGGTCAGTTCTGGGAGTTGCACGTGGTGACAAGGAGTGGAGCCAAGCTAGCCTGCCTCTGTTGCTTACGACTCCCCAAGGTGCACTCATGCGCATGATGGAGTCTTCCCCACTTCATTACTATGTGCAGGTCCTAGGACTCCACTGGGAAGCAGGGGGCTGTATAGTATAGTATCTAGGGTCAGAAGGCGCCTAAAGCAGGCCGAGTGACAGGGTCACAGAACCCCAGCCAAGTACCTATCCAATCAATTCTTGAAGGTGCCCAAGGTAGGAGCAAGAACAACTTCCCTAGGAAGCTGGTTCCACATCCTAGCCACCCTGACTGTGTGAAGTAGTGTTTCCTAATGTCCAACTTAAACCTGCTGTCCAGTAACTTGTGACCATTGGTCCTAGTTACCCCTGGTGGTGCTCCAGAAAAAAGCTATTTCCTGCTGATCTCCCCTCAGCAGTTTATAGGCTGCCACCAGGTCCCCCCTCAGCCTCCGTTTACTGAGGCTGAACAGGTTCAGTTCCCTCAGACGCTCCTCATAAGGCCTATCCTGCCTCTCAAAGCCGTCCACATCCCTCTTGAAGTGCAGTGCCCAGAACTGGACACAGTACTCCATCTGCGGCCTGACCAAAGCTGCATAAAGGGGGAGAATCACCACCTTGGACCAGTTCAAAATGCATTGCTGGATGCACGCTAGGGTTCGGTTGGCCTTCCCAACCACCATCTGACGTTAGCGGCTCATGTTCATCTTGGCGTCAACAATGAAGCCAAGATCCCGTTCCACCTCCGTGCTAGCAAGAGGGAGCTTCCCAGCCAGTATGTGTGCTGGGGGTTGCTTCTCCCCAGATGCATCACCCTGCACTTGTCCACATTGAAT
>JAGPOW010002673.1:15986314-16018258 GCA_030014935.1 Caiman crocodilus | reverse complement strand
ATCTGACCCCGGTGCTCTTTCCTGCCAAGGCAGGGGGTCGGACTAGATGATCTGCCCAGGTCCCTTCCGACTCTAGATACTATGATACTATGAACATGAATGAAGCACTGAGCACACATACCCAAATAGTCCTGAGAAGGTTAGGTCAAGGCACCATAAGCCACAGCGCCATACTGAGCAAGACTAATTAGCTCTGCCACAGTAGTATGGTGAAATTGCTTGATACCCAAGCTAGGCCAGATAATACCACATAGCATAGGGCCAAGCAGACATACCTACAAGCTCTCAGCAACATAAAGCTGAGTGATGCTTTTTCAGTTCACCAGAGACAGAAATGACCATCATAGATCACTTGCTTTTTGACTTTTCACTAAAGAAATTAAATCTTCTAAGGAACCCTGGCTTAAATGCTGCCCTTTATGGGGTAGAGCAGGCTGTTGCACTACAGTGTATCAGGCTGCTGCTCCTCCCACTGCTGTTGCTGGGTCTCAGGGCCTTCCCTCCCTCCTCCAACTTTCACTTCCTGACCCAGCAGGGATAGAGCAGCAAGGCCCAGAGGAGCAGAGAGCCTGCAGCCCATGTGGGAAGCCACTCAGAATTTGGACAGCTCTGAGGCAGTTTTAAAAATAACTTCTTTGCCTCAGTGCACTCCCTTGTCCCATGCACTTCTTGAACAACTTGCAAATTAAATACTGAATATGATTTTCATCTAAATGAGAGTCAGTTAACCCTGTACACAACGGACAAGTTATAAAATCAGGATCCACATTCAGCCATGCTGCTTGCAAACTCCAATGCTGACTACCTACTGTACAACAGAAAAAATTAAGCCAATGGCTGTAAAGGAAACATTCTCAAAAGAAAATAAATATTTTTTATAATAGCTTGTTACTATAAACAGTGTAGCTATCCTAGTCTGAACAAACTGCTGCTTAGTGCTATCTCCCAATAGGCAGTAGACAAATCTGAACTAGGTTGGGATTGCTCTGCCCTTTATGCTCTGGAACAGAGGTGCTCTACTCCCAGCCTGCAGGCCACATCCAGCATCCAGAGGCTCCCCATTGGGTCTGTGGGAAGCTCTGTAGACCATGGTTCTGTATACTAGACTGGACATGCAGGACCCAATCCCAGAACATGGGGCCAAACAGGGGTAACTGCAAGTCTGGCACCAGCCATGATGCAGCACTAAAGCCAAAGTTGTTGCCACCATATGTTCTGTGCCATCACCTGGAGCCAGAGCCAAAGCCACCATGTCAGGTAAGCAGCTATGGGAAGTGGGAGAGGGAAAAGGTAATTGAGGGGGGGGGAGAGGAAAACAAAGAATGGAGACATGGGGTAGGGAGGGCAGAGCAAGGCAAGGTGACAGGAGGCAGGCTGCTTGCTCCGAATAGCTGCTTTCCCCACTGCAGCAACAGGAATGCGGAGCATATTTAAAATGACCCTGCAATTATTAGATTCTATACATGGGAAAAACTATAACAAATTTATCATTTGCCATGTATAGAATCTAATTATTACAGGCTCATCTTAAATTTCAAGTCGTCTTGGATTCAGGTAAATATGGTACATAAAGAGAAAGGAAAAGAAGCATGGGCCAAAGCATCCTTATGTTGTTATTCAAACCCAAATGATCTTTCTCCGAACAGCAGGGGGACAAAAAAATATGCTTATTAAAAGAATTAAATGTCTGAATAACTTCAAGATAGTCAACAAAAACAGAATTTATTATGGCCAAGTTTTAAAAAGTCAAGTCGACTGTTTAAGCGAATCACAAAATATTTTCAATTTTATGCTCATGTGAATGTGTGTGTTAAAATAGTGAGGGAACTTAAAGAAAAAACCAAACCAACCCACAAGAGCAGAAAAGGAAGGTTACAAATACAGTACCAACACCCTAGCAGGGAAGAAAAAAAAAAAAGTTATGCCTTCTTAAAACTGAAGAGAGTGCAATAAGAAACATCAAAGAAAAACAACTAATCTTGGGACTCAATTACATCAATTCATCATTCCTAGAAATGAAGATAATGACTTCGAGAAAACTTCAGTTGTTTCACAATTTAGCTGTACTACCTTACAACAATACAAACCAACAACAGCTTACTACCTCATTCTTCAGGAACTAATGCAAGGAGTGAAAAACGAAGAATTCAATTCATGTTTCAATGACTTTGAAAGCCTTCTGCAGACAGAGTTACACCCAAACACTGCCCATTGAAACTACCACATCTGGCCCACAGGGCTCCTCAGGGTCTAGAAAATTGGCAGTGAGGCCACTAATGGAATAGCTGACATTAATATGCTACCCTCATCCCTGCCAAACTCCCAAACTGGGCCATGCTTCCTTCCTTCCTACTTCCCATGAGGCCAGATTAGGCATCTTTCCCTCATGGGACCATATTGAGACTGGACTATCCCCTGCGTCCGCTCCCCTCCACATAGCTAGATGGTGCCTACCTAGTTGTCCCAGGCACCAAGTCAGAATCACCAGTCAGATCCACTCATGGATGGACCCGGCACCTCCCATCCAACCTGCCTGGGAGAAAGGTTGAGCACCAAATAGTTCTAAAGGAGCCCCTTCTTACAAGAACAAGGTCCACCAGCAATATCTCAGTGTAAATACCTCTCAAACTGTTCTCCCAGGACTGCAAGACGCAACAAAAGCTAAACGCTTTCATATTATTTTCCCAAACCAGAATTTCCTTTCTTATTCCCTTCAGCCTAACTATACTTCCATAATGCTGTAGAAGTTGGCCATCTTGGCTCAATAAGAAAAAAACAAACAAAAACAACTTTCCTACTCCCAAAAATTCAAACTCCTGAAAATTCAGAATAAAACCAATCTAGAGAAGGGCAGCTAAAAGCAAATCAGAAAATTAGAGAAGCATGAGAACCAATCATTTCACCTATTCCAGGGGTGGGCATTTATTGAAGCTGGAGGGCCACTAAAGGAGTCTTGGTGAGCTGCTGAGGTCCAGGGGGAGGGAGCAAGTGGGAGGCAATTGATCCTACCTAGTCCACTGGTCACCACCAGGAGCCTGAGGAGGGAGGGCTGCACCGTGCCAGTCCGCTCTGCCATAGCCAGGGCCACGCAGCACACAGACTCCTCCACCCCACTGCATCCATCACCCCACCCCCACTGGGGTCCATTTGGCACTGTAGTCTTGGCACCACAGCCATCAGGTCTACAAAAGAAGAGACCTAATGGAGCATGTCAAGTAGCTGTCCCACCTAATGTGATGAGCTGCTGCCACTGCCGCACCACACCAGGAAAGCTGGGGGTGGCTGCCATAGGCTGAGCTTCACCTAGAGAGCCAGCACAGACTAGCAGTGTCACAGCAGTAGTGGCTCATTGTGGCAGGCAGGTGGCCAGGATGGCTACTTAGCATGCTGCATTGCATTCTGTCCCATGTGCCAGGCCTATGCAGTTGCAATGTTAACACAAAGACTGGCAGGAAGATGACAGATTTGGTGGGAGGGGAGAGAGGGAGCAGAGGAGCCTGCATGCTGTACAGCTTGGCTGCAGCAGAGCACAGCAGAGCAGCCTGGGGTACAGCCCTCCCTCCTTAGGCTCTTGGCAGCAGCCAGCAGAGCAGATAGGTTCAATTGGTGGGCCAGATCCACATGCCATGTTTTGCCCACTTCTGGCCTCCTCCCACCAGTCAACCAATGGAAAGTTAAGACAGCTTTGCCTCATAGATAATCTTACCCATGTTGTATACATGGACAAAGCACAGCTCTATCACTAGCAAGGGCTCCTTATCCTAAGTTCTTATTCAACATACACCCAGGGAGAAGTAGCAAAATTGTTTTAATCTCAATGTATGCTCTAAATTGATCCTGGAGTAACATGTCTATTTGTGAAAGCCATATTTTAAGAACAATGTTTAAAAGCTGTAAAGGGTGCACATAAGAGAGGCAGGGCAGAGCAACAGCAGTGTTAACCCCACAGGTGCTGACATCATGAATACAAGAGGTCTAGCAACAGTAGAGTGAATCCAGAGATAGGTCTTCCATTGACCAGATGCCTGACATCTCTGGATAGAAGGTTATTTTAAAGACTGATCCCATGAAAAGAGACAGAGAGAGTCTGTAAATCCCACCTTTTACATTTCCCCTGTACCTCCGACCCAGTTCCACTAGCAGTGCTGCCATCATGCAGAGTGCAACCAAAGCAGCAATGCTACTAGAAACCTTTCAGTGATATCCAGTCATTAATAACACAGTTAACTACAACCTGAATTGAGTTAAATTAAAAGTGAGTAATTTAGAAAATGTCATCTCATTCTTTTTCCTGAATGTTTTTAATATTAAAATAATGCAGGCTACTCAAAGTAATCCATTCATTTAACTTTAACATCTTAGAAAATTCTGACTCCAAATACATTTACTATATTGACAAGGATAGTCTATATTTCTCATCCAAAGAGACTGTACCCTGCCATCATGGGCCTGTTTTTCTAAAGCTTTCAAAGCTGATTCAAGCAACTACGCTTTCAGATGCATTCACGAGAGGGACAGGGTGAGCAACAGCAGTGTTAACTCCACAGGTGCTGGCACTATCAACACAGGGAGTCTAGCAACAGATCCTTCTGAAATACAGATGCCCATCAAAAATAGTTACCATTCTTTGCCTGCTTCTTGACAGTATGAGAGCAGTGGTTTGCAGTAACAGATCTATTATAGATCTCTTTGAGGTTATGGCTGGAGTTAAGCGAGGCCAAGTCATTGCTTCAACACTCTTTTTGACATTCCTTACTGTGACGCAACATTTTGCACCAATGAGTTTCCAGTAAGGGTGGAGCTAAACTACCAAATGGTTGGTAGCCTGTTTAATCTTAGCTGAGTCCGAGTAGCAAACAAAACGACCTGGACCTAAATCATCAAGTTCCAGTATGCTGATGATACTATAGCACAGGGGTCGGCAACCCCCAGCACATGTACCAATCATGGCAACCAAGGCCATTTTGCTCAGCATGCCAGCCCCAGCTCTGTGTTACTCTTGCCAGCGACAGAGCCTGGGCTGCTCTCAGCATGGCTTTCAGTGTCCCAGCTACCTGCTGGGAGCAGCCCAGGCTCCCACTTGGCAGCAGCTACCCAGAGCCGGGGCCAGCTGCAACCGGGAGGCTCCAAACAGCCGCCCTGAGGTGCCTGTGCAGTTGCAGCCAGCATGGAGCTGATGCCACAGCTGTGGAGCCCAGCACAGCTGTTTGCAGCCTGCCTGCTGCAGCTGCCGAGAGCCCAGGCTAGCTGCGAACAGCTGCTATCACCTCTGTTCCAGGAATAGGGGAGAGACTGGAGCTGTGCTGCCTCAAGCCCCTCTCCCAACACCCATTCCAACACAGGGTGGGGGAGGGACAACAACACAACACATGCCAGTAGAGAGCTGATGCTGGATCTCACCACAGCTATTTGGAGCCTCCCGGATGCAGCCAGCCCCAGCTCTGGGTAGCTGCTGCCAGCCGTGAGCCCAGGCTGCTTCCAGCAGGCAGCTGGGATGCTGCAAACCCTGCTGGGAGCAGCCCAAGCTCCAGCAGCTACCCTGAGCCAGGGCAGCAGGGCTGGGGGGCAAGGGGCACAAGCAGGGCATCCTGTCATGTACCCCTTGCCCTCATTTTGTTTTTCTGGCATGCTGGCACTCTGGCATCTTCCAAGATAGGAATTGTGGTGTTTTTCGACACTCAAGCCAAAAAAACTTTGCCTAACCCTGCAATAGTGCATGCTCACTCAGAAGCAGACCTTCAGGCAATCATTGACGTCTTTACCAAGGCATACAAGAAAACTGGACTGATACTTAACATTCAGAAGACTAAGGTCCTCCATCAACAAGCTTTTAATAAGCAGTCCCTAGCTCCAGTAATTCAGATTCAGGGCAAGACTGGAGAATGCTGAGTATTTCCTGTACCTTGGAAACCATCTCTCACAGAAAGCTGACATTAATGAAGAAATCCAACATCATCTTAAAAGTGCAAGTGCAGCTTACAGACACCTAATGAAATGGGCATTATCCACATCCCTCTTGAAGTTTGGTGCCCAGAACTGGATGCAGTATTCCAGCTGTGGTCTTACCAATGCCGCAGAGGGGAAGTATCACCTCCTTAGACCTGTTCATGATGTACTCTCTAATGCATGAAAGAGTGTGGTCGGCTTTGCTTATCACTTCATTACACTGACAACTTATGTTCATTTTAGAATTGACTATGACGCTGAAATCCCTTTCTGCTGCTGTGCTGCTTAGAAAGTCACCTCCCAGTCTGTAGATGTGTTGGTGATTCTTTCTCCCTCGATGCAGCACTTTGCACTTATCTTTGTAAAACTGCATCCTATTCTGATCTGTCCACTTTCTCAACCTGTCCAAAAATGCCTGAATCCACTCCCTGCACTCTAGTGTGTTTACTTTGTCCCATAATTTTGTGCCATCCACAAATTTGGACAGAGTGGCTTCCACACCCTCATCCAAGTCACTGATGAACCCCTTCTGACCCTAGGTACTATGATACTATGATGACAATATTGAACAGCACTGGTCCAGGGTCTGAACCTCGGGGAACTCCACTGACCACATTTGTCCCCGCTGAAAATGACCTGTCCATCTTCACTCTCTGGGAGCATTCCATAAGCCTATTCTCCACCCACCTGACCCAATTCTCCACCCACCTGATGTAATAACCTATGGGGTGGGGAAGGAAGACACAGGCCTCTGTCCCCCCAGTCCCGATCATTCTTGATGGGCAATTGGCTAGTTCTTTGATAGTGATGCAATTGTTACATCTCTCTTTTGTCTAAGATACAACCTTTTCTTTGCATCCCAGAACTAAAACTCATCTAGATTCCTCATTTGTCATTTAGGACAATATTTTTTTCCGACCTTGACAAATGCATCTTCTTTCAGAATCCTGCTGCAAAAATCATTTTCCTAGGCAGTCATTTTGACAATGCCATTCCCCTCCTGCATTTCTTCAGTGGCTCCACCTTTTTTATTACAAACATAAGATTTGTCTTCACAAACACCTGCTTCTAATCAATCTGTTTCTAAGCTAGCCTCCATCACCTATGTGTTAGTTTCCAAAAAGCACCCTTGCAATTTCTCCCATGCTGCTCCTCTCATTTGAGAAAAGCTTCTTGTAAAAATATTCTCACACACCCCATTATTTTCCTTAAAAACCCTCTTTTATTATGATGCCCACCAACCCTTCCTCCCCCTCACCAAAAACGAACACCCCTCATCAAACCTGAAAGAAATCAGGGTGTTCACACATGCACACCACTGATTATCCTGATGAACAGGGTTCCTGGTTTTCTCTGATAAAAAATGGCAAATCCACTAATAAAAATAGCAAGTTCTCTGCTAAAAATGCCAAAAAACATTATTAAAATTAAACATTACTGTATGTATGCATGTATCAATTGAACACAATTTTTTATTAATATATTTTCAATTTTAAAGGAATTTGGAAGCCTATCAGTGCCTCAATCACTATAATAAAATAAATTCTAAATAAATTTTAGTATTTGATTTTGGGTTTTTCCATTATGGAAAATCTAAGCTTCCCCTGCCCCCTACACTCGCCAAGACGCAGGTTCAGGCCCCTCACTCCCAAGCCAAAGCCCCCCAGTCCTGCTGGTACCCCTCACTCCCCACCACCAGGCTTCTGCCCCACCCCCGCCAGCCTTGCCTGACCGATATCCTTTCACTCCCCCTAGCCACTTGCAGGCTGTAATTGTCAGCCTGCAGAGAGCCTTTGCAAAAGTGGAAAACCCATGTGTTTCTCCATTAAAATGAGAAATCTATGTTTTCTGTTTTTCCATGAGAAATGGAAAATCCAGATCCCCAATGAACAACATGCCTTCATTGTTTCCTTGTGCTACAATCAATTTTATCTTGTATTATACTGGGGTTGAAAAAAAAAATGTTCTGTATTTGTATAACACCTGGCACAACTGGGTCCTGATTCATAGTAGGGATCTCAGATGCTACAGAAAAAATAACAAAAGGTTATGGTTGGCATGGACAGCACAAACTGAATAAGCTGATTACTGTAATTCCAACAGCAGACCCAGAAAAAAGTTCATTTATCCTTTGCAGTCCATTTACTATTAACATTCCTAGACTTGCCTTATCTCTTAACTTTCATACAAGACTGGCATGCAGAATAAGCCATATTTGAGACTATCCATCTCCTCCAAAATACAAGAACAATTTTCATGTATAATATGTACTTTCAAATATCTTTCCCTAAATATATCTGGTAACAAGAGTTAAACTTTAAATTGTATAGATACATTTCTAGCCATCACACTTTTAAACATATCTAGAAAACAGAAGCAAGTGAATGGAATACAGATCCCCTCCAAGTCTGCAAACAGGCACTATTATTTATCTGGAAATAATGGCATCATTTTGGAGAGCTGCTAATATCAAAACCTAATTATTTTTTCTGTTAAAATGATAAGCAGTTTAGCTAGCATGCGAGCAAACAACATTCAGAATGCATGTAGAAGTTACCAACCTTGCTTGGAATATGACAACATGTGAAGACTGGCTGCTAGCTGATTACTTGAATGTGAATAGCACTCAAGCATGCTTGAAGGCCAGAATGTTTTTTAAAATATATCAACACTAAGATAAGAGAATATCCAATGAATGTAAAATACTTGTTGCTAACGTTGACAGAGGTGGGAAACATTACAAGAGGGGGTGTATGCATTAATTGAAGACGAAAACTGAGCAAGTTTCATTTTATCCCTTTCTACCCAAGACACTGATAGTTACAGATGTTAAGAAAATTAACTGTTATCAAATCTAGACCAAATTATGATATTTATAATGCTCTTTCCTCCCCAGCTGTTAAAAAACATGCCAGGTCTTGCAACAGTAAAATAAGAAACATGTTACAAATCATAATATTGTATGCATACCATCAACTACAATTTCAGAACAAATGGATTCCAGAACTTGAACTCAATGAATTATATTGTTACAGTAAAACTGCATCTTAATGTGACACTTAATATATTTTGAGGCCACAAAGTACTACCAATTTTCAGTTTCTTAAAAACAAACAAAGGAAAATAAGCATAAGAAATCTTCATAAGGAAAAAAACTCTACAAATTGGCAGTTAAAGCATTTATTATAATTACTCTTCATTCTGAGTATTTTATAAACGGTTCATAAACGGCATACAATTGTTACTATACTTTTAACTGAACAGAATCAAAAAGTGAAATCCCATTACAGAACTGAGTAAAGCTTGACTATACTTAGAATCTGGGAGGCGTTATTGTGTCAAAAATATCTGCACAGTGTTTTTACCACATTTTAAATTATGTATAAAGGCTAATACTGATGGGGATTCAGAAAGAGCAACTGTACCTGAAAATAGCTGTTTGAGGCAACATTTGGTAACAGGAGGGCCCTTGATCAAAGCACCCATTTGTTTTTTTTTTTCAGTTTTGTTCCCAGCTAAATTATTACTGAAGTTAATAAAATTAAGATTCCACATTCTAAAAAAGAGAACATATTAATTCATAATAAATAACATTGAGACCACTTTAACATTATGTTACTCAAACAGTGAGAAAACCGTTCAACATGGAAATCTAATGTCATTAATAACCTACAGGATTCTCCTTTTTTACTCAATATCCCTACATTGACTTTTAACTCCCTGGGTAAGCTGCAGGGAGCTAGCAAAAGAATCCATAGCAATTTGGTTACTATAACTAGTATATACAAATATGAAGCAAGTGGTAGTATGGTGAGAAAGATACCGCAGCAGTGATCCGGTGGGCTGGTTCAGGAAATATGCAAAAGGATGAGGATTTTTTCCCCAGACCTATGGAAAGGTACCTTGTGTCTGGTAACTGGTCCAATAAAAGGAGTCACCCAAAAACAATCTTAGCTTTTAGTATGAAACACCTCATTTCTTAAAATGTTATTCTAGTCAAAACATTACCATATTAAAACAAAAGGAGTAAAATAATCCTTTGTCTTTTTACATTTTATTCTTACTGAAGAATCTAAATTTTCATTCATTTACTGGTTTCAGCAGCTGTGAAAACCAAATAATATGAAGGTACCATGATCCCCAGAGCACATGCCACAAATTTCACCAACTTACAGTACAGAAATTTAAGTTTGCCAATTTAACAAATCAACATGAACAAAACAATAAGGAAGATAAATTACACCATTCTACCAAGAGCAAACTAGTTCTCCTCTAAGTATTTGAATTCCTGCAGATGTTTCCTCTGCCAAAATAAACTCAAGAGAGAGAGAAAAAAAATGTTTTCCATCATGCACCTTAGGGTATGTTTTCCATCATACTTCTATTATATGGTACCCATTCCTTTCTCAGAGGGATCACTTACATAGGAAAACTACAGGAAGACCAAAACATAACTGAAGTATGTAGTTTTGTTGATAGGCCAGTGATTCTCACCTTGTTAGATTCAAGACAGCCCTCAGAAAATGCCAGTTCTTAGCTTTCATATGTTTCTTTACTATGAAAAAATAGTCATTACAGAAACAAATAAAAATATTTCAGGAAACAGGCGTAGATACTCAAACTACTCACAGACACCAGAGAGAGCAGCTAAAAGGGGAAGTATGGCTTGTGGTGGGGTACTGACCCAGAGTGGGGGTAAAGTTTAGTTTGGAGAAGTAGTTTGCTTATATTTGTGTTACGTTTAAGTCTAAGATTAGAGGACCAAGCTGTGGCTACAGGGGTATTAGAGAGGCCACACGGGTACCTGAAAGATACCCAGAATAGAGCCCTGCAAACACTTAACAGCTTGAGGGGCTGAACAGCATGAGAGCAGCCCAGCCTACATCAAGGAGCATAGGAGCCCAAGCAGTCCAAGAAGGGTGAGACCAGGGCCAAAGGCCCAAAAGCTGAAGTCTGAAGCAACAGACCTAGGTTGAGGGGGCACAGCCAGAGAAAAGGATCCAAAGCCAGGAAGGATGAAGACCCAACAAGGTTTGAGGCCTGAGGGGACCAACTGCTGCGTCGGGGCCAGGGGGCCCCTTCAAAGTGATACCAAGTACAATCTGCAAGCCATGGCTGTGGCTACAAGGGAGGATGGAGACCACTAAAGGTGATTTAGTGCCCAGGGGCAAGGCTGGCGCCAGCTGCATAGATGAAGCACGTGAAGGTTGAGGGACTGAGGTTCACTATAACACTCTGGGGCAGCTTCCTGCGATATAAATTCCATCAAGGCCTAGCACACAAGGAAGAAATGGGAGGGTACCCCGAGGAGCCAGAGCAGGGCAGGAGTTACTGGGGGCATTATGGCTGCCCTTGAGGTCAAGACGTTGCTACACATAAGCAAATTCTAGGACAAGTTAGCTAGACATCTCTTGTTGTCTGGAGGCTTTTCTCCAAACACTAAACAGTAGTAATCAAATGAGTAATCATTTCCAAATGATAGCCACAATTCTTCTTGTTAAATGATGTTATAGTTTATATTTTCTTTTTTGGCTTTGAAAACTGGAAGGAGGGGTTTAAGTGAATTTCTAGATCAAAACATAATCTTCTCCAACTTTTTGATAGCTGAACCTCCTACACATATGGATTCCTCCTTCCTCCCCCTCCTCCCTGTTTTGAGGTAGTCCTTTACCTAAAACAGACCTTCATTATCCAACTGTGGTCACAGTCCACATTACAGGTAAATAGAGTATGTATACAACTGCAGCATATTCTGCCCACAACTATGCAAAATAATTAAGAAAAAACAAACAACACCATGAACTATCTGGGTTGATTTATGCAGTTAATAGATTTTAAGCCATTCCAGTGATTCCTATTTCTGTAAAACAGCTTGAAATGTCCTTAAGACATGCATACAGCCCTCTTTAAAATAATTTATGTAGTAAGTGTAACATAGGCAAAAGCCACCATCTACCATAGGAAATAGACAAAAACCTTCAACTACAGGAAACCAGCTGGAAACGTATTGTTTAAAAGTAATCCACCTTTGTTAATGCTCCCCGTACATTCACTTCCAACTCTTTCCCCACCACACACACACCCACACACTGCACTCAGGGCTTGGAGTGGGCCAGCTGGCAGCAGCTCCGCAAGCGGTTCCTTTTCCAGTGGCTGAAATCTTATGCTGTGGAATTTAAGCTATCCTCATTTACAAAACATTCTATCCCTGATGGCTTGAAAAAAAAAAAAGAAGAAAACAAAGAAAAGCCTTCAGCAAGTCAGCCAAGATGTAACCAATTCAATGTCTACATGAGTTTTCACACAATTGTCAGCAAACGTTTATTCTGAACCTTGTAAGCAGCATTTTAATTTTGGCAAGTGCGTGGAGCTTCGGTATGCTGTCACTTTATTCCTGCCTCTAATCCCAAACTCAACTCCATAACTATCCTTCCCAAAACAGTACTTTTCTACCACAGTATTGCAGGTCAATTAAGACTTCGAATTTTCACTTGCCAAGTTAAGGAAAATAAATTCTTCTTAAAAATATATGGAAATAACACAACATTTTGATATATGTCACTGTTTGCACTGTGGCCCAAAATAATGAAAACAGTCAAACATAGTACAAGCAGGTCTATAATGAAGGGATTGCTATTCACATAGTCATACTGGATCTAACATGAGTACTGCCAACAGTGTAACTACCAGAGATATTCCCACAGATACCCTAATTAGTAAATAACAAGGTCCTTTACTCCATTTATTCTTAGGGACAGTAACAGTAGCAGACAACCCAAGCAATTAATACCAGCCAAAGAATATTTGAAGAAAAATTAATTGGAAAACCAAAATACAAGCATCAGCAACAAGATTGTTTAGAATAAGAAAGTATCTCAGCTTTCTTTAGACCACAAGTAAGGCCATATCTACACAGTACACTCAAAATTAAGACAAATCTTTGTATTGACTTGACACCATTACCGTATTTAGTGTCTTCCAAAGGAAAGGTCTTAGTCTCTACCGGATCTGTTTGTGGGGAAAATCTTGAGGACACGAAGAGACTGCAATTGATGTAATGATACCGTCAGTCTATAGAAAGCCTGAGACAACCATGGAAATTACTAACAGCTCATTCATCTCAACGTACATCAATCCTGACCACCAATGATTACACTTTAAATCTCAATTATTTTCAGTGTTCATAGAAGCAGTATCATTAGGAAGTGACAATTCATTTTGTTACCCCAATTGTTTGCATTTGTGATAATACTAATTTTTCCCTAAAGTCAAGAAGCTTAACAAGACATCAGAGCTTCATTTTAGAGAATCAGACCCAAGAATCCAGGAGACCCTGGCGTGCAGACAGTCACATTTTAACTTGTGCGCAATCTACAGAGAGTAGCATCTCAAATAGGTGGAGCTTATCATGTGGACAAGGTTTGGAAGATAATTATCAGTTTCCCCTTCTCTTTCCCACTCCAGTTTAACCCCTGCAATTCTTACACAATTAACTAAAACTCACACTTCCACAGAAAAAAAATATCCTCCCTCTGATACTGCACTACTTTCATCAGGAACAAGACTTCATTTCTTCCATCCACCTTATTCTGAGACAAAGTTTCAAAAGATTAACAAGGGAATTCTGGAAGGGTGGAATTTAAGTAACCAATCTCACCTCTATTATATCTAGTAGATCTTGGCTTTATAAAGTAAAGCAAACTCTTTTTTTTGTTTTGGTTTAAAAAATGTACTCAAATGCCTGAAAAGTGACCTCTGAAATATTAGCTACCTGACCAACTCTTACCAATGCATTTTCTAACTTTCAAATTTTGTTTTTTTATAAAGTAAAGTTGGAACAATATCACATATATTTGAGGGTAACTGCATTTATCAGACACCTGTAATATCAGGTCTCATTGATAGACCTAGAAGTGCAACCATCCCCAGATATAACCTAAAAATGTCTCTCAGTACTTACATCAACATGCAAAGCAAAATCATAGAAGGAAAGAAATGCTTTCCAACAATCCAACTTCAAAGTTTATTTACTTATTTGATATACATTTGTTCCTACTGAAGTATTCATATCCTGCCATGTATTTTGTTAGAGTATAGGTCTGTTTTTTTAATGTTTTGTTAAATCACACAGTGGCCTATATGTTCCTCTTAATGACTTCAGCAGAAAACAAAGCACTTTTTAGTATTTGCAGTGGCAATGGCAGATAAAACAGGTGACAAAACTCACTTTTCCACCATTACTGTTAAAAAGGGAGAGGCAAATTTCCTTCTTTCATTTATGCAGCAATATATTTTATAATTTTTACTTTTATCCACAATGACACTGAAGTTGACAAGATTCTTATCTTCATTTTTTCCAAGAAGAATGTTATAGTTATGAGCAAAATGTCCAGATCTTTGTTCGTTTATTGAAGTCCTTTAAGAATTAATAAAAAGAGAGGAAAAAAGAAATGCAATCTTTATTCTTGCCTGTTTTTCTCTAATTTCCAGTACCTACTAACCAAGGTTCATATGGGAGAGGGAGATGCATTCCATATCATCCCTTACCAGATCCAGGGACAGCCATTATAGGGCTAAACACCTCTTCCCATAACTAGTGATGAGAAGCCCACGTCCCTCACAAGAACTTGCTCTTGGATTCATCTCCAAACTGAAAGCAGATCATCTTTTGCATTGGCCTCTACTTAATAGGTGTCAAAATATATTTGTTGAGCCTTGTTAGCAACCAAATCTAATCTTACCTAGGACAGGAAATTTCTGCTGCCATCTTCCTCACCCAGACTATCTCCTGGGATGCTATACTTCCTAGACACACAACGCTCCCAGGAGGACTTAATTCCATGATATCACACAAGCTTAGACCTCAGACCATTGGAAGAGCAGTAGCAAGACTGATAGTTTTTTTTATTGTAAGCAGTGCTTTATCCAAGTTTCCATAATAAAATGTTGTTTTCATATCATAAGTCTCCTCCAGCTGTTACAAGCAGCTCACTTATTGCTTCAGGCACAAGCTACAGTGCTCAGCCTATAGCTATGATTGTGAGTGGGTTAATAAAGGACTGCCATCTTGGTAACCATATACCATGCACAGTGTCTCCAACCTTGCTACTTTTTCAGCGAAGAAAACAACTTCCCCACCTAAAACATGTCCCCGGAATTAAGGAACTGATTGGGGGGGGATGCATGTTGTATATGAGAGAACACGGTACCATCCCGTTTGCTAGCCTTACCTCGCTCAACACATTAAAAGTTTCATCCCCTCCTTTGTCCAAGTTTATCTGAAGCTTTTTTCTGCAAGTGATACTTTCAGTACATGGTACTTCTCTAACTCCTTTCATACCCAAAAACCCTATAAATTTTTTAAAAGCAAACTTAAAATAGGACTAGAAAAAACAGTCAGCTATTCTGATGTGTGAGATGAAATGTGCTCAACAAATTATAAAATCTATCTTTTCCTCTAACACTCCAGACCGCAACACAGCTATTAGGAAAATTAGCAAAAGACTCACAAGCAGAATGCTACCTAAAAATCCAACAAGATTTTACCACACTAAAATTAAAAACACAGGAGTGGGGGAAGGACTCACATTTGCAGAATTGTTTTGGATCATAATCAAGGTATCTTCCACAAAAAAAAAGTTTCATTAGATCAAAAAGGAGATTAGAGGTGTTACATAAAAAAAGAGAGACCAGTAAAAAAAAATACAACAGGGATTGGTTTTCAATATAGTCAGTTTAGCCACAAGAAACTTTAGTCTATCAAGTATTTTGTCTTAATTTTTAAGTAACTGTAATTATGAAAGTCTAATCATATGTCACATTTTGATTCCATTGCTAGAAACACCGAGGAAGAAAAGTGCAGTTGGAGAAAACACACACAAGCTCACTCTTACTACTCTTCACAAGTCACATTTACAAGTACCTTTTGCACAATTCCCAGGTTTCTCATTTGATATGTGAATGCAAGTGGTCAGTTCTTGCAAAACTTTTACTATAATTTTGCTCCAATATTACTTCCTGGTCATTATTTGGTAAATACCAAACAAAACAGCATAAAAAAACAACTGCATAAAACAAAATTCTGCACAAAAGTCCAGAGATGGTTCCTTTACTCCAAAAATTAAACGTTTCCTTTAGCAGGCTAGTTTTTTGTTGTTGTCAAGGTGATATATGCCTTCCGGACAATCATTAAAGTTTATAACATCTTCTCATCATGAAACGTTATTCCCAAGTTTAGCATTGTCCTGTAGAAAACAGAATATTAGCAAAATTCACTATAAGTTTATCATGATTTATAGATATAATTTTCAATAACAGTTAGACCACCTTTTTAAATAAGGTCCTTTCAATTTAAAAAGCCTATTTCCCAGTTTCTCTTTTTTGTATTAAAAAACAGTTCACAATAACACTTTTCCAATTTTGAAAAAAAAATAGGTAGAACTTTGGGGAAAGTTTATTAGTACCTCAAACAGCTTTTAGCTTATTTTTAAGCTTGTCAGATGTCAAGTTGACAATGTTCTTTTAAGAACAAATTGTTTAAAGTAATAGAACCCAGAAAGACAAGTAAGCTGTCTCTCAGATACAATTGTAAGTTTGATCCTAATAATATTGATTTAAATAAGCATTTCACAAACAAGGAGAGCAACTGTTACAGCTGAGTAGAGAGCAAGCAAATCCTAGGCTGACTCCACCTTCTTTTTGCTGGCCAATTCTCTAAATGTCCAACCTCATCACCACTAACAGCACATGGAAGTCTTTAAACTCAGTTAGAAATAAAGATACAGTGTTCTCTCAGTTGCCTCTAATGGTAGTCATTGCTAGGAGCTTCTCTTAAGGACCAGTGCCATGATCAGAACATAGGGGGAGGTGCATGAAATGATGCTGTTGCCACAAGCATTCACAAATGAGAAGTTAGGTTTGTAAAACTACTAAGCTGTGGTTCACATTATAAAAATGTCTTAGGATCCCCTACATTAAAGGAGTCCAGGTAAACCCTTAAACTATATACAGATTTATTTAACCTTATCTGAGCATACCATAGAGTAATTAGTTATCACACACATACGCTCAGTTCTATGGAGCGCCTGGAGTTCACTATGGTGTGAACAAGAATACTTTTGGAATAGCCATGAGTTATGATTCTGGGCCAAGAGGAGGCTTTATACATGGTAGGAGGTATCAGGTTCATTTTCCAAGACATCAGCCAGTACGATGGCTATCAGTGCCAGTTGATTTGACCATGCTCCCCCTGCCACTGGTAAAGTTATAAGATAATGGGGGAAAATAATACTTCCACACCAGAATGGGAAAGGACACTGCAATATTTTTCATTTTTACTTAGACTCTACTTTAACGTATTACCATTTGCATAGTACTTTTGTTCACGTTCTGTACAAATTAGCATATTTTTCATATGCTATACATTATTATATTATAATGCATATACATTATTATAATGTAGTTGGTAACAATTCACATTTACAAGGCAGCAAGGGGGACCTAATCCCGTTTTTAGTCTCATTGGATGTATCTACATGTTGCCCTATGGCAATGTAGCGATGTGCTATGTTACTGTACAGTATGCTACAGTGATGTGGGTCTACATGTGGTTGACAGCTACAGCAAGCTAGTGGTGCGCTCCCCTGGTATAGTGCACCACTACCACAATGTAGTGGTGAAATCTAACCATGCACCATGTGCACAGCACAGTAACCACCCATACTTCATCATGCTTTAGTACTTCCAGAAGGAAGTACTAAATAAAGCATAGTGCCATAGCAACATTGCTGTACAGCGACGTTTAGACTCACCCATCAACTATGTTTGATTGGTTGAAAATAATGGTTGCAATTGATGGTTGATCAGAGTTGACCATTTTAAAACTGCCTGAACTTTGGTGCTTTAGAATTGTTTTGTTGGGTTTGCGTCTGTTTACTGTATTGACAAGAAGATCAGTTTATATCAATTATGTGAGAATATTTCAGGATTTACCTATGAAAAATAACCATTTTCCATGGGATGAAGTATATAAAGCCTTGAAAACCCACTGGGATACTTGTGGTGAGCAGGGAACCTAAGGCCATCAGTATGTGAAGCTTTCATTAAAATAATTCTTAGTCCCATACAACTGTGAAGTCTTACAACAAATGAGGCGATTCAGTAGTCGTCTTCCTCAAGCTGTCAACAAAGCATACCCAAAGCTCACAGCTTTTAGATGCCAGGACAACAAAGAAACTGACAAAAATTGCCCCTGTCGTGATACAATTCAGAGCCCCATGGGTATCAATTCAACTCTCAAAAAACAATATTTCACTCTGCCAATGAGTAGTGAGACAGAAGACCACCTAAAAGAAAAGCTGTGATTGGATGATAAAAAACAAACACCCCATCCATGGTAGGAGCTAAACAGGCATCGATCCAGGGAAGAAGGGGGAAGAGTTCTTCTTCTTTTGCAGAGGGAGTAAAAAGGGCTTTTATATGAACAAGGATTCACTAATCAGATGCCAGTATTGGTCAAACGCAAAGAAAAATTCAATCCACACGAACGATGCCATGAATTTATTACCATAACTCGTAACTCTTTCTTCCAAACTTCCTGCTCCTCTTTGTTCTTATATTCATTTGAACATTCCCCCTAAGTTGCAGGGAACATGTACCATTAATTCTGTCTATCCTCTACAGCACCTACCTAGAGAAGGGATGTCCCAGTGGTTTGGCAGCTAATCTGAGACCTGGAAAGCCCAGGCTTAATTCCAGGTCCCCCACTGACTGACTGAAATTGTGGACAGCCCATTTTGGATACACCTACACAGTGCAATGCTATGTAAAGATACCCAAACTAACTCACATATCAAAAGCAGTACAGCCAGGTTGATGCAGAGCTGTGACCAAGGTTAACACATGGCGCTCATACAGATCTATTGCTTCCAGTACACAAGATAAATTGGGTACCTCTATGCAGCCCTAGTCCGTGCAATGCAGACAAACCCTTACTCACTTTACACCTTGGCTCCCCACCTATAAAACAGATAACAGAACTTTCCACACGGTCTTGCAAAGTAAACGTACTAAACAGACTGAGAAAAGCTTAATATACTACAAGAATGGCAGGGCATACCTACAATTGTGGTATACCTACACCTGGCTATAAACAACATGACAAATATAGTCCTCAAGGCAGAAGGCATCCTTCCAGTCTTCACCACCAGTCCTTCCTGGTGCAAGCCGATCAATAAGCTGGCTGGTAAGTGCTGTCAAGTTTTTCAAGCATTGCTGCTAAATACATGCCCCTTCGATGAGAGGTGTACTCTACAGTACAACTTTGGAAACACAAGGAACAAGGTTTTCCGACAAACCTCACACTGGCAAACAGCTCTGAACAGAATTTAGATCAACGGATGGACAGAGGTGAGCCTCTCACCCAGTGCAGGGGTGAGGACACCCAGCTTTGAGTACTAACTAGCACTTGGACCAGAAAGCCACTGAACAGACACAGGCTCACAAATGCCCCTTCCTAAAATAAAGCAGAAGCCCCGGGATGTCCAACAGCAAGCACGTCACCCCTGTTGCATCAGCAGACCCCCACTCTAGCAGCAGCTTCTGAACAACTCCTGCGAAACCGGCTCCGGAGTGAGTGGCGCGAGCACCCCGCGCTCCCTGGGCAGGTGAAGGCGCCGCGGAAGATTCCGACCCGCCCCTGGCCCCGCTGCGGGAAGACCCTGCTCGTGCTTCCCCCAGCAACAGCCGCCCCCGCATTTCCGGACTGGGAAGCCCAGAGGAGACAGCGCCGCGATCCGGTCCCGGCCCTCTCCATCGCACCCCTGCCCGGCCCCATGGCGGCCGCCGCCCGCGGGATGCGCCCGCAGAGTCGCCGCAGCGCCGCCGCGGCCCTAGCACACGGGGCGCCGCACAGACCCCGGGGCCGGGCCGGGTCCTGCTTACCGCCAGCTCGGGGCTGAGCGAGTCGCGCTGGGACACGGCGCGGATGACGCCGGCTCGCCAGCGCCCGCCGTCCCCGCGCTCCGCCGGCTCCTCGCCGCCGCCGCCGACACACAGGAACCGCTTCCCCACCAGCTCCGGCCGCGTCTCCACCACCGCCATGGCCGCCGCCGCCGCGCAAGGACCGCACCAGCCGCTTCGCGCTGCTACGGGCCGCTCATGGCCTCACCGCCCGGAAGGAGGGGAGAGCCCCTGCGGCGGGTCGTTGGAGCCGCGATCCCCGGGCGCCGCCGCTGCCAGCCGGACACAAACACTGAGGCGCTGGAGGAGGCGGAGACTGCTCACAGCAGAACTGCTGTCCAGACCACTCCACCTATGCAGCCCACTGCCATGGCGACCGGTACAACGCGCTGTCTCCTTCCGCCAGACGGCGCAGGAGGGCGGGGGAGTCCCTCCGGCTCAGCAAAGAGTCCGGGGGCGTGGGCGGCTGCGAGGAGACTTGGCTGGGTCCGCCTCTCCCTGCGCCGCTGCTGGGGCGTGTGGCAGCCGCTCGGGCAAGGCTGAGGTGCCTTCTCCCAGCGCTCCTGCCGTCGCCTCCCCGGCCTGGCCAGACTCGCCGCGCGGGGTCTTGTTTTCCCCTTAAGTCCCCGCAGACTGACTTATAGCGGCTGAGGTCACCGGCTCGGTCCTGCTGGAGGAGCCCTTCCAGGCAGCGCTCCCTTCGCACCAGTGTTTGTCAGTGAACGTGGCCTTGCCATGGTGACTGCGCGGGGCGGCTGGGCTGGCGCTCCCGCAGCCGCAGGCAGGCAGGCAGGCAGGAAGATGGAGGTCGCAGCGCGCAGGGGGCAGCTCTGGACTGCGACCTCCCCTCGCCCGCGCGGCGCCACGAGCTGATGTAGTCGGTCTCGAGGGTGCCGTCCTGCCCGCGGCGAAGCCCTCGTGCCTGCCCTAGGTGCACTCCGGGGACAGGTCTTGGGTCGTGTGTTTTGAAGAAGTAAGGGCAGGTTTGTAAGAAAAGGGTCTGAGGCTGCAGGGAAGGGAGCAAATGATCCATTCAATGATCCAGACCTGGAAGAAGACACAAGAGGAGCCAGCCACTCTTCGCCAGGAGAAAACCAAACCTCCCTGCCCATGCACCTGCTACAGGTCACTCTCCAAACAAACTGCACCCTAAACAGCTCTAATCACCTGAACCCAACTTGAAATGCTTGCCTCCGCCCTGCTGCCAGGGATCTGCATGGAAAGGCTGGGCAAAAAGCACTGAATTTTCCAACTCCATAGGCAAGCAAAAAAAGGTTTGATTGATCCCCAAAGTCTCACTGTATTGTCTTTCATCTTCTTTTTTTATATAACTGGAAAAAGATAGTGATGAATAATGGTCAGCTAGCCAAAAAACACTCTACCTTGCCTGGCACTTGATCGGTAAAAAGCCATTTAGGCCACATCCAGATAGGCACAGAGTGCAGCGCCACATGCCACACATTGAGGTATTTCCCTGCGCTGCAGGGGAGTAGTGTGAGGGAGGGGCTGACCTCTGGATATCCAGGGGTCAAAAAAACCTTCAGAAAAAAAAAACAGAACAACACACATGGGGGCAGCATACACTGCTCAAAATCAGCCAGGGTGGCCAGAGCCACACTCCTGACTGCCAGCCAGGCTCTGTGTGGCAGGATTGCTGCTGCTGCAGTCCCAGGAGACTCCCAGGACCCCAGGTAAGGCTGCTGGGGGTAGCCTTCCCTACCTTACCCAGGCTAACATGCCATGCACCTGAGCACACATGGCACTGGCATTTTCCGTGGATGCCTAGCAGCGGCACAAGGTGCACCATCACTAGTTGTCCCCAGGGTTTGCAGAAAAATTACTGTGAACAGACTTAACCAATGAAGGTGAAACTTGAGTAAGGAACTGCTGGTTCTCTGAGAGTTAAAGTAGATGCAGAAAAAAAAAACATTTCCTGAATGAAGAAGTCACATTCCTTTCCATCAGGTTTCTGGCAAGTAATTTCTTTCCTGTTAATGCATTTAAGCAGACAGTTAAATAGACTCTGGGGAATTTATCAACATGCTCAAAGAGAGTTGACCCTCCCTCTTCCTCCTTGCATTTTCTCATATCCAGGAAAGTTGACTGAGCAGCTATACAGATGTCTGAACACAAATGATGTCTAGAGCCTGATTTTCCCCCTAGACCAGCAGTTTTTAGACCAAAGGCACCCCACAGAAAATGTCAGCTTTTACCTTTCAAGTGGCACCATGGTTGAGAATCATGGTCCTAAACATTAGAGCAAATCAGGAGTAACTAATTCTATTTAAGTTACTCTATTGAGATTAATACCAGTAGAATAAATTAAGTTGGAACTGGACTGTCAGGGGTCAGTTAACCCAGAGGTTAATTGTGTTTTCATCTCCAGAGATGCATTTTTAGCGATGTATGGGAAGATCAACTGTATACTGGAGAATATTCTTTTTTTAACAAGTCTTGGCTACAGATCAGTCATTCAGAGCCTGCCAGAAACTACAAATCCTAGTAAGTTAATGAAGTAAAATTATCCTATTTAACAGAAGTCGCATACAAGGGATTGATGTGGCTAGCATTTATGTCCATAGAAAAAAAAGCAAGAGTCTTAGGCCAGGTACAGACATTATACTTTTACTGGTACAAGTGATTGGAAACAGAACAGAGAACTGGCACTTATAGACTGGTTTAAAAATTTGCCCTGCCCCACTTCCCCCCGAAGGGTGAATGTGCATTTTGTTCACTACGTCACTTACAGAAAACTGCATCCCTTAGATCAGTTCTGCCTCTGGCTTTTTGAATGTCTGCACCTAGTCTTAAGGAATAACTTACTTTGGGATGTGAAAGTTTGTAATACTCCCAAACCCCCTTATATTCAAAACTCTGTTGTAAAAGAACCACAGCAAGTTATTTGTATGTACAGCTCCAGTCAGGGTACAGAACAGTGCTTTGGTTACACAAATCTACTCCCAGCCTTACCTGAATTACTGTATCTAGTTTTGGGCCCCACTCTTGAAGAAGGATGTGTACAGTTTGGAAAGAGTCCAACAAAGGGCAATAAAAATGACTACAGGCCTTAGAAACATGACTTATAAGAAAAGTCTGAAAGAATTAGGGTTATTTAGTCTAGAGAAGAGACTGAGGGGGATTTGATAACAGTCTTCAAATGTCTGAAAGGCAGTGGTAATGATGGGGATAGGCCAGATCTCGCCTGCAAAGGGACTTTGTCCAGCTTGCATCAGATCCCTTGGTCCCGTCTGGCCCAGGCCCTATCTGGCCTGTGGTACACCAGCTGAGGCAGCTCCAGGGCTGGACTCCAGTTCTAGGCAGCCCAGCCAGTGGCAGCTTCTTTCAGCGGCAGTGGTGGGGAGGATACTGTACCACCATCTTGCATCTATCACTTCTATTTTTAGATATTGATCAGTCCTCCTGTGTAATAGGCTAATGTTCCAATTAACATTAATTTTGGAAGCGGTTGGATGAAAAGTGATTGGACAGTCTCAACAAGAGGGAATGAAGAAGATTGCCTATGCCTCAGTCTGTTATACTTGTCTTCATATGGACTCCTAGAAAGTGAATGTGGCTAGGAACAGCTACCGCAGCAAACATAAATCCATACAGCTTGTGTGAGAGCCTTGCTCACAAACTGAGTCTGAGACACCTAGTTGTATGCAATATGCACTTGAGTGCCAACTGCTTACAGTGGGAGGGGAAGGCAGGGAAGGGGAAAGGGGGCAGGAGCCCAGTCCCCAAAAAAATTATACAAAAAAACCTTGAAGTGGGCCCTTCCATTGTTTGAACTGCAGTACAGTACATAAGGGAAGAAATGGTATTGTTTAATCAGTGGCAGGGTTTGAACTGTTTGAGTAAAAAAAAAAAAATAGATGCAGCCCTAATATTTGGGCTGCTGCATTATTAGAACATTGATGAACAAGAAATCAGGAGTGTGATTTAGGGAGTATCTGTGGATTTTGCCTGCTGCTAGGACAGGGTTTGGCAACCCCTGGCATGTGTGCTGAAAATGGTATGCAAGGCCATTTTCATCGCTATGCCTTGGGGCTGGGGCAGGGAGGCAGCAGCTGTATGCAGTGCAGCCAGCCCTGGCTCTGGGTAGCTGCTGCCAGCCAGGAGCCCAGGCTGCTCCCAGCAGGTGTCTGGGAGACTGCAAGCCCTGCTCCAAGCAGCCTGGACACCATGGCTGGCAGTAGCTACCCCAGAGCCTGGGCCAGCTGCAGCCAGGAGGCTGCAAACAGCTGCTGCCTCCCCGGCTCCAGCCCCAGCTGCCTTCCAGCCCCATCCCCGGGCTTCAGGGAGGCAGCAGATACTGGCGATGCTTCCTGCTGTGCTGTCCTCAGCACCACTTCTGTAAAGCAGTGAGCGGAACCTGGCATGGCAGGACTCAGCAGGGGGCACAAAGCTGCCTGTTGCTCTGAGCTCCCTGCTGCCTTGGCCACACATCCCCTGCAGGTGGGGGCAGCAGCAAGGGGCACAACCCTGCATGCTGCCTACATTGCTCCCGTGCACACAGGGGAAGTGTGACCTGGGCAGCACGGAGCTTGCAGAGGCAGGCAGCTTCCTTGTGTGGCCCCTCTTTGCACTGTTGCTCTGGAGGGCCCAGCGGAGGGCAGCAAGACAGGGAGCATAGCTGGGGTTTAAGGGGCTGGGGAGCAGGGATACAAGCACAGCTGGGGGGCAGGGGCTTTGGGTGAGGGGAAAGGGGCAGCAGGACTGGGGGACAGGGGTTTGGGGTGGGGGGCAAGGGGCACAAGAGGGCTGGGCAGCTGTTGTGCGGGGACCCACACAAAACAAATACACAAGATCAAAGGGAGTATCAAGTTTTATTTATTGTCACCAGGTTTACAATTTTTAGACAATCTGGTATTTACCATTAAAAGGGCAATATTTATGATTATTAACTATACTAATATGCAGTGTATCCTGCCATATACCCCCTGCCCTTGTTTTGCTTTTCTGGCATGCTGGCATTCCAGCACCTTCCAAGGTAGACATCGTGGGGCGTTTTGGCACTCCAGCCAAAAAACGTTGCCTACTCCTGCACTAGAAGAAAGGCCCAGCCCTCTCTGGGGAAGGTTGGGATCCAGTCAGCAGGGATCATTGGAGCTCCTGGTGCCAGATCAGCTGTCTGGGCTTCACTAAGGAGGATGGACAGCCTCCTTTCCACAAGCAGGGATGGAACCCATGCTCTTGGTTAGTAGCCACTGTCCCTACTCCTCAGACTTCTAGCAGCAAATCAGAGCTGTGCATGTCAGAGATCATATTAACTCTTAATGCGTGACTGCTCAGAGCATGTTCTAACTTTAATGCTGCATGGTAATATAGGGACATGACTGAGCACCTGGGACAAAGTGGAAAACACAATTTCCAATTGCTGCCTGTAACAGGGGCCAGGCCATGTTACTGAGAGTGGGGCTGTGCCATAGAATTAGAAAGTTGCAGGGCCCGAGATAATAAGCAGCTGGCACCTACTTAGGTACTGTATTTACTCAAATATAAAATAATCCCCCTAAAATTAGATTATTTTATATGGACAATATATAAATTTGTTACAATTTTTCTGGTAAAGAATCAAATTGTTGGAAGTTTGCATTAGATTTATCTGCCTCAATACTACAGTAGGGAAAATAAATCGGGGGGATCAGATAGACCCCTTGATCTCTGCCTTTCCCCAGCTAGCCTGCAGCTGCTTCCCCTCTCTTTACTGTCAGACCATGCTCTCCCTAAACACATGGAAGTGAGAAAGAAATTTGAAAATGCTGAACTTGAAGCTGAACAGAGCTGTAGTAATTTGCATATAATATCCATAAACTAAACTTATCCAGACTTGATGCATGTTGCCTTTCTTGATACTGATGCAAGTTTTAGCACAAGTTATTCCTGAACACACTTTTCAGTAGCACTTTAGCATCTACTTAGAGAAAATATAAACTTTTTTTATTTTCAATATGTATATATATACACACACATATATATATATATACACATATATGTATGTATTCATATATCTACACCTATACCTTTATTGGGTCCTGTTTTGTGACCCATACAGTTCAGTTGACAGTTCATAATACACATCTACCATTTACCATCATCATCTCCATTTCAATAACATTACCTGCTTGTCCATGGCCATCTCCTTTACTCATTACAATCATGCAAAAACTACTGTGCCCCTCTTCCTCTTCTCGCCTCTCCTTCTCTTACCCCCATTACAAAATCTCTGTTTCTTTCCCCAGTCCTTTTATGGCTTCACTGTTTCTGAGTCTTTATTGTTCTGTTCCTCCTTATAGTCATCAGCATTTTCCATGTCATTGTTTCCTCCTCTCTAATGGTCTCATTTTTGAACAGTCTGAGCAATTCTTTCCTTTTCCATGCATCTTCCACAGTCTTCTCCCTGTTGTTGCTTTCCATCTTCTAATGCAGGGGATGTCAGCTGGGGGTACACGTACCCCTGTGGGTACTTGAGAAGGCCCTAGAGGGTATGTGCGGGTGGATGGGGATGGAGCACTGCCATGCACCATCCCGCACTGCTGCACAGGTGTCACCTGCCCAGCTGGACATGGGGCCTGGGGGAAGCTTCCATGCATCGTCTGCTGCCACTCTGCGTTCAGCCACATGCCACTCCCCACCCCTGCATCCAGCATCACCCCATGTGTGCTGCGGGCTGCTGGTGCAGTGCAATGCAGTGTGGCCCCCTCATGGGCTGCGTGCACCACACATGTCCGGGTGGGCAGCAGGTGCACACCGTGCTGTGCGTAGGCAGCTGAGGGCCTTGAGTGCCAACTGCTTACAGTGGGAGGGGAAGGCAGGGAAGGAGAAAGGGGGCAGGAGCCCAGTCCCCAAGCTCAGCCCACTCATTTTGCCTCTGGAGTGGTGCCAGGAGCAGCACCCATCGCAGCTGCCCCACGCTTGCCACCTCCCCTGCTCCACATCTGGCTGCTTGTCACTGCCTCAGGGGGTACACTTATTAAAAAGGGGCCACCAGGGGTACGCTTATTATAAAAGGTTGAAAACCCCTGTTCTAATAGTACAGCTATAACTCACTCACCCTTATTCTGACAGTTTTCAACTGGGAAGACCATGTGTCTATACATGAGCTGGTAGGTTCCTGATGTTTCACAGGGTATTTCTGAAGCAGGAGATGAACTGCTCTTAAAGTGGGCTGTGGGGGTTCCTTGCTGCTTGGTCAGGTGGCTGAACAGTGCTGCCTCTCTGCTTAGGGTCCTGACCTTTGTCACCTCACTTACTCTTCACCATACCTCCCTGACATATGGACAGCTCCAAAGCAAGTGGTTGACTGTTTCCTCCTTTCATTAGTAGGTTTTCCTGCGGCAGTTTGGTGGGTCTCCCAGCCCCCCATATGTCTCAGTGCCCTCATGGGAAGCATAGGCAACACATAGGGGCGGGGGCGCATGTACCCTCCCAGATTTCTGCACCTATGGAGGGCACAGGGCATGGGGCTGCAGGCTAGCAGGAGCCAGGGCCTGGCAGCAGCAGGAGTGACAGCAGAGGTGGTGCAATTGCTATGCCAATCGTGGGGCATGGAGCTAGCAGTAGTGGAGCAGCAACATCATGGTGTTGTGCACTGTCAACACTTATGCAGTGTCTATGACAGGAAGCACCCAGTGGGTTACCTGCCAATTCAGATCCCTGTGTTCCTTCTGTAGGTTTTTGTGGAAGATTTTCTCCTGCATGACGTTTAAGCTGTCACCAGGGAGTATGTCAGTCCTTTGCCCTTACCACCTCCTGTATCTTATTGTGGTTTTTCAGGGGCTCCGCAGTTGAGGACTGTATTAAAGTGGGACTAAGTGAAATGTACTGGTACTACAGGAAGAGGATGATGGGAAAGAACTGGCAGATGTCATTTGGGGAAGAGGAGTCTGGCATAGACTTTTCCAGGGGTAAGCCCTCTGAGGAGGGCAATGGGTGAGGTATAGGTATTGAGATGGTTGCACGGGTGTGCAGATGCGCAGTGCAAACTGCACAATGGGCTTTTAGTGTGCTTTGATCTGCCAAACAAACCACAGAGGCCACTTGGCAGTGTCAGACAAGATGTAAATATACATATACACACACATTATATATATAGCCAGTGAGAATGATGACCATAGAGTGTGTATCTCTGTGTGTTTATAAATATTTTTGCACAAAAATAAGCCAATCCAAAAGCCTGCAATAGAACTGAATGTCACTGCACACAGACCTATTTAAAAATGACAGAACCTGGTCTAAGATAGGCTTGGATGGATGTAGCATCAGATTTAACAGTTTAGGTTAGACTGGTCTATTAAAGTTCTGTCCCAGATCCCGTCCCACGTTAAATTAGGTTGCAGTCTCCTGAGATCCCAGAATGCTTTGTAGCTCCCCTGCTAAACCCCCTTGCAAGACAGGCGGTTAGTCTTGGCTGGTGCTCATCTTCTCTGGGCAAGTACCAGGCCTGCCCCTCCCTGAGCTGTCACAGAGTTTAGGCAGCAAAGCCTCTTTTCCTCAGCCCTGCATCCTGCCACCACCTGCCAGCCAGGCCAGGCAGGGGGGCAACAGAGGCCCCTGCCCTGGTCCCTACAATCAGCAGCATAACTGGGAGGGACATGTAGTGTGGGCTTGTCTCCTCCCCTGCTGACTGGCTCAGCATGGCTTCTTCCCTGAGCCTTGCTCTCCACCAGCTGTTAGGTGGGTGTGGGAAGCAGAGGCTCCTGTCCCCAGGCCCACCAGACCCAACTGAACAGATGTTGGGTGGGGGGAGGGAGCAGCTGTGCAGCAGGGGACTCCTCTCCCCCCAGTTCCTGATGCAGAAGACATTTGGGCCTGCCTGAGACTATAAGGTAGTTAGGGTTGAGTGGGAATGTGAAGCCCCTACCCAAAGCCAGCACAGTAGGCGGGGCACAAGGTAGAGAGAAGCTCTGCTCTCCCAGCTCCCCAGTCTTACAACTGCAGGCATGATCCATGAGGGATCAGAGCTCCAAAGCTGGCTACCACACTGTGAACTAGGCACTGGAGGGGGAAAGGGGAGAGGAGGAGGAAAGACCCCACTGCACAGGCCCCGAACACTTGCTGGCCCAGATGGAGGGAACCAGGCCTGGTCTGTGCAGCACAAGGCTCCACTCCTCCTGTCCCCCAGTTCCTGGTGCAGCTGACTGCTGCGTGATTTTGAGCTAAGCCACAGCTTATCATAAGCTGTAAGGGTGGGGCAGTGAAGCCTCCTCTATCATGAGGCCCCCTCCTGCTGTTTGAGCTCAGGGCTGGGTCTGCATGGCCCAGAGCTCTGTTTCCCCTCCCCCAACCATTCTGACAGCTGCAAGCACAAGCTGTGGCTTGGAGCCCCATGACTCCTCCGCTATGCTAGGAACCAGGGGGGAGTGGGAGGGAAGCAGAGCCCCCCACCACCACACAAACCACCTCCCACTCCCCCCAGACCAGAGCTGGGGGGGGAGGAGCATGGCAGGGGGCTCTGCCCATCCTGTCCCCAATTTTCAGGCAGCCTTGACCCCCCCCAAACCTGAGCTGGGGGAACCTCCTGCAATGGAAGGGGGGACCACACACAACAGAAAAAGCTCTGTTCTCTGCCCCCAGTGGTTGCTGAAAGCAGACAGCTGGTAGGGGGTGCAGCTTGAGAGAGATGTTGCACTGGCCAATCGGGGTGTCTGGCTAGCTGCTCCACCTTCTCTGGCAGCCTGTTGCAAGTGCCCTAGCCTGCTGGCATCAGCCAATGCAGGCTGCCTCTGTGCCCCCTCCAAGGGCAAACATGAGTTTTGTTCACTCCTGAACTAATTTAGGGCACTTAGAAAAACACATGAAAGTTAGTGCAAAACTACCTCAGGCTTTTTAAGCCTCTGGACCCAGCCTTTATTGACATTGCCATATGTTTTATTCAGGTGGGCCATACTAGCCTATTTTTTGGTAGGTTCCTCGCAGCATATTTGCCTGATATGGGCTATGTATTTAATAGTCATGCTCAGTGTTGGTTACATTTAGACAGCTTGATAGTCGGTTTCCATTACTGAATACATGCTACTTTTGGCAGTGGTTTCAGAATAGACAATGTATTTGGTGAGGTTTCCTTGGAGGCAAATGCAGGAGAAGAGGCTTTTTCCCCCCCTTGCCGTGCGGGGAAAAAAAATCTCATGCATATAATATCTATACAAATACAAGATGACTGTATGCATTTGAGTTTTCCCCAGCTAAAATTTCTTCTATTGCTTGTTATGTACAAGCAGTCCTGGAAAGTCCGAAAGGCTTACTTCATTTGTCAGATGGAAAGATCTACCTGTGATGAGGCATGTAGGGGATAGAGATCTGGGCAGAATTTTACAAACATAAAATATTTTTGTTCATATTATCCTCTGCTTATGTTAATATTGATAGTTGTGTGAAGAATACTACAGGTCTGTAACCCCAAATAATATTTGTGTTTATAGTTGCTGTCACACACCCTACTCCCCACATAGACAAGGAAAGATTTTCTTGCACCATTTGTGCATTGCTGGCCTTCCATTCCATAAATAGCTTGTGTACACTCATTTTTATGAGGTGGAAGTGGGGATTGGAAGCTGTTCAAAGCAGTTTTAGTGATTAAAAGTGTCAAGTTTCCTTTTTAAAAGTAGGGTAGATATGGGCTCAGTCCCACCATTGCTAGAATTCTTGCAGCTGTTGCTTTTGCCATATATTCAGATAACTGTAACATTTCAAATACTAGAACATTTCAGACATCAAACTAAAGACTCTATCTAGGAAATAAATATTCATCTTTTGCTACTGCAGACTACTGAATGTCCGAGTTCCAGAAGTTGACTCCTAGGAATGAGAACAAGATTGGATGAAAGTGCCATTAGATCTTATCACACCATCTTAGATGATTATTTACTACCTAGTAAAGGTTTCCAAGTAGGTTAAATTATATTAGCTGCCAACTAGGGAAAATGGCAATGATATGACTACTTGGTAAGGAAGTGAGCCCCTTCAAGAAGTATTTTCCTGTGCTAAAATATAAGATAATGAATTTAAGAATGAATGCAGATCATCCTGACAGTATGATAGGCAATATCCTGGAAAGCAATAATTGAAAGATTTGTAGAGGTCATAGTGAGTAAACAATTGAATGAGGGCCTAATGTAACGCCACGTGCAACAGGACCCGTGCCACAGGGGAGGCCATTACATCCCCTGCTGATGCCTTGACTCCTGCATTGCACTATGGTACTCTCCCTTTGTCCTCACTTTCTATGGCTTGATCTTATGAATTAAATTTAGAAAGGGAGGCTACCAATGGGTCTTGGAGCACACTGTAATTTGCCCTCTTGACCCCAGGTTCCTCTCAAACCCTGCTACTTCCAACCTTGTTAGATGGGCCCCCTTGGCCCACACATGCCTCAAGGGCACTCATTGCCTTAGTGGCTAGTCATAGCCTCCATACCTCCCCTACAGCTATGCCTGCACTTCACAGGTGTTTCCAGTCATCACTTAAGCAGGCACTTTGCCCCATACCACCAGGTCTTAGACCCCCACCCAAACTGCTCTGACTGCTTTTTCCTAGGCTCATTACACCAGAACTGGCTATAGCCCTTGTCTCACCCTCTTGGGCTCTCTAGGGGTCCTCTGGCCCCAATCTCCACCCTTTTCTGGGCTGTGGGGTCTCAAGCTCCTGTTTCTGCCCCTCTTGGGCTCACGGGCCCTTTGGCCCTGATCACCCCTTTTGGGAGATCCTTAAACTGTGTGCAAGCTAGAATATTGGAAGCTTGTACTGGATTTGTCCTTTGGGAAAACCAGTCATCTCACTGACTTCATTAACTGTTGTTGCTGTGCACTGTAATTGCCAAACAGGATCAAAGCAGCCATCCATTGAGGCACAAAGTAACTTTTATGATAGGTCATACTATGCAAGTGTAAGGAGAACAGATTGACTTTAATTAGTGAATGTTAAGGATTTTCAAAATCCCCCCAAAAAGATGACAAAGCCATGAGGGAAATACAGAGCGCCCGGGCGAGGGACTAACAAGAGAAGGATGGGGGTGAGGTTGGGAACGCACCTAGGTTA
>JAGPOW010002673.1:15968846-15984379 GCA_030014935.1 Caiman crocodilus | reverse complement strand
ACACCAACTGCTGAAGCTTCCTTAGCCTGATGAAGGGTTTTTGAACCCAAAAGCTTGCTTAATAACTATTCTCCAACCATTTGGGTTGGTCTAATAAAATATCAAATTCACCTAAAGAACCTTGTCTGCCAAAGGGGAAAGGGCACTTAACCCATCACATCCTTAATATGAATAGGTCATCAAAAGTCAGCAGAGTGATACATTTGCAAATAGGGACTAAACTGCTAAAATATGCTACACTGTTTAATATTTGCATTTATAATCACATCCACTTCTAGTTTAGATGCTACATTGAAAGACTACAAGTGATGCTCTTGACATTCCATTATGCTGCAATCAAAACAGACTAGTTCTGGGTTAATGAAAATGTTTCAATTTCAAAATAAAGTTTAATTCCAGATAATAGGGCTGCTGTTTCTTTGGATTTCCTTCAGTGAGTTGCCAGTTGACTAGAATAGTTTGAGAAATCAGGAGAGCTTGATTTCTTATTTTATCCACAAAAACATTAGCACTAATTCCAGTTCGGTTTACCTAGTCCAGTTTAACACTAGTTCAGTTCTAGTACTAGAATTTCTCTTCTAGGAATGCTTTCCTAGCATGCTTTTTTACAGTGTAATCAGCGACAGCTCTAAATAACCTTTTTTCTCCCCAACAGAATAGGCAGTATTGACAATCTTGGGTATTAAAAATTGAGTCAAACCAGCAACTCAATATATTAAATTAAAAAATCAGGATTCTAAACTATAGCAAACTTCTAAGTCTTCCCTCTCCCATTTTTTAAAGAGCTTTCTCTATAATTATTTTCAGGTGTTTGGCTGCAATGACAGGGGCTAGAAACTGCTTTTTAATTAATGAAAATGGGGTTTTAAGGAAAAAAAAGCTAATTATTTTCAGACTGATACAGTTGTGCTAAATGGTGCAATTTCTGGTTATGGTTCTGTATTTCCTAGTAGGTGAGTATTCTTTCCTTTTTGTATTCCTGAAGTGGCATATTCTTATAGGTAGGTATCAATTGTTTTCCTAATAGATTATTTTCCTATTGTACTTCTGTACAATATTATGGGTTCCTAGAGTCCTGGTTATGATGTGCCTGTGCATTCTAAATATAACCAAACTAAAAGGCACTGCCATGCTAATTAACACGTAGCATGGTAATTAGCCTGGCCCACTTCTATTGTGGGATGTGATATCATGAAAAAAAAGCAGTAAATCATAGCAAAGTGTCACTTGGAAAAACACACCTTTTGTAAATGTCTCAGTTGCTGTAATTCAGCAGTGTCTATAGAAATACCTTATCCCATTAAGAGTCCGACTAAGTCAATGAACATATGTCTGCTCCAGGAATGATAAAGATCTAAATTTGTTAATCTCATGGACAAAGGAAAGCACATGAAGGAACTTAAGAATAATATTGTGAAGTGATACAAATGTAAATATTATATAAGATGACTTGCATCTTATCTGCAATATGAAAAGCAACACAGTTTAGAATAGTGGTTCTCAGCCTTTTTTGACTCAAGTTACAGTACCCCTTGTTTGACTGAAGATACCTCTCAGAAATGCCAGCTCTTAGTTTTAGGGGTGTAGGTTGTAGCTATGCAGGTTTAAGAATATAGGCAGACAAGGTTCTTTGGGTGAATCTGATATCTTTTATTAGACTAACTTAAATAGTTGGAAAAAGTTTTCTTAGGAAGCTTTCTAAGAATTTTTTTCCCAAATATTTAAGCTAGCCTAATAAAAGATATCAGATTCACTCAAAGAACCGTCTGAGCTCTTAGTTTTCACTTTTTTTAATACAGAAAAACAGAGCATTTTTTCTGTTTCAATGAACTCAGAAAGATCACAACAAGTTATACTGTTTTTAACACTATGCATTTCTGTTTTAAATCACCGGGTTTATCTTGTGAATCATGTTCGCACACTTAACAGCGCTAACATTGTGCAGCACTCTGGAGGCATCCTTGAAAGGGTCTCAAGAAACTCTCAGCTGTTGTGGCACCCTGGTTGAGAATCACTGGGCTAGAGAACTACAATCCACTAATTCCTAAGCAATCATTAACCTTTGCCAAAAGCCCAGTATGCTGCCTTCTGTATGTCTCGTAACTACTATGTTCATAGATGCAAAAGTGGCAACTGTCTGCCTGAAAAGGATATCAAGGGCAAGTTACCTTTCATTATCAAATTATCAAAATTCAGTTAAAATATCATAACTGACAGCTACTTTAAGCATAGAATTAAAGTGATATTTTGAGTTTACAAAAAACATCATGATAAGATGGTCATAGTCAACTTACTTAAAAAAAAAAGCAAGGTTTTTTACTACTACCAAAACATTTGGAGCTTGTACATAAAAGGATGTAATTGTCAACTTAATCTTTTCTCTTTTCTAGTAGAAAAAGGTTATCTTTCATGTGAATTAAGGCATTGAGGAATTTTGTACAGCTTCATCACTTTTCTTATGATTCAAACAAATTACTAGTAATCCCGTTATTCTGTGTTAAGTCTCAAACATTTTGTGAAATAAAGCATAGTCTTCATAATAAGAGAAATTATACTTAATTGCCATCTGCCTTTACCTTTTAAAAATGTCTCTTTAAATGTAAATGCAGCTTTCTGATAGGGGCATTGTTTCCATAGCAACAAAGGCAAAAAAACAAATCAATACCTTTATAAATAATTCTTTTGTTTAAAAAAAATAGCTTTTTTTCCTCTGATTTTGTATAAAATGTAAGATGCAATTTATAGAAATACCAACTGCACACAGACCTAAAGGTAAATAATATATTACTAATGATCATCTTGTGGGGCGGGGAGGTCTTAATGAGATTATAAATGCTTGATTGCTTATACTGTAAACCTTGCAGTAAGGAGTGATATTGTATACCAGTTTAATGAAGGGGATGTTGATGAAAGCACCCATCCCACAAGTTGCTCTAGTGGGAAACTCCAGTAGACTTCAGTGGAGCACTGTGCTGGCAGAGAACTAGAATCAGAGCCTAATCTTTCCAGTCTTGAAAGTGTCACTGTTTAAGTGAGCATTATACACTGCAGACATTCGTTATCTGAGGGAGCATAAAGAACAATTCAGAATACTGCCTTCTTCACATGCATGTTTTTAGAAGAATCCCATTGAGGTAAACCTATTTTAAGAACTGGATTTGCAGGCAGTACTGTGCATGTGAAATGGCAGCCAACAAAATACTGTCTCCTCTTTTGCATAATACTGTCTCCTCTTGCATTCTGAGTCACCAGTTACATTAACTTTTTATTCAGTAAGTTGTTCTCTCTCTTGAGCCTAAAGTCCCTAAACATGGATCTTGAGACTAACAATCATCAAGAGACTGGCAGTGTGGATTTTTCTGGCTTTCATTCTCCTAAAGTAAGAAATGTTAAGCCTACCAGGGAAATAAAAATGAGAACTTGTAGTATTCAGTTTCTATTAATGCTGACTAGTTTTGTGTGCATTTCTTTAAATTTCCACTTTCAGATGTACTAACTCTAGGCACCTGGGTCTGTCTTCATGGATTGTTTTTGAAGGTTGTTCTTATATAGTGGTGGAGTTGGCACTGCTGGGACTGGGAAAAAGGCAGGCACAGCAGTCTGATGCTTGCTGGAAAAACAGAAAACCATTTTTGTCCTTTTTATAGCAACTTCTGCCATAGCACTGTTCAGCTTCAAGTTAATGCAAGCAGAGCTCCTTCAAAAGGCAACATAAGAAATGGAACAGTTTGACGTTAGCAGTTTTACAATTTTCATTCCTTCATACAGGAACTATTCATCTGTATCTTGAACAGGATTATGTATGTTGTTAACACTTCATATTGTATTCATATAACAGGTCAGTAGGTCTGTACAAAGCGGCTAATATTAGCTTTGCATTCAGCTGATTCAGGGGACACCAATTCAATTCGATGATTCGAATCTGTCCCAAATCGATTTGGCGAAATCTGATTCGAAGATTTGGCTGCTGCCACTGCACTGCCTCACGTTGCATGGGGGGCTCTGCACAAGTTCATCCAACCCCCACTTGCTTCCCCAGCCCCTGGCGGGGCACCTGTGGAGGGGCTGGGGGAGTGAAGGAGGCTTGGGGGGCTTGTGGCAGAGCCCCCCCGTGCAGAGTGGGGCAGTGGGGATCGCCCCTCCCACCCAGCAGCACCCAATGAGCACCAGGGCTTTTCTTTAAAGGGCCAGGAGCTGGGATGGGTAGAGCAGCCATCTAGGGAGTCTGGGGGAGTGGGCAGGGGTCGAAGGGGCTGGCAGGGCCCCATGGGCCCCCCTCCCCTCCTCCAGCCCCCACTCCTAGTACTTACCAGCTCCAAGTCTGGCTGCAGTTCCATGCTGCAGCCACCAGAGACTGCCCAAATCATCAAAGCTCTCTGAATCTTTTCTGAAGAGACAGAGAGCTTTGAATCGATTCAGACATTTTAATTGGTCCCCTGATTTGATTCAGATTCAGAGATTCAACCACCGAATTGAGCCGAATCTCCTCCAAATCGAATCACTGCCCAAAGCTTTACACGACCGGATAATCCAGTATGTTTAAATGTGCCAAAGTACAGTCTTTATAGTGTCTTTATCTTCAAGGTGTAAATTTGACATCTGGCTAGTTGTGGGGCTACACTATGTTACTATCTGCCAGCTTCTGACTGATGTCTATGGAACATAGGGATAGAGTTTATTCAACTTACTTTGAACAGCAGGGTCTATATCAAGCAACAGTATAAGTAAGTTTGTTGTGCTGCGTGATCAAAACTGAATGAGCTCTGATGGAAATATGTTGTCCAGTTACAGTAAGAATAGGGTTTATGCATGTTCTGGGGCAATAGCTAATGCTACTGTTGTGTGTGTTGCGACTCTTTTATAGCTAGAGGATTTTAGGCTTATATGAGGTGATTGTTTGACTAAACTCTGTGAACCAGAAAACATTCATCCTGGCTTCTGTGGACTGAGCCAAGACAACTCTATTTGCCCAGCAGGCAAAGAAATTCCAAAATGGACAAAATATATTTCCAAACAGACTGTGTCCTGGGGCTTGCCAATAAGTTCTTAATGCCTTCTCCCCCTTCTTTGCTATAAAGCCATTACTGGCTTCTCCTTGTAGCCTAACAATGTTAATTGTTGGACCTTACGACCAAATATCAGCTTGGACCTTACGATTGAATATATGATACAGAGGGCTTTGAGTATGGGAGACCAACAATAAGCACATTATTATGGAAATTGTATAGAAAAATGCTGGTTCTGCCCACTTCAGAAAGGCTGGAATTGGGATAAAACTAAATGTACATAGTAGATGCTATTCTGTAACATCTGCCTAACTTTCATTTTTGAACTGGAAATGGCTGGAAGGAAGAGAATACAGAATATTAGATATTCTTTCCTATCAAACCACAGATTCTGATTGATTTAACTGATTCCCACTGTGAGGAGTTTCACATGCTCAAGAAAGAGATTTTGTATCTTTTTGTCATTCTGAAAAAAGCAAACAGATGAGGCTCAATGGTATATCTGGCCAGAAATGATACAATCCTAAATATCCAGACAAGAAGGAAGCAACTTTATAGTGCTAGCTGCAGGGTTTAATAAGAGGGGAAATTATGGCATATGGGTAGTATTGGGGAATGTTATAAACCTGATTCTAGAGTGTTTTAAGACAGGAAGTCATGACAAAGTTCTAAGAGTGCTGTGGCTGATGTAATAGTCTAGTCTATTGGCTAGGGTCAGGGGAGAAAACAAAAGCCCGTCTGTGAGCAGGGGAGGGGAAACTTGCTAACACAGGATACTTCTTTCTTAGTCACCAATTATTGGCTGGTTGCATGAGGTCTCTCTCTCATACACTATAACAGTGGTTACCAACCAATTGATCTCGATTGACTAGTTGATCCTGGAGCCTTTGACAGTGGATCTCAGTCTGTTAGTGGCTCCACAATCAGAGCAGCAGGATGCACGTGGAAGAGCTGGGCCACACCCCCTGCCACCTGGGCTGGGTGAGTGAGCAGCTTATCTGGGAGGTGGGCTAGGGACCAGGGCAGGGCACAGTAGATCCTGGGGTGCCAAGAAGTGATCCTCACCATAAAAAGGCTGGAGGCACTATAAGATGCTTGATTTCATTTTCAAAAAAATTCCCTTCTCCCTCCACACAGCTAACAGTGGTGACCAGTTGTTTTCTTCTCCTTCCACACGTGCATTTGTGGCCTCTTATCTTATATTTGGAGCAGTGGTCTCCGGCCTTTTTAATTAGGAGATCACTTTTTGAATTAAAAAGCAACCCAGGGTCTACCCCATTCCCCTCCCCCATGGAGGGGCCAGTCTGTGGGAAGGGAAGGGGAGGGGGCTGCAGATCAAGGTAGTGGGAGAAAAAATGATTTGGGGGAGGGGAAAGGGCTGTTTGAAGGGGCAGACTGAGGCCCTAGCAGTGGGGGAGGGAATGGGGCAGGAGCAGGGGCTGGGATGAGTAGGGCCCCAGCTGTGCTGGGTGGTGAGACAAAAGGAGGGCCAGGGGGCTCCATTCATCCCAGGCCCTGATCCTGCCTGTGCCCCACTCCTTCCCTTACTGCTGCTTCCTCAATCTGCCCCACCTGTGGTGACAAAGAAGGGAGTGGGGCTGGGGCAGACCCTGCACAGTTGGGGGATGGAGCCACGAGCAGCTTGTCCTGGGGGTACCCAACACAAGGAGGGGGTAGCAGCTCCTGCCACTGCACACACGCTGGGAGGGCATGGGAGCGGTTTGCCCCAGATCTGTGCACAGGGGAGGGTGAGCTACTGCTGCGGGCTGGGGTCACACCAGGCTGTTCCCAGCAGGGAGACTGGGCTGCGCTGCACTCAGTGGTGGCAGTGCTGGGAGGCGGGTTGGGGAGCTACAGCAAATTTTTGGGTGACCACAGTCTCCCTTATAGGCCTGCTCCCAACCCCCCACCGCTGGGAAGAGCCCAGCACCACCCTGTCCCCAGCCTGCAGCAGCAGCCTGCCCTGCCCTGCGCACACGTCTCCTCATGCCCTCCCAGGGTAGCTTCAGTGAGGCTCAAGATGCAAAGCCTAGCATGCAGCCACCTCTGGGTTGCGCACAGGTCAGGGGGATGCCCCCCAGGATGTATGCACCGGCAGGAGCTCCCCCACCCCCAACACCAATGACCAGGGCTCAGTCCTCCCACCATCTGGCCTGGCTGGGGCCCCACTCACCTTAACTCCTGCTCCTGCCTGTGCCACACTCCTCCCTCACTGCTGGGGCCTTGATCTGACCCTCTCCCCATCCAAACCCCACATACTAACTTGCTGGGCTGGGGGGAGGGCATGCATACACACATGCACTCAGCCTCCCCCAGCTTCAGATGAACTGCAAGAGGCTCTGCGATCAAGCAGCCAATCGCGATCGACTGTGTGGTGACCACTGATTTAGAGCCTGCTTTAGAGAAGGGATTATTTTAGCGTGGTAATACAGTCCCTTCCCAAGTGAGATTGAGGTCTATGACAAACTCTCAAGTGTTACATAGGAGAAACCAAACAAGAACTGCAGAACTGCAAACCAGAATGAACACATACTAGAAATCCATCAAAGACAAAAATATCCAATACCTGCAGGTGCCCACTTCTCACAAGACAACTACTCTCTCTCCAATCTTTCAATTCTAATCCTCAAAGGGACTTTACAAAACAACTTTTGTAGACTAGCTTACCAACTTCACTTCATAAATTTACTGGATACAAAAATCATGGCCTTAATATAGACAGTGGATTTATGATACAGTACAACCTGCCTGAAATATGACACACCAGACCTTTAGCTGACCACTTGCATTCTTTCACACTTTTCCTTCCCTTCCCTGGCTCTTATCTCTCTACCCTTTGTCTTCCAAATTTCTGCTCATTTGCCTCTTCACAGACTTCTTGGTTACTTTAGCTTATTGGTTCCCAACCTCAGGGAGTGACCTAAAGGGGTAGGGGGGAGGGAAGGGCCTCCTCAGTAGGGTCATGAAGGGCCTGCACACATATACACACTCACACGTGGCCCAGAAGTGGTGGATGGGCAAGGCAGGGCCACCATGCACAAAGAGGGCAATAGCAGCTCCCTCACTCCTGTGCCATGGCTGCTGCCATGCTCTGCTCTCAGCATCCCCCACCAGATTGGGCCAGGATGTCCTGTTGGTGGCCAATTTAGGGTTGCAGTAAAAAAAGGTTGGAAACTACTACTTTAGCTTCTTTACTATCTTGGAGAACTCTAACAGCAGAGTCTCCCAATGCCTAACGAAGGATGTTTGTGTCCATAAGCTCGTAAAGAGCATTTTTCTCCAACTATTTAGTTGATCTAACAAAAGATATCACATCTACCTAAAGAACCTTGCCTGCTTCTGTCCTTAGACCAACATGGCTACAACCAACAACCCTACAATAATCCAGACTCTCCCATGCCTGAAGAAGGGTGCTTGTGTCTGAAAGCTTGCACAGAACAGGTTTTCCAACTATTTAGTTATTCCAATAAGAGATATCACATCTACCCAAAGAATCTTGTGCTTGACAGTAATCCAAGTGACCCATCCCAGGCCCCCCGTGTTGTTTCAGGTCAAGACTAAAGTGACTTCTGTACCAGGAGATGGGGAAGAAAGTAGCCCAAAGGCTGCCGGTTCCAAGCCTGCAGGAGCTGCTTGTGGCCCCGGCGGCCAGTCCGCTTGGTTCTGAAACTCAAGCTGCTGCCTGAGCAAGGGCAGCGCGGGAGGACTCCCTCAGCTAGGCGCCATGCCTGCTCCTTGCCCCCAGACCCGAGTCAAGCTTCTCGCTGCCACAGAGCGAGAGGCCGAGCAGGCATACAAGAGCCGCGGGGGCTGAGCACTGTTCGGCCAAGTGCCGCGCAGCGAAGCTTCTCCCAGCAGGTGTTCCCAAGCCCGACTTAACAAACGCACATGAACAAAACCACCTTTGTCCACAGCCAAACTTGAGCGGGCCTTCTGCGCCTGCGCGGGCGGAAGCAGCCAATCAGTGTGGGGGGGGCGTGGTGTACGGTCACAAAGAGGCTGCGGCGGGGTGGGGTTCCTGGTGCGGCGGGGAGATGGTGTCGTGGGTCATTTCACGCGTTGTTGTGTAAGTGGGGGAGGGGCGTGCGGGGCTCGGGCTCGGAGCGGAGACGCCATAGGTTTCTCTGAGCTTGGCTGGGGTCTGCTGTTCTGCTCAGTTTCCGCCGTCGGGCGGGTGCCGCGCGCTGGAGCCGGGCCGGACCTTTTTGGACCTCAGCCTGTGATTCCACGTGACTCGCTTGGTTCCTGCCTTTTGCTACGCGGTTCCATTCAAAAGAGCGGACGCGTCCTGGAGCTGGGTCCGTGAGCAGCGGGCAGTGACTGTGCGGCTTGCTACAGCCCTTGGTCAGGGTTTCTCTGTGGGCGCGGTCGCCACAGGGCGGAGAGCAGCGCCCCGGGCTCCGCCCGCAAGAGTCGGTAGAAGAAGGTTGGAGCCGCGAGCGCGGCTGTGCGGCCCTCCTAGTGCTTGGGGTCCTGAGACCCCGCCGACGCTTCAGCCCCTGATTGCGGAGCCCGCTTGCGTTACTTGGCCGAGCAGGCAGACAGAGCCGCGGGGGCTCCGACCCGCCGGTGTGCTGCAAGCCTGCTGAGACTGGACCTACAGGGCCGGGTGGGCAGCAGGGGATAGATGGATAAGGTGCTATAGCACAATATTTGGCACTCTGAGCTAAGCCCTCAGTGGCAGCCCATCCTTGCCTAACGCACAGATAGATGCAGGAGTGCATGTGGGGAGCTGCTTTCCCTTGTTCCATTCCCCCCTGCCCCCACCCCCAATGCTGGGCTGGGCAGCACCTATTGGCACTCCGCGGTCTCCTTGTTGGGCGCTCCCCCCCCCCCCCTGCTGCTGCTACTCCTGCAACGGCACTGCGGGGGTGCATGTGCACAGTCCACAGCATGGAGCCTCGTTCATTCATGGCATGCATGGGTGTCACTGAATGGGCTCATCCCTTCCAGGGTGAGGCCTCTTCATATTTTCTCACATCCATGTTTCCTCTAATGGTTGTCCTAAGTGAAATCCTTTCCCTTTCAGATGCTGGTCATGTTCCAATGCCAACAACTTGCAGTAGCAAATATTGAGGTTGTGGGCTCTGCTCTTAGGGAACCATGCTCCCCCCCACCTCATTGGGCATGTTTCTCTGCTACTGCTTTGTCCCTCTGTTAAGTGTTTTTAAGTTGTCCCTCCAATTTTAAGCTTTATTTGCAGAGCATCAGGCTTTTCATTAGATGATCAAGCTGGAGAAAAAAAACCTTTAGCCACTTGCTTGCTTGGAGTGAAAGTTATAGACAGAGGTTAGTCCATATTTTTCATTGCTGATGACTAAGGAGCAGTCAGTGCAAGCTTCTGTGTTTATCTGCAGTGGAAACATGTAAAAACCCTGATCTCTCTGTGTCATCTGCTTCCACTTACTGCAGTTGTGACAAAAGGGTTTAGGCAGAAGCTTTAGTGTGAACCATTTTAATTTTGGAATTACACCTGGGGCAAGGGTGAAAGATGAGTCGGACATCTGTGGCAGCCTATTGTGGTATTAAAAATGCAAAAGCAAAATTGTTGGAGCGCTTCAGTTTCTAATGATCATGTTCATATGCAGAGCTGAGTGTACATTTACTCAAAATGAGTAAATGTGGTAATTGGCACTTCTTATATGAATAAGTTTATAGGTATAAGCTAATTCTTGCATCACTCTTATGAAACAAGCAACTACTTGTCCTGTTTTGCATATCCCTGTTTTAGGAGGAGATGGTAAAGTATTAGGGAGTGGAACTTAACTTATTCTCCTGTTCCTGTATATAAATTGTAATAGTCTCATTTGTGCTCTGAGTTATTCCAGTTACACCAGAAACATTGAGGGGGGAAGCTGTCAGAGCTGTTTATTAGAAGTTTTGAAAATGATGGTACTTGGTCTATTTCTGGGCTGCTAATATTGCAGCTTTTGCAGCCCGGGAAGAGAGCTCCTGAAGTATGCAGCAGCCTTGACACTGGCTATATTAGAAGCTATGAAAAATGATGAGGGCTAGTTGATTTCGGGGCTAATGAAACCAAATAACTAACAGTACTGTGTACCTAATGAACCCTGTTTACTGTAAGTTGAGGTAAGAGTGTGCTCTGAATGAGTACTGAGCCTTTTCCTCTTCTCTTTGGCTCCCCACTTCTTCCCCTAAAGTATGCAGTATCCTATAGATAAAATATTGACATCTTGTAACGGGTTGAACTGTTTTCAGTAGTTCAAGGAGTGAACGTCCCTGTTTCCACTTCTCCCCTTCATCCTATCGTTTGATTTGAATACCCGTCCATGAAACCCCTTCGCTTGCCTGTATAAATGCTTCATTATGCCTGGTATCCATCTGTATAATATTGATCCCATTTTTATACCTCAGCCTATTGCAGTGATGCTGCACACTAAGGTAAATGAAAATTCAAATATCGGTATTGGTCTGGATGTAATGATGTACAAATGTTAGCCTGAACTTTTCTGGTAATAGTTGTAAGTGAAGTCTACAGCAGAGATCTACTTGTTGTTTTGTAATAGTCAGAGAATCTACCAATTGTATCCAGCCTTTTGAATCAAAATTTGTTTACTTCTGTAGATATTGCTTTCATATGTCTTCCTTCACGGGTTTAAAAGTCTCTCTTATGAAAATAAACAATCACTTTGTTTGTAGAATCTGACCAATTGTGCTTATAACTGTGGAGAACAATAGATTGTTCAAATGTAAATTCTCTCATAGAAGATGTACCAGCTAGCTGTTAGTCACACCCTGGTATGGATGATATCCGATTATTCTGTAGTAATATTTTTAACATTAACAAAGAAAAGAAGTGTCCTAGATCAACAGAAATGCATCATATTTTTTTTTTTGCTTTTTAAAGCATACCAACAGATTTTTGATCCGTTTTAAAAATTTTTTTTTTCTTATCCTGTTCTTTTTTCTTTTTTTAAGAGTTAGTGTAGGTGTTCTTTTCTGTGTGTAGTGAGTTGTGTGGTTTGTTTTTTTTTTTTTTTTGTCCCCCTGCCCCACATAACTTGGAGGGAAGTGGGAACAAATGGGACACCAGCCCCAGGTGATGACTTAGAGGGGGTGCCATGGTGGCCTCTTCCCCTCCAGACTGCTCCCCACCCCTTGAGGCTTTGCTGCAGGAAGCACAGCTCTGTGCCCAGAGGCAGTTCTACGATGGGAAGAGGGAGTGACTGTTCATTGTTTTGTGGTTTTTAGGTGTGACATGCAAAGCACCATCTCCTTTCTTGCCCACTAACACCTGTAGTTGCTAAGTGTACAATGCCTATAATATCCAAAATGCTCAAGCTTATACTTCATCTAGTTTCCCTGTACTATATGTGGAGTTACAGGTGATGACTTGTAAGAGCCTGTTTTAGTTGCTTAATTTTTTTGTTCTCTTTCATCCACTGAAATGTAGAGCATTCTGGGGGGGTGGGGGGTGGAGAAAGCTTAGCCATTTCTGAAAATGAGTGGGGGGGCAGTAGTCCTAATATTATAAGAATTGTAGTAATGTGTGTGTAGGGACTCGGCATTTGTCAGGGAAGGGGTTAGTTTCGGGATACGTTGCACCAATGAAAATTCACCCACTTTTGCTCAGATAAGTCTCTAAACCATTGCTTAAAGTTGTTTTTCCAGAAATAACCTTTTGCAGATTATTCATTAATAAATAAGCATTGTAACCTTGACAGTATAATGAAGTGGGGTGTTGCAGAGCACCAAGGTGCCTGCTCCTTTAAGGACAGAGTCTGCCTAGAGAGAGCCCTAGGAGCCAGGCAGAAACCCCACAGATGCAAGTTACTATGGCAGCAGGCTAATGAGGGGAATTAGCCTGCACCTGCACACAGTCAGCTGATTAGAAGAAGGCAGGGCACTGGGTCCATATAAACCCCAAGGCTGAGGCTGGCAGGGGTTAGTTCCCTGGCAGCAGCCAGGGGATGAAGCTCCTGCAGAAAAGAACTGCCCAGAGATGCTGGGGCTGCCTGGTATGCTGCTTACAGGACTAATGGGGCTCCTGGAGCCACCAGGTACCTTGGGCTACAAGGCACTTAATGCTTGGGTGGGGAAGTTTGACTCTTTTGAAGGGGCAGAGCACACCCTGCACTAATATATATATAAAAACCTAGAAAAATATTGTTTCATTCCTCCCAGATGCTCACTGGCAAACATAGGGATGTAGCATGCTCATTGTTGGTGGCAAACGTGCTTTTGTGATAAATAAGCTGGAGGAATGTGTACTAGATCAGCATTTTTCAAACTATGGGTCACCTCCCAAAATTGGGTTGCAAACAACTGGCTGGCAGAGTCCTAGCTAGGAAGGGGCTGCCTGAAGTCCCCTTGTGCCCCATACACTGAGGAGCTGGGGATGGGGTGGGGGGGCAGTGGGCTGAGAGTGAGGGTCACTGGGTTGGGACTGGACATCGGTGTTTTTCAAATGGATCCTGGTCCAAAAATAGTTCCGAACAACTGTGCTAGACTGAACCACCACTAAGTAAATGTATTACTGTGAGCATCAAGTAACTTAGTCCTTTGATTGTTAGACTGGCAGAAGGTGTCTTATGAAATTGCACTGGGGTTTGTTCTAGGTTCAGTGGTATTTAACATTATTTATTTATTTATTTATTTTTTTTTTCAGTTGGGGATTTGGGTGTAGAAATAGTGAACTGATTTAAATATCTAGATGAATTTTACTCATTCCTAGTTGTGTGTCAACAAAGCCTAAAAGTCAGGTGCTATTCTGAAGGGAGAACAAAAAAGTCCAACACATAACCAGCTTGATAGTATGCTGCTGGGAAGGATCTCGGCATGAGTCAGCAATATGAAGTGACATAGCCACTCTGCTAGTAACTGGTTAGGCTACAGTACAGTACTGGATCTAGTTTTGGGCACCATGTTATAAAAAGGAGATGGAGAAACAATAGGCTCTGGAGGAGGGTGGCAAAAGGTGATGAAAGGAGGCTGGGAAGGAGATAGTGAGGAATGGTTGAACAGAGGAGTTTAAGTTTAGTTTATGGACAAGGAGATTTAATAGGGGACATGATGGCAGTTTAAATATTTGAAAGGCTTCCATAGAGAAGATGGAGAAACATTATCCTTTCTTGCCAGCAGTGGCAGGACACATGAATGGGTTTAAGCCAGGGGTGGGCAGAATATGGCCCACAAGCCACATCTGGCCCACCAATTGATTTGTATTCATCCCATGGCTGCCCCTGTGGTTCTCTGCATGGGGCAAAGCCCTGCATGTTCCCATCTGGGGCAGCCTGAGCTTCGCTTGTGCCTTCCAACTACTCTGGCCCCATCCCTGGCCAGTATGCACAGCTTTCTGGCAGGGCTGCTCCAGCTGCCGCTTGGCCTTTTCTGTTTCCAGAGGCTCCTCTTTCTCTTGCCCTGCTGCGCTGTGAAGAGGCAAGAAAAGCCCCTTTTAAATCCACAGTCCCCGAGAGAAACAAGTCACCCGATTTGCCGGAGCTGGCAACAGCAAGAGACTGAACAGCTACTAATAAAGTGGGGCTCCCACAGCAGCTTCCAATCTGGATTGGACCTCCCTGCAGCTCACTGGTATTTCTGGTCCGCTACTAAGACCGGACAGTGGGCAGGAAGGACTCTGGAGGAAAGGCCCAATGCTGGAGCATCAGGATGGCAGAACAGAGATGGGAGAAAGGGCTGATTCTTAGGTTAGGAGCTCCAATAGCCTGGGACACTGATGCCAAGCTGGCAGTGGCAAGGAGAGCCAACTGGAAGCCATGCTGGGCAACGAAGTGACTGTGAGAGAGTCAGCAGCACTTCGAACAAGGTTTTTCATTTGCGTTTCCTTTCGCGTCCACTTTTAATGGGGCAGCCTATTGGGCTGAGTCTCTGCTATCTAGAAAAGGGAGAGGGAGAAGGCAGTACCTGGCTGGAGCTGTAGAGAAGCTAGGACAAAAGCTGTGCTCCCTTCCTTGGGAGTAGCATTGTGAAAGTCTGTGCGTCTGTCATGCTTTATTTGCACTCTGACTGGCTGAAGGAAACAGCCAATTGGTATGCTCCAAGCATAGGAGACCACTACCATGATTCCAAATCTTCATTGGGGTGGGGGATTCCAAAGCTGACTGGGTGCGGGAGCTGGCCTCAGTTCCCCCACCCCATTCCCTGCAAGAGGCAGGACAGCAGCAGCATGGGGCATTGGGTGCCAGCATTCCATCCCAGCCCCCCCCCAGTCATTCTTGATGGACACTTGGCTAGTAGTTAATGAAGGACCAGGGAGGCCCATCCCTTGGTGGGAACAGACTTCCATTTAGGAGGCGCTGTGGAACCAATGCCATAGTGTTTTAGGATGAAGGTAATTGCCCAAGCTTGAAGGCAAAATTGGCCAAGGCTATTTCTATGTTCTTCATAGTTTCATAGTAACTAGGGTCAGAAGGGGCCTAGAGCAGGCCATCTAGTCTGACCCCCCCACCAATGGCAGGAATGAGTGACAGGGTCACAGAACCCCAGCCAAGTACCTATCCAATCAATTCTTGAAGGTGCCCAAGGTAGGAGCAAGAACAACTTCCC
>JAGPOW010002673.1:15956945-15967740 GCA_030014935.1 Caiman crocodilus | reverse complement strand
GTGTGTGTGTGTGTGTGTGTTTAGTATATGCTCTGTTTTTTATCTATAACTTGTTAAAATGATATCTTCTAAAAGATTTTTATGTGCATGGCCCTTGACAGCTTGCCAAAACTCATTTAAGCTGCTGGGCCACTTAATTCCCAACCTCTGGTTTAGGCTTTAGTAGAGTAAATAGGTTTCTTTCAGAAAAAAAGCTAGCTTTTTACTTCAAGAACAGTGGGGAAAAACTGCCAAGGAGATTCCATGCTTTCTATTCCTTGGAGATTTTCAAGAGGCTGTATAGACATCTGTCTAGGATGACCTAGGAGTTGAGAGGTTCAGACAAATGACACTCATTGCCTTCTAACCCTGTAGTTCTCTGAAACGCTGCCTAGAGGCACATTGTGGGGGTGGACATTCCAAGGTAAGCATATTTCATAATATGAAATGTATGCCAAGATCATTAAGGGAGACACAGATGTACACTTGTAGAAATGAGAGGAATATGGAGAGCTGTGTAACTTGGCATGAGGAAGTTCCTAGTACAAAACAGTACTCATGCACATTCTGCAGTCCAATATTAACTTAGCTAGAAAGCACAATTCTATAGCTCGGAGGATAATTTATTCTTCTTGGCTATTATTTTGTGTTGAATGAATTACCCCCATATTTGTACCAATACATTTGAGTAACTTAAAGGTCCCTAACTAAATCTGATATTCAAAGAAAAAAGTAAAAATGCTGTGGGTTTGTCTTCAGGAGAGATTTTAATCTTTGATGAAGAATTACATAAACTTGGCTCTGGCATGTTTCACGTTTTAAAGCAGTTTCCTTTTTAAAACCAACTTTTTAAAATGTTTGTTTAGGAAGATGATAATTGGGTATATCTGGGCATGCACTCTTAATATGACATGATAAACTCTGGTTCAAGCCAGGGTAAACTGCTCCCAGGTGCAGTGTCTACAAGTGGGTCTAGGACAAGCATCAGTTTGAGCCAGGGCAGAGCAGGCCTCTGACCGGTTGGTTTGACCGGACACAATTTATGCCCCTGGTCAGTATCTATACTTGCGTTTCAGTTCAGTGAGGTACTCTGTCATAAGGTAGTTCTTTTCTTAGTAGTACTAGTGTATGGTGGAGTTAATTAGTTTACTGTGTCTTAATACAAGTACACATGTAGACAGTGATGCTTTATTGTAGAGCTAACTAGTTTACTCTGTAGCAGTATGCACATGTAGATGCACCCACTGACATTTGAATGAAATAATTCTAAAACACACTTTTGAAGGGGAGAAGAGAAGGTTAACATGGATGAATACAAATGGCTTGCCAGCCTTTTGTCCAGTTTTAGTCAGGTGTATTAATCTGGATTCCAGCAATCCATTTAGTGGGAATTCCTGGAAGAAAACCTTGGTATTTATTTTGCATGAAGGCATAGGTGTCAATGCAATCCTAAAGGAACGCAAGAGATTTTTATGACTTTGTCACCGAGGTGTTTGAAATATAACTAGGAGAGGTGATGCAGCCTGGTTGATTTTTAGTGAATGGAACCTTTGGGGAAAATATTTCCCCAAGTGTGCCTTTAGTCATTCAGAACAACCAAATACAACCAATGGCTGGATAGAAAGGGCTAGCGGGCTGTGTTTTGCCCACCCCTGCCCTAACCCCTAACCTTTTCCACCAGAACAACCAAATACCTAGACCAATACTAATTCAACTAGAATTGCTTTCATAGTTATTAGGGACTAGAAGGGACCTTACAGATCATCGGGTCCAGCTCCCCTGCTTTTGTGCCAGGCCCAAAACCACACTTTGTAAGTCTCCCTGGGGTGCCTGTATTCAGTCATTCCCCTTTTTGGAGCACGCCCACAAGCCTGGGGTTGTCCTGTAGGGCCAAGCCAACTCTCAGGATCTCAAAATTGTGGTGTTAGGTGGGAAGTTGTGACACAATACATACACAAAAATCAGTTGGGCACACGTGCACACACACGAGGCACATCCAAGATTACCAGTTCAAGCACATACACATGTATCTCCAATCCAAGTGAGTTTCTAACTTGGGTGGTGTGGTATGTGTGTGCTTGGGGTACTTAGGATATCTAGGGTGCTTGGTGACTATGGGAGGGAGCTGGTGGTCAAGGAGTCCTGTAAGCAGTGGGGAAAGAGATGGATGGGGGTTAAGAAGAGGGAGGAAAAAAATAAGAGAGTGAAAGTTCATAGTAGCTAGGGTCAGGAGGGGCCTGAACATATCATCTAGCCTGATCCCTTGCCACAGGCAGGAATGAATGCTGGGTTCATAAGACCCCAGACAGGTGATCATCCAACCTCCTCTTGAATTTGCCTAAGGTAAGGGTGAGGAACCAACTTCCCAGCAAAGTGGTCCAGATTTTGGCTGCTCTAACTATAACTATAAAATATTGCCTTCTGATCTTTAACCTAAACCAATTCTCCATCAGCTTATTACTGTTGTTCCTTGTCATCCCAGATACTGCTGGGGAGAAAAGGGCTCTGCCTATTTGCTGTTGTTCCCCCTCCTTGCTGAGGCTGAACAGGTTCTGGTCCTTCAGTCTCATAAGGCCTGTCCTGCTGCCCTTTCACCAAGTGGGTGGCCATTCTCTGAACCCTCTTCAGGCTGGCCACATACCTTTTGGAGTGTGGTGCCCAGTACTGGATGCAGTACTCCAACTGTGACCTGACCAAAGTTGCATAGAGGGGGAGCATCACTTTTCTGGACCGGAGCTGGGATTAGAGCAGGCAAACTGGAAGGGGAGCTGGGGTTACTTGGGAGGCAAGTCCAGGGTTTGGTGAGTGGGTAGCTGGAAGGCACAGATGACAAGACAGATGGACATGGGAGGAAGATCACAATGTTGTTCAGAGGGGGTCTCTGGTAGGGTCTCTGGGTGGGTAGGTGATGGGGTATAGTGCTGGTCCAAATGGAGCGGGTGTCCCACTGGGTCTCTTCATTACCCCTTTTTTTAGGGGCAGATCTATGACCCTAGTGGCAGGGGCATGTCCAGGCAAAGGTCAGCCCTGATGCACTTAAATTGTTCACTTCAGGCCAGGATGTGTAGTTCCAGATGTCTGTGTTGTAAAGTGGATTGGTTGATTTCTGTACAGTCCTTGTCTTTCAAATGCTGGGTTTCTGTCCTGTTCCTGGGTGAGTTAATGGAGGGCAATGGTCCTGTCGTTTTGCTGATGGTTCAGTCATTGAGTTGATTATTCAGTAGAGGCCTGCTACCATTGTATCTCAAGCACCCTCATTTGGCCCCATTCATTCAGGAACCAACTAACATGAGACTGGTTAGACATGAGTCATAGGTTACACTCGGGCAGAGGACACAAGATGGAGGCTTGACATTACTTATTCTAACTTACACATGTAGGCCTGAATCGTACCGTATCAATAGAAAAAACAGTAAAAATAAAACTGCTTATATTGATTTTTTTACTGTGCAATTGCGTAATAATTATACAGTATAAAACAGTGGATATCCATAACGGGGCACTTATTTACAAAGGAGAAGGGAAAAAACCCCAAACAAACTCAATAACGTGATACCAAAATAAAATGCTAAAGCTTATCCTGTGTCTTATGCTTACTCTGTGTCTTAGCTGACTCATACTTATCTGGAGGGGGAGAGAAAGTCAGAGATAGTTGGGGAAGGGGGGAATGCATTTTAAAATAAAAAAAAAAAAAAAAAAAAATTGGGGGGTGGGGTTTGCTAGGGTAGCACTGCCACTACTTGGGCACTGGTTTCTGTTAGGACTCTGTGCATCCTGGGGTTTTCAGACCTTGCAAGTCTTAGGGGTGCTTTGCCCCCTAGTAAGATCTTTGGGTGCTTCTTATAGTCCGAAGCTCCCTAGGATAATTTCAAGTAGAACTGAGTCGGTTAATAAACAGCTGAGCTCTGCTGGGTGTGAAATGCATCTCTAACCCCTCATACTTCAGGCATTCACAGCCAGGCATGATGCAATCCCAAACCCTTTATTGTTCAAAGGGGAAGAGGAGAGTTGGGGGGGTGGGGGAGAAGGTAGGTAATGGAATTTATGATGAAAGCACCTTGAGCAAATTCTAATAAATTGAGCCTATCAAATATGGGCTCGGTGGCCCTTTTAATATGCGACTAAGTTACTTAGTTCTAAGCTACTAGTCAATTTTTAGGCATACTCACTAATTTGTCCCAAGAGGGCCTCTCCAGAGGTCTGTGCTTGTGTGTGTCCCAAAACAACTGCCAGAGGAAGAGGCAGCTCTCATCACCACAGGCATTTTTACAGCCTGGTTGCCTAGGTGACCAGGTTGATTGAAACTAGGCAGAGTGAGAATGGGTAGGGGGGCTGGAATGTCTCCTTCTGGGGGTGGGGGTAGATTTTTTTTTTCACACCTAGTAACTATGGAATAATTTGTTCGGGCATGACACATGAGTGTCATTAACTAACAGTGGATAGCTTCTGGACTTTGGCATTTGTACTAAAGACTTCAGAAAATAGTGCAAGCCCTGCTGTATTTTACAAGTGAATAGAACGGGATGCAAGTGTAAGGGACTCCAAGATGGCAAACCTTTGTCTGAAGCTAAGAATTCTGTTATGTCCTGTTGCTTTGTTTCTCCTTGATAACAGGACCGTTAAAGTGGGCTGATTTGACCACAACATGAACATGAGCCATCAGTGTGATGTGGTGGCCAGCAGGGCAAACAAAATGCTGGCATGCATGAACTGATGCATCTCGTGTAAAACTAAGGAAGTGATACTCCTGCTGTACTCATCACTGGTGAGACTGCAGTTGGGAATACTGCATCCAGTTCTGGGTGCTGCACCTCAATAAGTATATGGAAAAACTTGAGATGGCTCAGAGAAGTGCCACTCTGTATGATCAGCTGCAAAAAGATGCATATGAAAAAAAAAAAATATAGTTGGATCCTGTTACTACTATTGGTATGGTAAAAATTGTTCAATAACATGTCAAGTAAATGCTACTGCAGGCTTTTTTTATCCACTCTTTAATTTTATGTTCACTTTCCATAGGTATGTTAGTATTCCAGTTATGCATATCTGATATGTTCATACTTCACTTGAACCCACTGCATGTCTCAATTTGTAGTTTATTGTTCCCATTATAACAAACTTGAGTTATCTTCATGTTGTTTAAAGGCATCTCTTAGGGCAGTGGTTCCCAAACTGTGGGTCATGACCTCAAATGGGGTTGCAGCATCAGTGGATGGGGTGCAGCATCGTGCTCTCTCCCACACCAGGTCCCACCCACTAGGTGGCAGAGGCCTGAGTGAAGGGCAGCAGGGTGGGGAGCCCTAAACCTGCAGAGGGCAGCCCACATCCGTTCCATGCCCCCCAGTCCCCCAACATGGGTTCTCCTTTGGCTCTGCTGCCCAGTGAGAACATGGAGGGCCATGCTCTGGCCTCAGCAGCTGCTGTTTCCTGCAGATAGCAGCTGGACCTCAGGCATTGCTGAGATGGGGAGTGTCTGGGGGCTGCAGGCAGTGGCCTTGGGGCATCTGGGGTGGGTTGGAGGCTATGGATTGGGAGTGAGGGGCACTAGCAGGGCCAGGGGGCTGTGGGTCAGGAATGCGGGGCACCTGGGGTGGTTGGGAGGCTGTGAGTTGGGAGTGAGGGACAATACTGAAGAAATGGGGTCATAAATGAGGTTATGCTGAGGGGAGGCACTGCCTTAGTTCTGTGGCCTGCTTTTATGACTTAATAGTACTCGGACAATGGCTCCAGAAAGAGTGAGGGAGAAACAGCTGACAAAGGGCTTGAAAATAAAAGGAGCTAGCTAGTCTTGGGTCTGCTTGCTTCCCCCCTTTATCGAGATGTAATAGCACGCCACAAACTGACTGTGCAAAGCTTTAAAAATGAAAGAAGGGGGTTGGTTTCTGGGCTGCCAAGACCCCAGTAGTGCTTGATGAGAGTATTGTATACATTTAAGTTGAGATAAAGGCATCCTCCAGGTAAGCCTGTCAGAAATGGTGGTTAGATTTGGTCTGCCTTGTGAATGGACTAGATTGGGACTGGTAACCTTTAACAAGTCACCGCCCAGAACAACTGAACTCTGGTCCAACACAGGCTATGTGGCTTCAGCAGTACATCAGTGCCAGGGGGCTTTGCCTGTGCTGTGGCCAGGCAACTGGGAGCTGCATCTGCACTGCTGCTGCTTCTCCCAAGTTCCCAGTCCCCAGCTTTGGCATCCAGTGGGGGGCTGCTCCAGGACCAGGTATCTGAAAACTCCGTACATGCTGCTGCCACTTCTTCCCTCTATCTTCTTCCTCTGCGTAGGCCAGATTACTTTGAGTGCAAGGTTGTGGAAGTTGCTTATTCTTTACTTGTACCCTCATCTCAGTTTAAAAGAGTAAATTATGAAAGTAATTTTCTTCTTTTGTTTTTTGATGTTGTATAGTACATTCCTGTCGCTTTTTTTTTTGTTCCCACAAGCTAATTAAGTATGCTGTACTTTTTAAAAATTTTTATTAAGAACATGTGTGAAAACTAGATCCATTTTGTAATTGCTGTATTCCTGATTAACTTCTAACATGCAGTACTATTGTCTGATACCCCACAGATGGTAGCCATGATGTCATAAATTATGGTTTTCAGCAGTGAATAATCCATAGGACTAGAAGAACTCAGAATAAACCAGTGATCCAGTAGTTGGTGATGTTTTTTCTCCCTTCAGGTAGATCGGGAAGTACAGCAAACGATAAAAACAGGACATAAATAATTTCTCAAAGGCTTTGGTTATAATTGTCAGCAACTTGGGAAATATGTGCTTCAGACCTGAGGTAAGAACTAGAATATTTGGATGAGGTTTAAGATTTTCTTACTGGACAAGTAATTTTGTTCTCTGTCTAATGAAGTATGTTTTGGAAAACTAGTAATGTTCTTTATGTTATCTGGAAATGGCATTGGGCATTGAAACAAGATGCAGTCAATTTTGACTTTTTCAAAGGGATACTTATGGGATGGTAAAATAATTGATTAGTTGCACAAAATAATCATGACTAGACACTAGTTAATATCTAAGCAGGAAGTCAGAGAGACGGTGCTTTGTTAACTTGGAGGTAGGAAGTCAAACTTTAATACAAATGAATTGGTTAATAAGCAGTTGGCATGTAGATGAGTGAGTCTTAATTTAAACATTACTATGGTATACTTTTATTAATTTTATTTCCTTGTAATGTCAGACCTGTTGAGTTTAGATTTTTTTTCTTGGTGCTCAGTTTGGTTGTGTGTGTGTTTTTTGAGTAGCATGTCTCTTGAATTCTACTTCCCTTAAAGCAGTCAGAATTTTGGCTTATACTTGTTCCAATAAAAGTCAGGACTTTTTTTTTTAATTCATTTTTTTTTTTTTTTTTTTTTTTTTAAGGCTCTTCTATGTTCCTACTTGTATCTTGACTCTAGACTAACTGTAGGGTCCTCTTTGTGAGCTTGAGCAAGTTCAGTATTTTTGCGTTACAGGCATGTTGCATCTTATACAGGGGTTAGGTTCTGAGGTCGGCACATACGGCGAAAATCGTGTATAGTCAAATCGCTGGCAATCTGACTAGCTGTGATTTTGCCTCTGCCTCCAAAACCTCCCACCGCCACCGCGGAGCTGTGCTTGGAGCTATGCGGCCAGCAGCAGCGGTGCAGCGTCGGGTGGTGGGGAGATAGTTGCATGCTGCCGGGCCACCACCATGCTGCCAAAACCTGCTGCAAACTCAAGCCCCACCCACCCTCCCATCCCGTGTATAGTTGACTTCGCAAAAGTTAAATGCATGTATGACATGACTGTACTGTATTCAGATTTTGAAAATGGTTATTTTGAAGAATTGGGGGAAGTATTTTAGTAATCAAAGCTGCATATATAGTCAGGAGGCAGTGTGTAAATATGAGTTCTCAGTTGGTTGAAACCCTGTGCTTGGAGTTACCTTTCCAGTTTGGACAGATCACATTGGGGTCTGCAGGGTTCTCCTGTGTGCAGTACTAGAGTTTTATGTTTAATGTGGATGTCGAAATAAATAATACACTTGCAGTTTGATCCAGTGTAGTATCTTCTGCAAGCTCTGTAGGCACTTTGGCAGGACAGAACCAGATTAAGAAATGATCCTGGAAGATTGTAAAGGGTCAGAAATAAACGAGATGACGCACAATGAAGACCAGTACAAAGTGCTACACTTAGGAATGAGGAATCAAATACAAAATGGATAGTTGGCCAAACAGCAGAAAAGCCTCTAGGGCTTTTGCTGGATCACACTGAACAAGGCAAATCTCATTCCAAGCATTAATACAAGTATAATTCTTCTCTATGTGCCTCATCTGGAGTACTATCTCAGGTTTTGGGCAGTAGTGCTTGTGGCAGAAATGCCACCCTCTCCAGAGACCCCTCTCTGTGCCAGCCTGAGGGGTTGGTGTTGAATCCCTCAGGATGGGGATCTCCTCCATGTCTTCATGACAAAAGCCTGGGGCCTGGGAGGGTATGCTCTGGTCACCTGGGCAGGGGGAATGACCTGGCCCTGTGCAGGGACCCAGGTAGCCAGGGATGCTTGGGGAATGGGTCGGCTTGTGACCAGTTTTGGCAGCTTCGATTGGACTGGGCTGCTGAGGTCAGAGAGGGGATAGAAGGGCAGCCATTAGCCATGCGGTCATCCAGGTGAACCTGAACCTGGCTCTCTCCTCACCACTGCATGTCCCAAGAGTGGCATGCCTCGAGAGGAAACTCCAACTACCTCTGGATGATGCGAGTGAGTAAGCTACTCGAGATCCGATCCTGTAATCAATAAAGTTCTCCTTTGTGACCGGTGTGGGAGACTTATTGAGGGGTGGGTCTAAATTATGCCAAGGAGGCTCCTTAGGTCTGCGGACTAAAGAAAGCTTTCCTGATAAGCCCCTGACTTGGGAAAGGGCCCCAAGTGCTGGTATTGGGTCTAGGACCCATTGGATGATCAGGCCTGTGTTTTCCAAGGCTTACAGAGCCAGATGGTAAGTCCAGAGCCTTGGATGGTGGCAGCGGGAACCCCAGGGAAGGGGTTGCCTGGACGGGAGACATCCCAAGGGAGGCACTCGGAGCCTGGGAGGTGGGCGGCTCAACGCGGGAGCGCCCCCTACTGGCATGCCACATGTGGTGGCAGAGGTGGGATCTGAATACCCTGCTGTATTAGAGGCATAATTTGGGAAAAGGAATAGAGTCACTGAAATCCCTCGAGCAAACCATTTCTGGTTTGGCATCAGGTCGACTGGATAGGGTAGAGTCAGGATGGCAGATGAGTACATCTGGATGACTGGCTGAAGTGAAGGCACTGGCAAAAGAGAAAGGTCTTCACGGGACGGGAAGGCTAAAGAAGGATGAGCTGATTAACCTCTTGTGTACTGGAGAGGCAGGACCAGGGTTGGCTTCATGCTCGCCAAGTCCTGAGCTCGACCCACGAACATCCACCTGCTCGCCAAGCCCGGAGGCTGCCGAAGGATCACCCACTGAGAGGGGGTGGCAGAGACTCCACGAGAGACCTAAAAAGGATGGAGTGGGAAGAAAAGAGGGAACAATGACAGCTGGAGGAGCGGTTGGCATTGAGGAGAATGGAGCTTGAGGTCCAGCGTGAGAAGGAACAGAAACGGCTAGAATTGAGAAGGATGGAGATGGAAGAGAGGAGGATGGAGAGAGAAACCCGGTTGGAAGCACAAAAGATGGAGCACAAGCAAAAGCAGCAGGAGTGTCAGTTCTGTCTGCAGACAACCGGGGGAAACGCGAACCCTCTGCAAGTGTCCGGGGAACTGCTCAAACTGGACGTCTCCGCCTTCACTCGCTACTGGGAAGGTGGTCGGTCCCAGGGAGGTGGGCGGCTCAATGTAGGAGCGCCCCTTACTGGCCCGCCACACAGGGCGAGAGAGGGAGACGATCCGGCGGTGTCCCTAAGCAACTTCGGAAAAACAAGCCCAGCAGTACATAATCCTGGGGAAGACCCTCACTATTCAAGGAGTGGGGTTCTTACCTCTGGTACTGGTAGCCCGTGCACCTGTCGTGTGGAACGACTGTGCAACATGCCTGGAAATGGGGATACTGGAAGGGGCTCCAATCTCCATCCTGGTGGGACAGAAATCCCAGCTCCAGAGGTGGGGAACATCCCCAAGAGCCAAACCCCTGCACTACAGGCAAGTCACCGCATGAACAGAGCAGGAAGGCTAGAGAAAGGGGGTTTAGAAAATCCCCAGGAGACTGCCACACCACTGGCTACAATGGAAGGGACCCCTGCAGACGGGGATTGCACCCTTGTCCCGGAAGGGACTAGTGACTGCGAGAGTGGGTTAAGAGACGGTCCCATGAAGGTGTGTATTCCGTCAGTGGCGGAGGGAAGTGAGACTAGCAGGGAGGAGACCTAGGAAGTCCCTATGGGTGAGTGCGTGTGCTCCCTGCAGGAGTGCCTAAACTCCCTGCTGACTGCCTAGTTAGGCAGGAGGACTTTAAGCAGGAGGTTTGTGAGGACCCCAGCTTGGAGGAACTCCAGCAGATGGCTCGGGAGCAAGAGACGGAGTTCACTGGGGGGAAAAGGGAAGCCAAAATGTGATAGCAGATGCCTTGTCACGAACCCTTGTTCATAAGTTACTGGAGAGCAGGTTTAGGTTGGACATTAGGAGGTACTACTTCACAGTTAGGGTGGCTAGGATGTGGAACCGGCTTCCCAGGGAAGTTGTTCTTGCTCCTACCTTGGGCATCTTTAGGAGTAGATTGGATAGGTAGTTGGCTGGGGTCCTGTGACCCTGGCACTCGTTCCTGCCATTGGCGGGGGGGTCAGACTAGATGGCCTGCTCTAGGCCCCTTCTGACCCTAGATACTATG
>JAGPOW010002673.1:15907473-15951591 GCA_030014935.1 Caiman crocodilus | reverse complement strand
TTTTTTTTTTTTCTCCTTCCTGATGCTACATGTCAGGATTTGTTTTTTTTCGGAAGTACTGTCTGTTGGCTGCAGCCAAGACTGGGGATTTTGACTGGGGTGGGCCAGAGCTGTTGCTGGGACTCTAACACTGGAGGTTCCTGGTTAGAGGGTCTTGCCCCTATACTCGGGGTCAGACTAATTGACATATTTGGGATGAGGAAGGAATTTTACCCCATGGTCAGATTGGTACAGATTATGGGGATTTTTGCTTTCTTCTGTAGAGTAGGGTGTGGACATCTTTCTTGGATCTCTCAAGCATATTGTAGCAACCTTTGCAGCAGCTGGATGTTGGCCACCATGGTTCTCCCTGGTTTACCTGTGGTTGGCTTCAGTGTTATGTCTTGTGGTTGTATCAGGATTGACTGTGTAGTTTTGCTAATGACTTCTAAGAGGTCCCTTTCAATCGTACTATTCTATGATTCTTTGGAGAGAATGCAAGCTAACTATGGAAGCTGAGTGAGTGAGTGAACACTATTTACCATGAGATGGAGGGCCACCAGTATGGGTCCATCCAAGTACAACTATAATTGATTTGGGCATGAAAGTCACTCTGAGTATTGATTAGAGATTGTTTGGTCTTTTTAAATCCACCTGTTTATAGCATGCCATCACTTCCATGTTGTCTTGTGATTTTATAGTACCTAGAACCCTCATCACTCTTGGAGTAGAGCAGGGCTGATGGACTAGCAGCAGTCTGCCTTCCATGCCTAACTGAAATTTATAAAATTACTTGCATTACCTAGAAAACAGAATTCAGTGTCCTCTTGGATCATGAGAGAATTTTTTCCCCTCAAATCTTATGCTTCTGGGGTGGGACTCGCTCCTCAGCTGTTTCAGGTAACATATGTCATAGATATGTGTGGGGGGGGAGGGGGGCAGATCAATTCCCCCTGCGGTGAGGGAGGGAGCAGGGACAGGCACTGCCCAGCCAGGGTGGGGTGGGGCACAAAATGGAGATGCCCCTTATTGGAGCAGGGGGCAGCTCCAGCTGCTGCTTGTGCCCCTGGATCTGCTGGGCCGGGTGGGTAGGCTGGAGCCGGGGCTGCACCGGGTTCTTCTCAGTGAGGGCTGGGCTTAGGAAGGGGGCTAGGAAGGTGTCTGCAGCCACCCCAATTTCTGTTCTAGCCCTGTTCCCAGTGCTGCCACCTCTGCGTGCCTGGTGCAGCCCCAGCTCAATGCCCTGCTTCCACCCATGTGCTGGGAAGAGCTGGAGCTGTGCTGGGTGCCCCTGCCCTCTCTCTGTGGGGGGGCATTGATCTGCTCCCCACTTCCACGCTCCTTCCCCGTCCACCACAACAGACTTCTCAGCTGCTCACAGTTCTCCATGCTGCCAGGCTCTGTTCCTTGGTGCGTGCGTGCTGCACTGCAGTTGCACACGTGCGTGAGCATTTATCGGCTAAATTATCAGCTGCATTGGGCCGATTTTTTCCAATATAGCCAACTTTTCTTTATGTTGGTACTAATCCAGTATCGGACTGATGTATCACTGCACCTCTATATACAGGTTATGCTGTTACAAATGTCCCTCACTTTATGCTGTAGCTGTGTTCTTGGAAAACTGCACATAACTTGAATTTGCTTAAAAGGAACCCACTTTACAATGTAACAGATAGGGATACATGCTAAGACTTCGACTGTTCTGACCCCCAGACCCATTTTCTACCACTTCTACAAGACAATTTTTGGTACTCGCCAACAGTACACACAAGCACAGGGCACTATCATGAGGATGGCAACTACAGAAACGTGTGTTGCAGACCACGAGAGAGTAGCACAGATCCATGCAGGAGACGATGTTTTTGGTACATGTCACTCTCACAGCGCGCTGCATAAAGCAGCTGACTGCAGGTTTCCACCACACACCTTGCATAGGAGTTTACCTTGCATATAACAAATTTTTGGTATAAAAGGGTCATTGCATAAGAACGAATTCGCACATACAGAACCCGCATTAAAGTGAGGGAAACCTGTAATTAGGGCTGTGCAAAACAATCATTTTGTTTCGTCATGCGTTTCATCTTTTCAAAGGGACAGTGTTTCATTTCATTTTTGATTTGAAGCACTGTCCCATTTAGTTTCACTGAAGCTGTTCTTTGTTTCAATGTTTCACTGTTTCGCCCATAGGCTATAATGGGAGAGGCAGCAGCAGCAATTATTTCTGGTCCTGGGCACAGCTCTGCCCAGTGCTAGTCCCAGGCAGCCTCCTGTAATCCAGGGCACGCACCCAAGGGCTTGCATCTCTGGGAGGGCTGCTGGGCTGTGCTGGACTCCTGGGGGTGCAAGCCCCTGGATCTGTGCGCTGGATGAGGGGAGGCTGCAGCTGCTCTAGGCAGCAGGCGCAATTATCTCTGCTGTGCACAGCCTGTGCCCAATGTGTCGGGCTCAGCGTTACTCCATGCTTCTGAGTAGAGTCCCCAGAGCTGCACATGGCAGCAAGGAGCAGGGCCAGGCCACTAGCTTTGTTTGGGGCTCTCCCTCCTCTGTGGTATGTAGCTCTGGCTGGGTCCTGGGAGCTGCACATGAGATGTGGGGAGCCCCGTGTGATGAAGGTGGGCTGGCATGGCCCTGCTACCACATGCAGCTCCTGGACCTGGCTGAAGCCATGCAACACTGAGGGGCTCTGCCTGCACAGGCCATGAGTGCCCTGAGGGCCTGCTACATGCTTCTGTTGCTGCTGGCAGCGAGGCTGGTGCACCATGGGAAACAGACATGTGGTGTGGGGCCTCACATGTATGCCCCACCATACCCACACACACTTCTATACCCCACATACAAGCTTATATCCACACACACCCACGCTCCTCATACACAATATTCAAGAGTAAGATTTATTTAGAAGTTATTGCACAATAGGTCAATATATACCACGCACAAATTGGACAAAAATCTTTTTTTAATAAAATTATTTTTTAATATTTAAGAAATATAGTAGGTGTTTGATTTTTTTAGTATATGACTTGGGTTTTTTCTGGTTCCAAGATGGCAAACCCAACTCCTATGTCCCTGTGGACAAGGAAAAGGACTTGTGGCAAAGGGAAAGGTTGGGGTTAGAGCTGGGACTTCCAGTCCCAAGGTGGCAATTGGGGGGGGATGGTACCTGTCAAGGGGTGGTCCTTGTGGACCTCTATAGCTCATCAAAAGTAATTAAGCAGCCTTTCAGCTAAATAATTGCCCACCTCTGGGCTATGTGCAGAAATTGTGGAATCTCCATCAGTTACTTCCATCCTTGAAAATTTTCAGGAGCAGGTTAGACAGACGGCTAGGATGGTTTAATCATGGATGATTCTGCCTCTGCATGCAGGTATAGAATCCAATTATTAGGTGGTTATCTTAAATTTAGTCACCTTGAGTTCAGGTAAATGCACAAAGCAAAAGCCAAATTTAATCTACTATGGTTGGGTGTCAAACACTCTACATCTTCAATAAAGATTGATTTATGAGTACACTCTTTTTAGTTAAAGTAAACTCTCCCTTGCCAGAATGCTTTGCTTTGCAAAAAGAACCAAATACCTTTTGGAGCTGGGCAAGACCTTATCAAGGCTTAGGCCTTTTTAAGAAGTAATGTTTTAACTGTGCTTGAGGTGGGAAATCTTTTTGCCAAAAGACCATTTAAGTAAATTTTGTTTTTTTTTTTTTTTTTTTCATTTTTATATTCTGAATAATTATTAAAAAAAAAAAAAAAAAAAAAAAAAAAAAAAAAAAAGTTGTATTCATTTGGGACAGCAGTGGTCCAGGTGTGTGACTTGGCTTTTGTAGCAAGGTAATGGAACTACCATTTTGTCATACTCTGGAATACAAAATGCACCATGTTTTTGAAAGGCAGAATAAAGAACACAGATTTTTTTCCATAGTTATGGCTACATAGAGCAGGGGCAGAGCCTAATCTTCAGCTGAATCGCCTTCCCTTTCCCGTTTAACTAAAACTAAAATCATAGCTGCTGCTGAAGACTGGGTTGCATGGATGGCTTTTATTTTTAGTATTACAGTAAAGTAGGACTGGAAGAGGCCCCAGGAGGTCAGCCCCATACTCAAGGCAGGATCATCCCTGACTAAATTATCTTCCCCAAGTCCTGAACACTTCCAAGAATGGAGGTTCCACAATTTCTGTATATAGCTTGTCCCAAGGTTTGACCAACCTCATAGACAGATAATTCCTCCTAATCCCCTTCTTGAATTTTCTCTGCTTCAGTTTAAGGCTATTGCTCCTAGTCTTGTCCCTTACAGCCACAGGGAAAAGCCAGTCTCCATCCTCTCTGTAATTACCCCTTAGGTATTTGAAGACTGTTATTAAATCCCCCCTCAGTCTCTTTTTCTCCAGACTAAATAACTGTCTAATTCTTTCAACCTTTCCTTGTAAGTCTTGTCTCCGAAGCCCCTGATCATTTTTGTTGTTCTGTGCTGGACTGTTTCCATCCTTCTTGAAATGTGGGTCCCAAAACTGGACACGGTACTTCTGGTGAAGCTTCGCCAGTGCTGAATAGTTGGGAAGAATCACTTCTCTCGACACTCCTGTTAATATGACCCAAGATGCCATTGGCTTTTTTTAATTAAGCAAGAGCACATTGGTGGCTCATATTCACTTTATGGTATACTGTAACCCCAGGTCCTTCTCTACAGCACTGTAGCCTGACCTTTCAATCCTGAGTCTGTATCTGTGCATACAGTTATTTTGGCCCATGTGCAGGACTGCACTTGTCTTTGATGAATCTCATCTGACTGATTGTGGACTTTCTCCAGCCTATTCAGGCCATTCTGGATCCTAGTCCTATCCTTTGGAGTATCTGCAACTCCACCCAACTTGGTGTCCTCCACAGATGTGCTAAGCATGCACTCAATCCCATCTTCCAAATTGAAGATGTTGAGCAATCCCAGACCCAGGGCAGACCCCTGGGGCACTCCAGGTGATACCTTCTCCCAACTAGATATTGAACCATTGATGATTATATTTTTAAAAGAGTTTTCAGGGCTCTGAATTAAGAGAGGAGAGAGATCAAAAGCAGAGAGCAGACATTAAAAATTCCATAAGATTAGCCTGATTAGTAGAATTTTGAGACCATTAAAAAGGAGAGACTATCGTTAACACCTGTGGAGTAAGGAACAATCAAGCATTATCAATTGACTTACTCAGCTTCCTGAATAGTATTACCACAGCTGCTGGAGGGTGAAGCAGAAATCAAAGAAGGGTGCTTCTGTCTTGGGCAGAAAAACAGTTGCCCAGCTTAGTCAGCCCCCAGAATTGAAGTGTTTGTAATTTGGGGAAAAGGGTGTATGTAGCTTGTGAGGAAAATATGGTACTAGATCTAAGGGTCTGTATTCTCTAAATAGATACTGCTGCTTAGTGGTTAGAGATTAGTTAGAACACTTTGCTTCAGTTTACTCTGACAACACATTGGGCCATGAGCCTTGTAAATGTTCTGAAGAGGTGCAATCTGCTCAGCACGTTTTCCTGAAATAAGTGCTTGTATTGAGTGGATTTTGTGACCAAGATGGCTGTAAACTGTATCCTTGGGGAGCAGACTGTCTTGCTTTTAATCCACTGGACAGAGAACATTGGACATGTACATCTGCTTTTTGCAAGCTTTTCACTGGACTATCCTGTTGCCTCCTACAGGAGTTCTGAGATTTGTTCCTGTGCTGATGTCTTTAAAAGGATCTGCAACTCACTTGAATGCTTCTGTTTCCGTCTTTCTTACTGTCAGATTGCAGGTCCATCTCTCCAAGCCTAGTTCTCTCTCCGGCAGGTCAGCCACTGTAGGATGGTGCAGGCTTCACCCTCAGAATCCATATTTTCACCAAAGGATTCTTGTTATAGTTAAAATTGACACTAGTTAATAGCAACTGAAAGGCCAGCTTCCAGCTTCATGACCCATGGGGACAGAAAGTCAGCGCTTTCTAAACTGCAGAGACAGTAAAAGGAGGAAGAGACGGTTTTGCTTATCTGCTGCTGATACCTGCTACTTGGAACTTCCAGTGGCTTCAGAGCTGTGCGCCCCATGGACTGTACCAGGATAAGCTGTGGTTAGTGTTCTGCATTCTAGTGTGGGTGTTTTTGTTTTTGTTTGTTTGTTTTTTGTTTTTTGTTTTTTTTAAATAAAAAAAGGTCTGGGAACTTTTCAGGATATCTCTTCAAAACGTAAAAACTGGGATGAAATCTGGATTCCACTGCCACCCCCTCTCTGCATGTGGCTCCGTTGTTCCCCACTCATTCTGGTTAACTGGGATTTGAACTGAAAAACAGGTGTAAATCAGTAAAAACTGAATGACTTAAAAAAAAATCAGGGAATTGATCAGTGAAAATCAGTAAAAACTGAGAATGCAGAACATTAGCTATGATATCCCAGGCTGCACATCCCATCAGTGCTGCTTCTGCCCCCACATTACACCAATAACCCATGGTTCCCACCCCTACTACCTGATCTTTGTGTTTTCTCTTCTCCCACTACTGCTGCGGTTCCAGGCTCTGTTCCCTCCTCCAGCTACCACTTCCTGCCCCTGCTCTAGGGGACAAGGCAGCTTGGAAGGCTGAGGGTGACTCTAGGGTACGTGCTGCAACAGGAGGTAGAAGGGTCACAGTGCAGCAGGAGAATCCCCACACAGTTTAGCAGTGGCCTTGTCCCCTAGAGCAGGGGCAGGAAGTGGTAGCTGGAGGAGGGAGCAGAGCCTGGAACCACAGCAGTTTGCCGGGGTGGGGAGACTGTGGCTGGGCAGGAGCCTGATGGGCCACAGTGTTACTTCTCATGGGCTGTTTATTGGACAGCCCTGCCTTAGAATTCCTTATTAGTGCTCCTATAGTTTGGCATGTAGACCTTTTGTTACAATCATGTAAACAGCTTGTGTTTGGTTATTTTAGTGAAAGATTCTTCATGCTACAATTTTCAGGTATTGCAAATGTCACTTTTGTACACTAACATCTTGTTTCATTTTCAGTCTTCTACAAATCATGGGCAGGTTCTCTCGTAGCTTTTGCATGATGCTTTTTGTAAATTGTCCAGTTTGTATTTGGACTGTCCTTTTTTTTTCTCCTGAGGGAGTTCTGAGATCAATTTTTGTGATGAGGTCTTTAAAAAGACTTGCATTTCACCTGGTAATAGAATGTTTTGTTTTGTTTTTTTTCAATCCAGTGCACATATGTATGATCCTTCTGTTTTAATGTCCCCATAGTAGCTGCAGGGGTTTAGGTTGTAGCCGTGTTGGTCTAAAGACATAGGCAGACAAGGTTCCTTAGGTGAATTTGATACCTTTTATTAGACCAACCCAAAAAGCTGGAAAATTATTTATTAAGCAAGCTTTCGGGTTCAAAAACCCTTTGGAGCTGGGGTTTCAGTAGTGAACGGTCTTGCTAGCAAGGATCCTCACCTACATAAACAGCACCAAGAAAGAAGTCAAGTAACTTCTGGTGTTTATCAGATGAAATCATAAGAAAAAGAAATCCTAAATGCTTTTTCACTTGCTTGCACATCTGTACAGTTTTGGTTTGAGAGACTGCCAGGAAGCTTTTGGTGCAATTCTGCTGTTTTAATTTGAGATGGTGTTGCAGCCATGATGATTCCGGAATTATGGTCAAGGAATTTCTTTGCTTAATTGAGGCCACGCTGATTGTAGTTTTAAAGTTTAGGAAAATGAAGAATAAGGAAGCCTTATAGCAGGAATGGGTAATTTATTTCTTCTGGAAAGCCACTTATGTTTTGGTGAGCTGTCAAGGACCGCACATGCAAAATTTTTCTGAAGCTATCATTTTAACAAATTATAGATTATATCCACACACACACATGTACACACACACACACACACACACACACACACACACACACACACACACACACACACACACACACACACACACACCCCTACTACAATATATTTTAATTGTATTTTAAGAAATATTTTTGTCCTGACTTACTTTTTTGAGTGTTGTATATAGAGGCAATTGCATTATAGCTCAAAAAAGTCTTACTCTTGTATATTTGGGGGTGTGTGCTGGGGTGGGTAGACTACCTTTGCACTAGGTCATAGGAGCTGACTGGATGGTGAGCGGAGGGGGTTGTGGGGGATGACAAAGGGCATGTTTGGCACGGCTTGCCTGGGTGGTGTGGACTGCAGCTGCCTCCATGGTGCCCTGTATAGAGCTGAGTCCCACCTGCTCCCACATGGGGCAGCCCCTGCCTACCGGCCTTGGCCCCAGCCCTGGCAAATTTTCCAGAAGGGCTGCTCCTACTTTACAGGAATCAGAGCCTGTTTCAACAAAACTTCTGAAGAACAAGAATTTCTCATTAGTTCGTAAAATATTAGCTGGAGGGTGTTCTGTCTTTCTTGTAGCATGGACTGTAACAACACAGTTTACTGTACTCAGAAAATCTAAATATTTTTCTGTGCTATATACCATGTGTATACTTACTTTCTCTTTAGATACAGTTGTTTAGAAAGGGAGGTGTACTTACTCTGCCTAATTTTGTTGCTAGGATTTATTATTGCATGGAACACACAGCTACAAAGTGCTGAGTGTTTTCTTACGACATTGTATGAATGAACAAAGCTTATTCTCTGCTCTAAATTGATGCTAGAATGGAACAGACTCCTCATTAAATTTCCTGGGATGTTGAGAGTGAGTAGGTGGCAGAGTCTGTACTTGTTTCTATATATCCATACTTTTCCCCAAAGCAGAGGATAGGAGGGTTGGTGCACATTCCTAATAAAAAGAGGTCTACATTACCATTTTAATTACAGTAGAACTCTTACTGTGTAAGAGTAGAACAATCTTGTGGTGCTTATGGTTAGTTAGGTGCAAATCTTGTGATGGTTATGTACAAAATTATGGAGAACCTTGCCTCATTCAGGGACTTTTAATTTACTGCTGTTCATTTTATGCCTTACCCCTGTGATTCTCACCCAGGGTGCCCTGGGGCGCCCTGATTCTTTCAAGAGTGCCCCAGGGTGCCACGCAATTAGTTCTGTTAAGTGTGCAAACCAGATTCACAGAGATTTCAAGTGGGAATCCATAGTGTTAAATACATTCATAACTGTTGTTAGTCTAAGTGCCAGAGGTTCTGGGAAGGTTATGTTGGGCAAAAATGCCTAGCACGATTATAAATTAATTCCCCTGAGGTACTAGCCCAATCTAACACATTTGTTTGTGTTCAGAGTGCAGCCCTGAGGCTGCATTTTTCCTATCCCACCTTCCCCCAAAAAACCCAAACCAACCCCTGACTAGGCTATTTTTAACCATTTGACCATCCCCCTTCCCCTCTCCTACCTTGACTTGCTTTGGTTGGGTTCCCAGTGAAGCTCTTGGTACCGACGAATGCGTGCACATGTTACACCCCATTGTGATTGTGTAGCTTAAAGGTATCGTAGATTGGATACCACAAATGTGCATACATACCCTAAGTAAATCTTCACTGCTTCTAGTAGAAATTGGCTGGCTGAGCAAAAATTCAGTTCTTGCTTTGCATTAGCTTCTTTCAACAATAAGCTCAACCAGCTTGTTGGTGTTTGAGGAAAATGTTGGTGTTTGAGGAAAATGCAGTTTTTAGAGTCCTGATAGGAATTCTAGTATCACTTTTAAAATTGTTGATGAGTTGTTGCTTTATGGGGCTGGGCTGTGGCTTGGGAAATGGCTACCCTCACAGCCAAGTAGTGATGGTTACTAGAAAGTTATACTGGCACTGGCTAGTGTCAGATACTAGGTATAGCTTCTTGTAGTGCAGCCCTGGTTCAAGAAACATTTCCATTTGTTTAGAGGCAGATCATAAGAAGCTGACTGATTTGTCTTCAGGAAAATTAAATCAGTCTGAGATAAAGTATTGCTAGTATAGACTGCCTAATTGCCTGTAAAATCAGGGTTGTTTTTTTTTCCAAGCTATGTTGCTTTTTCTAGGCTGTTTGCAGCTATCTAATGGTGTAGTATGTCTGCTTTCTTTCATGAACAGATTGGCAAATTTTAATACCTTTTTAATTTTTTTAATAGGTTGATATTTGGAATGCTATATCCTGCTTATTATTCATACAAAGCTGTGAAGACAAAAAATGTGAAGGAATATGTAAGTCCCACATGTTTTATCTCTTCAGTTAAACATGCTGCTGTTGAAATGTGTGGGAAATTTTACATTACATTTATGCAAAGAATAGTCAGCTGAAAAGTTTGACATGGGTTTTAACAGAATTTCAGAAATATTAGGTATGAAAATAATGTTAATTCACCATCTATCTTTCATAGTCAGTTTAGAACTCTGAAAGTGTCTATAGATTACAGCACATGTTAAGCACTATGTATGATGAAATGTAGTGTGGTATGTATTTCAGTAAAATAGATGCGTAGCAGAGCAAGTTAGGATTGTAATATCTTCCAGCCCTGTGTCTGCGCTGCAGTTGTTATTCTCAGAGCTGCAAAAGGTCATCTGAAGCTAGATCAACTTTAAGTGGTTCCGCTGTGCTGAGTTGCATGCTGATGTGGCTGAACTTCTACTAGTAATCAAGCCTGCTAAAGTTAGTGTGACTTTGGCTGTATGCCCTTGGGTACCTAAGAACTCTGCTTGTTGGGTAGTCTTGCTTTTTTTTGTTCAAAGTAGCACCCAAAGTTATTCACATGTATACATTCTTGTAAGCTTTTGACTTATTTATTTGAGCAGTCTAAGTGAAACGTTTTTGAACCCAACTTCTTTGGGTTTTGGTGGAGGCAGTAGCTTTACTTAAAGCAGGCTTGTCCAATGTGCGGCCTGCCAAGCCACTTGATCTGGCCTGTGGTGGTGGGGCCGCCATAGTATGCAGAGACGTGGTGGCGGCAGTGGAGTGTAGAGCCATGGTGGCGGAAAGCGGAGTGGTGGCAGGGCTGCTGTGGAGCGTGGAGCTGCAGTGGCGGCGGGGCAGCAGCAAGGTGGGCAGGGCTGGCCCACAGGCCCTAGCTGGCAGCGAGGGCAGGGGAGCTGCTTACCCCACCGGGGCCTGGCTCAGCGAGCCGGGGCTTCCCCAACCACATCTGATTGGATGAGCTGGGGACTGGCTCCACCCCTTGCCCCTGGCATGTGGTGTGGGGAGCTGCAGCATGGCCTATGCCCTGCCCGCATGCGTGGTGGATGGAGGTATCAGGTACGTTCCCGTGCGGAGTTGGAGGTGCCTCAGGGCTGGCCGGGGTGGACCGAGGCATGGGGTAAGTTCCCGTGCGGAGCTGGAAGCGCCTCAGGGTCGGCCGGCCCTACCAGAGGCACAGGATAAGTTCCTGTGCAGAGCAGATCCATTTTGCTGTCACTTCCTGCAACTTCACTGGTTTCAAAGGTCGCATGACCTCTCACAAGAAGTGACATCACATCAGGACGTGGTCTTTGAATATGGCTCGCCGGCCCATTGGGTGATTAAAGTTCGTGATCTGGCCCCACATTCAAAAAGGTCGGCTACCCCTAACTTAAAGCATGAGAACTTGCCACATCACTCATGTAATCTTTTCCTTGTATTCGGTAAACAGCAGCTTAATCTATGCTTTTGATAGATAGCACTGCAGAGAATGGAATGACAGGAGTTCTGTTCCATTCTATATAATATAGTTAGGTTCCACACTTGTTTGTACTGTATGAATCTTAAGACTTTTAGAGCTTCTCATTAGACTCTTAAAACTATTACTCTTTGAATTATGCACAAAAAAGAAGGCCCCCTGAGTGTAGTGGGTTTTTTTTCTTTTTATCGTTACTTGAAGCCTGAGTTTATAATGTAAACTATGGACAGTTCATTTAAACCAAGTAATTTTACAAGAGCCAGAAAAAAATTTAAAAGCTAAAGAGACCTTCTGCAGATCTTAATGTAGTGGGTTTTTGGCCTTTTCAGAAGGTTTAGTATGGGAAGTTGTGAGGTCTTCGGTAGTTTCTAGGCCAGCTAGTATTTTAGGGATAAAATTTAATTCTTTAAATCTCACTAGGTAGCAGGAAATGTAGATTATGGATCTAATACTGCAGTAATACAGTCTCAATGATGAGAAGTCATGAATGACAGCAGCAAGGTCTGTATGTAAAGAAATAATTGCATCTTCCTCATCAAAGAGCTGTATTAACTAGCAGCCATGTTTAAGCTGTTAACATTTTGGAGTATAACAAGACTGGACAAAAAAAACCAAGCAAATATTCCTTTATGCTTGTCTTCCCAACTTGCCAAAGATCATAGAATCAGAGAAATAGGACTGAAAGGGACATCCATGCATCTTCTAGTCCAGCCTCCTTGAGGCAGAATCATCTCTGTCCAAATCATCTGATACAAATTCAAGTAAAATAAAATATTAGTGACACCACTTTTGAAAACCTTGTGAGCTTTTTTAAAAGCTTCTAGTTTATAAATCTGCCCTCCTCTTAGTTCTGGTGTTCAAAAACACCACATTCCTTTCTAAAACTTTCCCCCCATTGTTGGTGTGTGAAAGTCTGCCTTTTTTTATAAAGGAGACTACCCAAAAGGACACAGTAAATCTGAATGGACAAAGCCTGATATATATATTTTTGCCAGCCATTGTACTAGCAGGCTATTTTCTTTTTTTTTTTTTTAAAGGATGTTGAAAATTGCAATAAGAGCTGATAGCTATTTATTTTAGGTATTAATATTATCTAGTCTTCCCTGAGAGTAATGTTAATTATCACAGAATAAGTTGTACACATGGTACAGGTTTTCAATGATACGTAATTGCTATTGTAAGCTGTATTTTAAGATAGTCCCTGAATTGCTGCTGCTATTACAAAACATTTGTGAAATGCTAGCCTGGTTCTCTAGTTTGATGTTTGAACATTTTAAATCCAGAGACCACATGTGAGGTGGTTTGCTATTTATTAATGGGTAACCTGGGCAGTACTCCAAGAGGTATCTCCTCTCCAATTGGAGGGATCAAAGCAGGTGCACAAGTGCTGTGGAAGGTATAGGGACTTTCCTCCCCCTATAGAGCAGAGCCAGACCACCAATGGGGCCTTAACCATATACCTTTTAATGAGAGAACAGTACTGGGAACATAACAAGCATAAACCAGGCAGTATAGGGGACACTACAACATCCCAAGGGAGCAGGATTCATTAAAGGTTAGACGTTTATAATCATTGACAAAAGTCAGGGTTAGCAAAATATAGAACATAAACAGCAGAACAAACAATGCTGGTGGATGAAATCTAAGAAGGCACAAAATGCCAAGGAAATAGAGGGTCTAGGTACCTGGAGTGGGGGAAAACACAATGGCCCTTTTTAATGCAAGAAGATTTTCTCCTTGTTAGCTCAGTCACCCCAGCTGGGACTTGACCTTGGTTCTCCCATGTGGTAGGCAGAAACACTGCCTCACAACCACCACTGGTGGCACTGCTTCAAGCTGCTAGGGGTCTTGACCTTCCCAGAGCCCCGGCCTCACGCTGACCTGCCTAGCCTCTTATTGGAGGAGCTGGAAGCAGATCTGGGAACCTTTCAGGTCTCTGCTCAGATCCTGCTGCAGCAGGCGATCCTGGAGCCCAGCAGGGAGCCTCTCCTGCTGGCTTCATGCCATGCTGCTGAGGGTCCAGCTGCTGCCTGCAGGTCCCACTCCTTCAGACTCTTCTGGGACAACCGCTTCCACCCTGCTGGCCCAGCTCTTGCCAGCTCTTTCAAGCTCCTTCCTTGTGGTCTCTTGCGGGTCTGTCTTGAGTCAGCTGTGCTGGCCCTTTTATCCCCCTTCAGGGGGCCAATCAGGGGACATGGAGAGTGAATCTCTGGGGTCTGCTTGGTGAGTAAAGGGAATCCCAAGTCCTTCAATCTTCTTTTGCCTTTTCAAAACCCCTGGGCTAAGTCATTGCCAGCTAGCCCATCACAAACGGTTAACTGGAATTGTGAGATCCATTAACTAATGGCTTGTAACAGGGTAAATAAATACAGAGGAGAAGTAGATGTTTATTTTGCCTTGGAAATTCTTGTGTTTTGATCTAGATCTTTTTTTTTCATGGCTAGATTCCAAATTAAAGCTACTTTTGGATATGCTCTGAACAGGCAAAATGAAAGGGATGGTTCAACACTCAAAATCCAAAAATGAGAGAACCATGTAGGTAGAGTCAATTCATTTTCTTATTTTGGGGAAAAAAAATGCTGGAATGTGTAGCTTGCTTTATGTAGGTCACTGTATACAGGTGACAAGTTGGAATCTAACTGAATGTTGAAGTTGCTTTTGGATAGATAGATAGGCTGTGTGATTCCTTCAGTCACTTTGTGGAACAGTACAACTTTAACAAACTATTTATTTTCTTTGGAAACTAGCATTTTAAAATGAGTACCAGCTTTTTTAGATTTATACAACTACATGAGAATCAGTTGAAAACAACATCATACTTATTTCAGTCAAACCTATTTTTTTTTTTTTTTTTTTTTTTTTAAGTTTGGGTTACTATGGGAAAAGTCCTGCCATGCTTTTTTTTTTTAATATGCAATATGTTAAAAAATAATGAAAATGCTCAGATGTTTTATGTATGTGTATCTAATCATTTAAAATATACTATCAAACTAGTCTTCTATAGATTTCATAGATATTAGGGTTGGAAGGGACCTCAGCAGATCTTTGAGTCCAACTCCCTGCCCTAAGCAGGAAAGAGTGTTGGGGTTAGATGACCCCAGCCAGGTGCTTGTCCAGTCTTCTCTTAAAGACTGCCAAGGTAGGGGAGACCACCACCTCCCTTGGAAGCCCATTCTAGATCGTGGTAAACCTTACTGTGAAGAAGTTGTTCCTGATGTCTTAACCTGAATCTGTTCTCCTTCAGTTTGTGGACATTATTTCTAGTTACTCTAAGGGGTGCCCTGGTAAACAGAGCATCTTCTATCCCTTGCAGTCTCCCCTGATGAATTTGTAGACTGCCACAAGATCACCTCTGAGCCTTCTCTTGCAGAGGCTGGAGAGGTTCAGGTCCTTCATTTTCCCCTCGTAGGGTCTTACCTGGAGGCCCCTAATTATATGAATGGCCATCCTCTGGACCCTCTCAAGGTTATCCACATTGAAGTATGGTCCCCAAAATGACGTAGTACTCCAACTGCAGCCTGACCAATGCTGCATAGAAGGGAAGTATCACCTCCCTGGACCTATTTGTGATGCACCTGCTGATGCATAATAAAGTACAGTTAACTTTACTGATCACTTTGTCACATTCATGACTCATGTTCATCTTGGAGCCAGGTATTACTCCAAGGTTGCTTTCTGCTACAGTGCTGCTGAGAGGGTCATCCCCCAGCCTGTAAGTGTGTTGGTGAGTCCTTTTCCATAGGTACAGCACTTTGCATTTGTCTTTGTTGAATTGCATCCTATTCTGTTCTGCCCACTTCTCCCATATCAACACTACTTTGTAGACTTAAATCAAGTAGTCCATAAAGTCCTGTTTAAAAAGAACCTGAGGCGGTCAATAATGCATTTGATATGTATTTTACACATTAAGTTTGTCTGTTTATACTTGTCGTGTGCGAGACCATGGGGTGGGTGACCTAGTCTGGGGTGTACTCGGGGAGCAAGGTGCTGATGAGGTCAGGAGGTGTGAGCAGACTTCAGGGACGAGCTAGGCCAGTCTAAGAGCAGGCTGAGTCAGGAAGCTGGGAGATCAAGAGCGCACAAGTTAGAGGGAATTGCAAACAGTTTGGGTTCAGGTTGAGCCTGGTTGCCTGGAGACTTCCTGCTCTGGGTCAGAGCTTTGTGGGGGAGGATTGACTGATTGTGACCAGCCATGCTGATGCCATTGAGTTAGAAAAGTGCTTGTTCCTGCTGGAGGACAACCTTTACCAGCCTGCGTGACCAGCTGTAGGTTGGGAGGCTGGGATGAGCAACTTGGTGTCAGCCTGATCAACACTAGGTTCAAGGCCATGACCTGACATCATGCATGCGCATCTATGTATCATAGAAAATTAGGGTTGGAAGAGACCTCAGGAGGTCATTTAGTTCACTGTTTCTCAACCTTTTAAGTAGCAAGTACCCCCTAACTTCTGAAAATGTTAATAAATACCTCAACACTCAATTTTTCCAGGGGATTTTATATTTACAGACTAATGTGTGCAATATGTTGGAAGAAGGGCTGTGTATATAAAGCTGTGATATGACAGATGTCTGATCTGTGTGGGTAGGGTTGCTACCTTTTATACCAGGGTTCTCAGGAATGTACTTAGTTTAGAAGTGATGTTGGCCAAAGCTAGGAGGGCTGAATCCAGTGTTGTGCCAAGTGTGGCATGCCAAATTATTGTTGGGGAATTTGAAGTGCTGTGCTATCTGCAGTGCGCCAAACTTTTTGCCATAGTTTTGAGAGGAGGAAGGAGAGCGAGAGAGCGAGCGCGCTCCTAGGGCATGTATGCCCCTGCTGCAGTGACCCCAGAAGCAACCTGCACCACAGTTATGGTTGCTACCTGTCCCCCCTCTCTCCCATGTTCCTTCTTTCTTTCCCCCCTACCCATCTCATGCTCTCTCTTTTGCTGTGTGTGTGTGCCTCTCTCTTTTCTCTCACCACTTCCTCCTCTCAAAACTGCAACTAAATATTTGAACATCCATTTGCAGCAGAACAAAGCTGAGTAGACTGCAGCAATCAGACAGGCCTATGAGGTCCCGGTGAAAGCCATCCCTGGGGGCCTGGCGCAGAATTACTCCCCACAGTGTTTCCAGGGCTTTGTCCTGTTGCAGATAACTCACGTGTGAAACGCAGAGTGTGGCCTCCATTTTAGCTCCAAGAGCTTTGGGGGATTGTGAGGGATGTTCCCAAGCCCACAGCAAAACCCCAGCTGACCCAGCAACCCTTCATGCCCAGATCAAGCCTTGAAAGTAACCAGGCAATCAGGTTTTTCCATCATGTTTGCTGTGCCCAGCCTGGCATGAGCCTGGGAAGGATTTCCAATCTGCTGATTAGACTTTGTAACAAAGCTTCCAAAAATTTCAGGCCTTATAATACAATGAGGAGCAGAAACAGTAATAAGCAAGTTAGGAGAGTGTTCATGCTATGCTAACGAGCATGGCGTGCAAGGCCATTTTGCTTGGCACTCCACTGTCAGCCATGGAGCCTGGGCTGTTCTCAGCAGGTGGCTGGGCAGCTGCAAGCCCTGCTGCAAGCAGCCCAGGCTCTTTGGCTGGCAGTAGCCAGGAGCTGCTCCAGGCTCCAGCATCCCACAGCTCCAAGCAGATAGGGGCTGGAGAGAGCCCTGAGGCAGCGCAGCCCAGAAAAGCCCTGTGCTGCCTTCGCCACCTCCTATATCCAGCCTGGACTCTGGGCAGCTGCAGCAGGAAGGCTGCAAACTGCTGCACTGGGCTTCACAGCCCCAGCATCAGCTCCATGCCAGCAATGGCATGTGCACCTCAATGCAGAGAGTGGGTTTAGCCCTGCTGTTGGCTCTGAGATGTGTGTGCAGTCACTGCCAGCATGGAGCTGATGATGGGGCTTGGGAGCTGAGCGCAGCAGGCAGCAGTCAGGCTGCAAACAGCTGCACCGAACTCCACAGCCCCGGCATCAGTTCAGTGCTGGCTGCAACTGCACACGTGCCTTGGAGCAGAGGGGGGATAAACCCACTCTCTGCTTTGAGGTGCACATGCAGTTGCTGGCATGGAGCTGATGCCAGGGCTGCAGAGCCCGGTGCAGGTGTTTTGCAACCTGTTGCAGCTGCCACAGAGCCCAGGCTGGCTACAGGCAGGGGCTGGTGGCGGCACAGGGCTTTTCCCTGCATCTGCCCCACAGCAGCCTTCCCTCCCATCTCTGCAGTCTGCCCTGAGCACCGGGAAGAGCTCGGTGCCACTGCCAGCCCTCCCACCCACAGTGAACTGGGCCCCGGGTGGGCCAAGTTGTGGGGCCAGTCCCCATGCTGCAGGAGGGAGTGGGGCAGTGCCAAGCCCCTCCTACACTGGTGGGGGGTCTCAGTCTGCCCCCCCCTTCTCCCCAAGCCCAGGAAGGATAAAAAAGAAAGAAAACTTACCTGCCTGTTGGTGGAGAGTGCTCAGGTATCTGTGTGCCTGCCCTCCCCCTCCTGTAGCAGCCTTTGGCCGGCTTGGGGTCAGGGCAAGCAGCTGGATGTGAACCTGGCAGGGGAAGTGGTGGCAGCCCTTTGCTGTGGGGGTTTTCCACACGCATACCCCCTTCCTGTCTCTCTTGTATACCCCCAGGGGTAACGTGTTTTATGGATTGAGAAACTATGATCTAGTCCAACCCTCAGCTCAAAGCAGGACTATCTCCAACTAGATCATTCCAGCTAGGGCTTTGTTGAGCCAAGCCTTAAAAACCTCCAAGGGTAGAGGTTCCATAGGTAACCCATTCCAGTGCTTCACCACCCTCCTAGTGAGAATTTTTCCTAATATCCAACAGAAACTTCCCCAGCTGCAACTTGAGACTATTGGTCCTTGTTCTGTCATCTGTCACCACTGAGAACAATCTAGGCTCTATCTTCTTTGTGACCACCCTTCAGGCTGCTATCAAATCCCCAGTCTTCTGTTCTACATACTAAATAAGCCCAGTTCCCTCAGCCTCTTCTAAGAAGTCATGTGCTCCAGTCCCCAACCATTTCTGTTTCTTTCTGTTGGACTTGCCAACTGGTCTACATATGAATTCAAAATATAAAAAAAATGGAACTAATAAAAATGTGCATTTTTTGGCAATTTTATTTGTTTTTTCAACTGACAATAACATCACCTGTCTATTCTGGGAAGTCCTGCTAAATGCATCGTTAGGGACTTAACTTTAGACTTCCACGGGTTTGTTTTTAACACTTTGACCTCTGCTTCTGTGCACGTATACAAAATTCAAGATGCATTTAGCTTTCAGTAGAAAGGTTCTTATGAAAATGAAAACAGTGTTTTGGTGGTTTTTTGCAAGGTGAAAATGTTTTATTTCAACACACTTGTCAATAAAAGCAAAATCTTATCTCTTTATTACCAACACATACCATGAACTTCTAGCTGATTTATAATTCCTGCTGTTAATCAGCAGCTTAGGGCCAGGAGAACAAATGTTTTGCAGACTTGGGATGATCATACAGAAGTTCTGAAATTACTGCTTATGATCCCAAGACGACAACTTGCCAAAACTCCCTTTGGGGCTGTGGGTGGGTGGGGAGCAGGATGGGAGCAATTCACTCCCTGCACACCCTGCCCTATGTGGGGGAGGGACATGTGTACATTAATGGGGGGTGGAGAGGGATGCCTGGGAGCTAGACAGTGGTGAGGGGAGGCAGGCCCAGGCGGTGGGCGCATGCAGCAGAGCTTGCCCAGTCCTCAGCTGCCCTCATGCTCCATGTGGAGCTCAAGTCCACTTGGGGCAGCCTGAGCTGTGCTTCCACTCAGGCCTTGGCCAGCACATAGCTTCTGGCATGGCTTTTCCTGGTGTGGCTGCAGCCAGCCAGGTGCTGCTCTGCTCCTCTTGCCTCCAGCAGGAGCTGTCTGGCTGAACCTGCCCACCTGAGGTGGTGCAGTAAGGGCCAGGAGTAGGAGAAGGGAACCACCTCTGGAGGCAAGGGAAGCTAGACCAGCACCTGCAGATGGCTGCTCATTGCACCTGGTGGGTGAAACAGGTGGAAGCAGCCAGGAGCTTGAGCTGGGGCTTTGTGCTAGGGCAGGAGCCACCTGACTGAAGCTTCCCTCCCTTGCCTGCCCAGAGCAGTGCTGTAGAGGCAGGAGCAGGAGCTGCAGCTGGAGACAAAGAAAGCAGAAGAGCCCTGCTGGCCTGGGTCCTGCCCCAGCCAGCACGCACAGCTGTTCCCAGTGTGGCTGCAGCCAGTTTGGTGCTGCTCTGGTCCCTCTACCTCCAGCAGTGGCTCTTTCTTCAGCTCCTGCCCTTGCTGCACTGCCCTGGGTAGGCAGGCTGGGGGGAAGCTTCAGTTATGTGGCTCCTGCTGGAGGCAAAGGGAGCAGAACAGCACCTGGCCAGTTGTAGCCACATGAGGTGCAGCTTCCAGCAGGACTGTTCACTGGTCAAGGCCTGGGCCTGGCCCTGGGCTGCTGGGCATGGGCAGGAGTGTGGCATGGGCTGCCCTGGTGGGAATGGGTCAGGCTTGGCCCTGTGCAGAATGCTGCAGGAGCAGCCACAGGTTGGATCCAGTCATTTGGGCCATAATCTGGCCTGTGAGCTGTATTTGGCCCATCTCTGCCCTACTGCCTTAGTTAATAAAGCTGTGCCTAGGCAGGTTTGAGCCATGCAGAATCTTTGGATACACACACAAGTTGCAGGATGGTTACAGTGTCTGCTTTTGAAGACAGAAGAGGGTATAGTACTGCTTACAGATTTCTTGGGATGTGAGGATTCCCAGTGCTGCACACACAATTGTACTCTGTATATTAGTTAAGTTGAGAGCTAAGCCATTCCATTCTGTGTGCTATGACATCTCTGACTCTCTGTTTCTGACAGCTGCAAAGTAACCCAGTGAGCAAGTTGAGACAGAAATAGACAGGTTTATCAAATAAAGAGGTTTATGATAGAAATTCCATGAACTGTTTTCAAACTAGCTAAAAGTAATTTAAGATAAACCTGGTTGGATTTAGTATCAAACTGGTTTGACCTAAATCAATTAAGTCTAAGTGCACTGAACTTCTGTTTTGTTGCTTCATTTGCATATAATTTCTGGAGGATCTCCGGGCTTGTGACAAGAACACTCGGTTGCAGTCAAGATTGGGGGTAATTGGCACATGGCACCTTGGTGGGGCAGAGGGAGCTGGAGTACACACATACTGAGCAGTGCCAATGGGGTCACTATGGCTTGAAATGCTGTTGACTCTGGTGGGGCCCAGCCCAGTGAACAATATAGTAATCGCAAGCCTTTCACTTTGGGCTAACGTTATTCATAGTTTGTTCTATATACAAATGGGTATTAAAGTGCTGCTTAAAAATATGTTTATGGAATATCTATGCCTAAACTTGCACCCGTTTCAAGATATGTAAACGCACAGTTCTGGATGAACTAAGCCTGTTGGGTTACCTGTACTATAGGTATATTTATTCTTAGGTCACTTTTTTTTTCAAATTTTGCCCCTAGCTTCCGTGTTCTCAGGGAGTGGAGAATGGGCTGCAGGAAGAAGTTGTGGGGGGTAGAGGGGAAGGGGACACCTGATCCTTCACCCCCCCTCTGATTTTTTCCCAGCTGTAGCAGTGGGCAAATTCAAAGCAAACCTCCAATAATTAGATCATGTATCTGGTATATCTAATATAGGAATCATTATCTATTATGTCCCATCACATAAGAAAGCGTAGGCTCCTCATGGCAGACTCAACTGCCTGTACACAAATGCCAGGAGCTTGGGTAACAAGAGGAGCTGGCCCTTCTGACCTGATAATGATTATGACCTCATAGGGATAATGCAGTCTTGGTGGGATAACTCCTACAATGGGTTACGTATAGAAAACTATACTCTCTCTCTCTCCTGTAGAGGGTGTTGGGAAGAGGGTTCAGGTTATAGCTCTTTGCCAAGGAGCAGTACACTTCCCTTCAAACTGAATTCATTAAACAGGAAGGGAATCTTGAGACTCACTGGGTTAAAATATGCGGGGGAAACATGGGGAAGGAGATATAGGAGTCTGTTAGAGACCTAACCAAGAACTGGATCTCAAATTCAGGAGGGAACTGGCTGAGGTCACACGTTCCCGATATTTGTATGCTAATTATGGGAGACTTCAACCTCCCTGACATCTTGTGGGATGAGCACATGGCCAGGTTTGACTGGTTGTGTAACTTCCTCACCCGCATTGACCATCTGGGCTAACTATAGACCCATTAGCTTGACTTCTATCCCGGGGAAGATCTTAGAAAAGTTTTATTAAAGAGGACATCCTTAATGGACTGGCTGACGCCAACATCTTAAGGGATAGCCAGCACAGGTTTCTTGAGATTTGGTCAAGCAAGACCTACCCGCATTTCCTTCTACGACCAGGTGACCTATCACCTGGACAAGGGAGAAGAGAGTGATGTTGTATATCTTGACTTCAAAAAAGCCTTTGTTCTGGTGTCCCATGATCACCTCTTGGAGAAACTGGCCAGTTGTTGCCTTGGGTCCTCCACGATCCACTGGCTGGAAAATTGGCCCTGGGGTCGGACCCAGAGGGTAGTAGTTGATGGAAGTCGCTCATCATGGTGTCCTGTGACCAGTGGGTCCCCCAAGGCTCTGTCCTTGGACCCATACTGTTCAACACCTTCATTAATGATGTGAACACTGGAGTCAGAAGCGGACTGGCCAAGTTTGCTGATGACACCAAACTTTGGGGCAAAGCACCCACACCAGAAGACAGGCAGGTGATCCAGGCTGACCTGGACAGGCTCAGCAAGCAGGCAGATGAGAATCTGATGCTGTTCAATGCTGATAAATGCAAGGTTCTCCACCTTGGGAAGAAAAACCCTCAGCCTCCTTTATAGGTTTGGCAGTGCTGTTGTCTAGCACTATGGAAGAAAGATTTGGTGGTCATCATTGACCACAAGATGAACACGAGCCTGCAGTGCAATGCTGTGGCTAGTAAAGCTGGCAAAACGCTGGCTTGCATCCATAGATGCTTCTCAAGCAAATCCCGGGACATCATTCTCCCCTTGTACTTGGCCTTGGTGAGGCCGCAGCTGGAGTACTGGGTCCGGTTTTGGGCTCCACAACTCCACGTCCTCTTTGAAAAGCTTGAGAGAGTGCAGAGAAGAGCCACGCGTGTGATCAGAGGTCAGGGAAGCAGACCCTACGATGACAGGCTGAGAGCCCTGGGGCTCTTTAGCCTGGAAAAGCATAGGTTCAGGGGTGATCTGATGTCCACCTATAAGTTTATCAGGGGTGACCACCAGTATCTGGGGGAATGTTTGTTCACCAGAGCGCCCCAAGGGATGACAACTAGGTTGAATGATCATAAACTACTACAAGACATGTCCAGCCTGGAACAAAGGAAGAATTTCTTTACTGTCTGAGCCCCCAAGGTCTGGAACAGCCTACCACCAGAGGTGGTTCAAGCACCTGCATTGAACACCTTCAAGAGCAAACTGGATGCTTATCTTGCTGGGATCCTATGACCCCATCTGACTTCCTGCTCTTTGGGCAGGGGGCTGGACTGGATGATCTTCCGAGGTCCCTCCCAGCCCTGATATCTATGAAATCTGTACCTAATGCAAGAAGTCTGTGAGTCAACTAGGGGAGAGGCACTGCTGGATCTGGATCTGGTTCTGTTAGCTGCAAAGGACCAACTCACAGGATTCTAATAAACTCTAGTTTATTATTTGAATTTACCAATAAGATCATAAATGAAAACTTCGAGTTATGGGTGGTACTGGTTAGCTTAGTGTGCACACTCTCTCTCACTCACTCCATTTGGACCCATGTAGTATAGCGTACACTAGCTGTTGTAGCGATCATGAGAGCACTGGTTTGTATGTCTACCTATCCAAGGCCCTGAAGTCTGCTGTTGATGGTCAGCTTCCTTCAAGATGATGTCTTCTCCAGATGGGGGTCTCCTGCTCGTCCTTCTGTCTCGGTAGGTCAAGTGCTAGATGAGAGGGTGCCACTGAGGGTCACACCTCGCTGCCTTTTATCCCTTTCTGGCAGACTTGTATGATTCCCCTAGCATCATCTTGGCTATTCAATCTGAAGGTTACTGTCCCACATGTGTCTTGATAGCTGTTAGTTGCAGGGGTCTTGCCTGCTGGTACTCGAAGTTTCGGGAGTCCATCCTTGACTTATTGACTTAATAGCTGTGTTGTCATAGGCTACAGGAATAGTCGATAGGGTGAGTGCTCGGTTCCAGGAGTCAGTTCTTTAGCTTGGTTGGCTTAAAATGGAGTTCCTTTGGCTAGGCCAGGTGTTGGCAACCCATGGCACGCATGCTGAACATGGCACACAAGGCCATTTTCCTCAGCATGCGTTGTGGATAAGGAGGCAGCAACTGTCCAGCTTGCAGTGGGGATAAAGATCCCTACCCTCAGCTCAGAAGTGGACGTGCTGCAAGGGTGAGTGAAGTCACCCAGAGCATTGGGGAGATGCTTGCTCTGGATGGCCAGCCTTCTTCATTGTGGGTCCAGGGTTCAGGCAGCTCATAGTGCTTCTGGCCCCATCTTGCAAAGTGCCCACATGCACCACCTTTAGCAGAACGGTGGTGCCCTCCCTGCATGAGGCATGCAGTGGGAGGAGCTGTGGAAGGCAGGGCCACAAGTAGCCTTGCACTTCACCTCAAACATCTGGAGCATCCGGGGTGGTGATCACGCCTATCTCACCCTCACAGGGCACTGGTGCGATCAATCAGGTTGTCGGTGGGCTCTCCTCCAAGTTGAGGTGCTGGATGAGTCCCACATGGCAAGGGAGATCATGGGGGCTATGAACTGCATGGTGCAGGGGTGGCTCATTGGGCAGGGCTAGCTCACCGGTGGGTTTGTGGTCACTGACAGTGGGGCCAATATGGTCAAGGTGGTCCATGATGCCAAGTTTGTTGGCATCTGCTGTGTGGCGCACAAGTTCCATCTCCTAGTTAAGGACACCTGTGGAAGAGGAGGGGGACAGGGCTGCCGGTGACAGTGCTGTCATTACCATGACTAGCCAGCTCATTTTGAAATGCAGGAAGGTGGCAGGCTACTTCCACTGGAGCACCAAGGGAGACAAATTGCTGAGGGAGAAACAGGCAGAGCTGAGTATCCTGCAGCACAAAATCATGCTGGATGTGGAGACTTAGTGGAACTCCACATGCTTGATGCCCAAAAGGCGGGTCAAGCAATAGAAGGTTATCCATGTGATGACTGGCTCAGGGAGATTGAGATCAGTGGCCCCCTTAACAAAGTGGACTGGGATACCATCTCCTAGATCTTGGTGGTCCACAAGGCATTTCACAAGGCCGTCAAGAGCCTCCTTAGCCAGGTGATCCCCATAGTGAAGAAGCTTCAGAATCAAATGGAGAAGTTCCAGGGGATCAATGTTTCTGGCTGGGGCAAGTCGCTTTCACCAGAGGTGGGGGCACTGGTGGATCAGCTGAAGGAGAGCACCAAAAATGGCTGGATCTGTTGTGGTCCACTATAGTCAACATGCTGGCGGGCATGTGCAACCTGAGGTTGAAGGGGAGTATGCATCAGCAAAATTCTTGATTTGCTTGATGGAGGTGCTGGTGAACAGGGTTAGGGAGATGGAAGGGCAGAGGTGGGGTGATGTGGAAGAGGGGGATCCACTGTTCTGTGCCAGTACTTCAAGCACCAGCCAATCTCCTCTACCACAGCCACTGCCAATGTGGGCCAAGGGCATGGCTTCAATTTTGGGGTCCACAGGCACCAGACACCACCATCAGGCATGAGGCATGGAAGCCTTGGTGGCTAACTATCTCGCTGAAGACATGGATCCCCTGCAATGCAACCCCTTGATCTATTGGGCAGCCTACAGTCAGATGTTCCCGGGCAACTATGGCCAGATCCTACCATATCAGTCCTGTCCACTAACCAGCGTTCCAAGTGAGAGGGTGTTCAGCATTGCTGGTGATGTTGTGACACCTTGTCTCGCCTCCTTGGATCCTGGTTTAGTGGAGCAGCTGGTGTTCCTGAAGGTGAACCTCCTGCTGCTGGGGTTCTGCATCTCCACCTGCAGATGGAGTGAGTGCTGTCTTCCTCACTCTGTACCTATTGGCTTTTTAAATTTTTTTATTTTTTATTTTATTTTTTTTATTTTTTTGACAGCCATTTAATGCCCCTCTCAGAGCTGGAGGCTGCAGTTTAATTTTTCACCAGCCAGCAAGGGAAGAATATCTCCCTGCTGATCTCCCATGCTAAGATGAACTTGGAGGTATGGACTGGGGTTCTGGGAAAGGAGGAGGCCCCAGGTCCTGGTCATGACTTAAAACTGCACCCTGCCAGGGTAGGGAGGCCTGGTGGGACTGCCTGTGACATGGCAGTCCCAGGAAATGCCACGACCATGAACCTCTCTCATGAAAGTTGGGTGGGGGGGTGCCTGAAAATTTCCAGACACTGCACACTTGCACAATCCTGGCTAGGGAAAGTCCAGACCTGTAAGATCTTTGAGAAGCCTGAGGTTTACTGGTTGCAGTGAAGTTGTGAGGCTCCAGGTGAGCTTAGCTGCTTGGGATGACATCTATAAAGCATGGATCACAGTATAGGGAAGGTATGGAGCTGCAGAATGGATATCACCCTTAGAGATCAGGGGGCTAAATGCCCTGGGTCTCTTGTCTGGGTAACATCTGAATCAGTTTTCCATCAAGGTGTGGCAGGAAAGAGGGGTGGGTGGTTGGCTCAGAAACAGGCTGGCGGGCCAAGATCTAACCAGCCCTGAGAAGGCCCCCTGTTACCACCCCTGCTGCATTCATTCCACTCTGCCTTAACACACAAGGGAGACAACATTCTTTTGGTCAATCTGATTTCATTCAGTTGGTCTACTGAAAGCTTAGTTGGAGAAATATATCTTGGCAAGTTTTTGAGTTTAAAAACCCTTTGTCAGGCTGAGGAAGCATCTGCAGTTGCTGTGTTTGCTCTTCCTGGATGGAATGAATAGTAAAGAAGACAGAGGGCTGATATGCAAGAAAGCGAGTCAGTGAAAATGTAAATGGAAGCGTCAGGGATGAGAGAGATGCTGTGTGGGATTGGGGAGACCAGGTAGCAGCCAGGTAAAAGTGGAATGGTACCTGTGGAGTCAGATGTCAGGCAGGTTAAAGTGCCATAAATCCAATGTCTATATCGAGTCCATGAGCTTTTGTATCAAGGAGGTTGATGAAGTGAATTTCATAGGCTCATCTGGGAAAAGTGTTTTGTAAATTCCCTTTGAAGATCAGGACTGAGTGGTTGGAAAGAGTGGTTTTCTCGTGAGAAATATGCTCCCACTGGTAATTGGGTATTTTTGTCTTTACTAGATGTCTGGTATGTGTTCATTCTAGTGTGCAGTTGTTGTTTGGGGTCTCCTAGGTATTTTCCATCGGGGCATTTGGTGCACTGGATGAGATCTGTAACGGTTCTGGAGGTGCAGCTTTAAGATCCAGGAATGGTGATGGTCCTGTTGTGGGATGTAGTAATCGTGGGGGCACTGGAGATATGTTGGGAGATTTTGCATTTCTTATCATGGCATGGTCTGGTTCCATTTGGTGTGTTTTGAGCTGTAGGAAAGTTTGCTTCTGGTGATGAGGTTAGTGAGGTTTGATGCTTGTTTGAATTTACAAAACACTTTTCACAGAAGAGCCTCCAAACTTCACTTCATAAACCTACTGCATATAAAAACTCATGGACTCAATACAGACATTGGATTTATGACGTGTTATAACCTGCCTGACATCTGACTCCCCATGTACCTCTCCACTTCTACCTGCTACATCCCCTTCCCCCTTAGCCTGTCTCTCACTGCCTGACTTCCATTTACATTTTCCCTGGCTTTTTTGCATGCATACCAGCATCTGGCTTCTTTGGTATGCATTCCATCCAGGAAGAGCACGCACATCAACTGCAAATGCTTCCTCAGCCCGAGGAAGGTTTTTTAACCCTGAAAGCTTGCCAAGATATATTTCTCCAACTATTCAGTTGGTCTAATAAAAGATATCATATCTATTTAAAGAACCTTGCCTGCCTGCTCCTTAGACCAACACTGCTACAACCAGAAACCCAGTTAACACACCCAGTTAACATGACACAAGTTTTGATTTCAACAGTTTGAGGTGCACTTTCAGAGAAGCCCCTGATCCGATCTTCTTGAAACTTGGTAGGCTTCCTGACTTCAGAAGGGGCTACCATCCCTGCAGTTTTTAATCCAATTCTGCAAAAAAAAAAAAAAAAAGTTACAGATATTTTAGTGATTTTTTTTTTTCCCCCCCTCCCCTCCCCAAAATTACATTAGCCCAATCACTGCCAAATTTGTTTGAATCCAGTTAAAAAAAAAATTGATTCAGGACAGTGATCCAAATCACCAAATTGAATTACAGTCCCCTGAATCAGCTGAATCGAAATGCGAATTGAATACTGGCCTTTTCACACAGGCTTAGTATCTAGTATAAGAGGGGTGATTGTGCCCGAAAGCCTGCAAACAACTTTTTTCCAACTGGTTGGTTGTCCTCATCTACCCAAAGAACCCTGCAAGACTACTATAACAAATTTGTATATTTTCCGTATATAGAATCTAATTATTGGGGAGTCATCTTTATATTCAAGTGAATACAGTATTTCACTGCCTGGACAGTTGTTTTTTGTTTGTTCTTTTTTTTTCTAGGTGGACCTGTTGATCAGAAGGGTGCAGTAGCTGTTAGACTCATACAGTTATGTATATCCAAGCTGGGTACAATTTAAATGTAGCAAAACACCTCCAACCCTGAATGAAGCAGTGCTAGAGTTGAAGTTAGAGTAGTTTTGCTAGGTTTGTATTGTTCCTGGCTTGTGTGCATGTAACTGAAAACGTAACCAGCTGTGGCATGGTTCAAAGCCAGAGTCCATTTTTTCCCTTTGAAGTGGCTCCAAATGTCCAGGTCATTTGAGTGGTTATTGTGCAGAAGGGGCTTGTTGGGTGCATAAGAAGGTCCAAGCAACAAGTTGTGTTGGGAACTAATGCTCTTGAAAAGGAAGTTTTATACAATTCCATCAATATTGCTGCTTTAATATCATTCCAGCCCTGCACATTTTAGAACACAACTTTTGAACCTTCAAAGTACTTCTTGCAGCAGCAGTATCTAGATCAAACCCCTGCAAGTGGTGTTGTCATGCATCCTTTTAGAGCAGACCTCTCAAAAATTGTGACTTCCAATCAAGTGGATTTTATCTTTAAAGCTGCGAGTTTCCTTCCCCTGGAAAACATCAGCATTGTACAGCATTTCTTTTGTAGCTGTATTTTGTAGTTGAATATCAACCTATCTTCCTTAGAAGCACACTTCAAGAAACAGTAGCCTTGTCTCCGTGTAGTCTAGTCTCCTTCATCAGTAATAACCAACATGTGGCATGGGCAGCCTGTATACATGCAGCATATGATGGGTTGACAAAGGGACAGGCAGATAAAGCAGAGCAGCAGATCAGGCAGGGGAAGAGGACCATAACAGCACTCTGGGAGTGTAGGGGGGCTAATTAGTGACCTGCCTTGGCACTCACTGTGCTACATGAACATCAGTGTAAACATTTGCCAGATTAGCAGTGAAAACTGTTTTCTCTGTTGTTTCTTTCCCATCTATCTTGCTTCACCATATGCGTTACAATACCACTATTAAAATGCCGCAGCCAGCTGACAGCCTTATGCATGCTCGCTTCTGAGTAATGGTGTGGCATAGAAATTAAACAAAATAGTTCAAAATCATAATTGAAATAAACATTAAGGTATGTCTGAATTACTGTTGTATTAAGAGATGGCATGGTATACACTAGAAGGGGATAAAAAAATTGATCGGTTGCATTAATTTCTATATATTTTTATTTAAATCTTTTGATAATTGGAATTTACTGCAACTTATAGGTAAATGGTGTTAGATCAGTTCTTCATAAACTCTAAAGCAATAGCGATATTAAATTTATGTGTTGCTTACATTTAAGATTCCTGTGAATGCAAGAAGAGTTGCATTGTTTTGAATTTTGGGAGAAAAATCCAAGGTATTTGAAATGATTAGAAAATCTGTGCCAAGGCTAAGGACAACACTGCAAGTCCTTGAGACCATACAGATACTGTTTTGTCTCCATTTATATTGCTATTATTACCATGACAAAATTAACTATTCTGAAGAGATGTGTTCTTTAATACAGTCTTTTAAAGCTTATTTTGATCTGAAAGGGTTCTTTGAGCATGTTATGTTTTTGAGAGAGTAACTAATGGTTTATCTGACCGAATGTGTTTTACACAACTGCAGTGCAATTAATAACCAAATAAAAATCTAGTCCATGTTGCAGTGCGCCAGCACCCGGGACACCAATGCAGCTGCTCTGTTCCAGCCAAGCGGGGCCTGTTGGTAAGGGAATGGGGGTGTATCCGGGTTCATCGCTACTCGCAGGAGGGGACCCAGGTATCTGGAGGTCCCGACCCTGTGGGCAAGAGGGAACCCAGGCTTCCAGGGGTTCCAACCAGAATGTCCAAGTGGCCAAAAAAAGCCAATAATGTAAATTTCCCTTTTATCGGTGCCGATCCAATAGGTTTGTGCACCTCAAATAAAGAAGCCTGGAGGCATTGACTAAAAACAAAACTATTGAAGGGCTGTTCAGAATGGGTGGTGTTCAGTTGGTGAGCAGTGATTTGAGGCAGATATCCGGTGAGGAAAACGGGTATGCGTAATAGTATCATTATCCACATGCACAAGAGGACCAAATTAAGATTGCAGCAAGCTTTACTTTGACAGTTCCTAAACTTTTAATATTTTATTGCTTTGCTGCCTTACGGTTGTGTTACATTAGCATTTGGTGTCATTGATAATAGTGCACTCATGTATGTGTAAACATAACTCTAAATCCCCCTGTTAGTAGCTTTTTATCTCTTATAATTTGGAGGAAAAATTAGATGAACTGCTTGCCTTTGTACAAGTAACATTGGAGTCCTGCTCTGGCTCTGCCTAGCACTAAAATCCCCTGCTGTGAAAATGCTTATTTATGCCCTCCTTCCAAACTGTAGGGTAGCACGTTACTGCAGTTTGGCATTTACAGGGAAACTTGCTTCGGCATTTATAGTGTGACAGACTCTTAACTATGAGCTTAATTGATTGCATAGGTCATGGTAAATCCAGACTATTAAAGATGATTTGCAATAGAGAAGAGAGACTGCTTTTGTGGTTGCTTTGACTATGTAAATGAAGTTTGTGTGTAGGTTTTTTGGGTTTTTTTGTTGTTGGTTTGTCTTTTGGGTTTTTTTAAAAAAACTATGCCTTTAAGTGGTATCTGGAGATCTGTTTTTTGTCAAAAAAGCAAAATGCAATTACCAACTCTTTGCCAGGTCACGTTTAAATGTTGACTAGGAACTTATCTGATCCTTTCGGCACTTTTGTTGGGCTTCCATACATCTTTTCCTAGCCTGAAAGGTGAGGTGCCTTCCCCCTCCAATATTCACTCAGTAAAACTCTAGTAAACAAATGTATTGTTAGTGTAATCTGTCAAACAGCCATTCTTTCCCCCGCCCCCCTCACTTTTGTCATTAAACCATCTTAAGACTTCTGAGTCTGGATGTAGGCAATGTAAGTTCACAAAGAGGTCAGCAGTTTAACGAGGTCATGGTCCATCAGTGAAGTAACTGTAGCTCTTGTGTACATTCAGTTTGGTTCACTCGCTCAGGCTTAAAATATCCTCTGCCTTTGAGAGACTGGGGCAAAGGATATCATCACATGACTCTGAATTTCTGTTCAAAGTGAAATGCTAAGAGGTCTTTGGATCACAAATAGTAACAAAGCAAGTGTTAGTGCATTAGTATTATGCACTGGAATAAGATAACATCTAACATTACAGTTTGGTGTAGATTAGAGACACAAGTTGTTTGTAGTATTTTTAAAGGACTTTCCCTTACAGATGCATTTAGGTTTTTGCTCCAAAATATCATGCAAATTATATTAAATTAACCACATGAAAAAACAAAACTCATTTTTTCACTAGATTTAGTGAGTACTACTACACATGTGCTTTACTGTGGAGTTGACTAATTAGCCCTGCAGTAAAGCGTTGCTGTCTGCATGTGCATTAGTATTACGGCACAGTAAACTAACATCGCTGTGGAATAGTCTCAGAGACATACTATCCTACAGCAGAGTTAATTAATCGCATGGCGGTGTTTGCAAACTTAACAGTGCTGATGCTGTGCATCGCCCTTGAAAAGATCTCTCAGCACCCCTGACCCACTGGTCTAAAGAAATAAGTAAAGATGTAGAATTTAAGCATAAAAGTTAGGATAGAGAAAACCCTATAGAAAATAATGTGTGGTATGTTTTAGAGTCTAACTTTAAGTGCACGAGAGTTTTTGTTTTTGTTTTGTTTTTTTATTTGTGTAGGAATTTGGTGCAGCAGTGGGTTATATATCCTTTAGGAGTAAATGTTTGAAATTTAAACTACTATACCATATAGCTAAATTTATAAATAATTTAACTTTGTCCTTACTTGTGTTGCAGAAGGTATAAAGGGGAAAAAAAAACCCAGCTGCTTTGTGTGACTTCTGCTTTTGAGGCAGAAGGAAGAGCATTAAATGTACAGTACAAATCTTCTGTTTAAAAATAGTCCTGATAGTTTTATATTGGCTTATCCAATTCCTTGCAAATTTCATATTCCACTTAACTGCATGTTAAAACTGTGATAGAAGATGAGCCTTAAGGGAAAGGCCTAGTTTTGTCTTTTTGGGACTCACTCATTTAGTTAAGATTTGTCATTTTGCAGGCAGTATTGAAACTGTTTTTCAAGTGTGATCATTGGCACTGGACTGGGAGGTTGGTTTGAAGAGGAGAAAGCCAGATTCCTGCTTTAATGAGGTTTTCTTTTTTTTTGTGAGGAACTTCATAGGCTCCCTGAAAAGGGTTTCTCTGCACTTAGTCTCACTGGAAGGGAGAACTGTGGGTGTAGATGGGTAAAATGGGTGCAGCTGCTTAGGCCATTGATATAATGTGGCAGGTGCCACTATGATTTCCATGCAGAGCAGAAGCAAAACAAATCACATGTTCTTACAGTATTTTGTTACTGCTTTATGGTGCTCTTATCTTTGTGTTGGGCAGCTTTTAGTTGAACAATAAAAAAGCAGCTAATATATAGCTATATTAGCTATGTTACAGCTAAGAAGTATTAATGTTGACTAAGGAAGTGGTTCTTACATAGTTTAAATTTTAAAACAATTTTAAGAGTTTCTTTCTTCCTTTCTCAGGTTCGATGGATGATGTACTGGATTGTGTTTGCTCTTTATAGCGTTTTTGAAACAATAGCAGACCTAATGGTTTCATGGTAAGATTTTGCTTAGTCTAAAACTTGGGCTATAATCATATTTATTTATGATATGTTACCTACTCTGTGAAATGATACAGTTCATGTAGCAGAAAGCTAGCATCCTATAAAAGAAACAAAACAAAATAAAAATGCAGAAAACCACTGATAGCTTTATCTGTATTGCTTTTGATAGTTTTATCAAATACAAACCAAAGGATAAATTGTGTATAAATTTTAATTTATGGAGTTGACTACAAATAGCCAATACTTTAAAAAAAAAAAAAAAAAAAAAAAAAAAAAAATCTGAGCGTTTTAGGAACTCAAGCCAAAATGTGGTACCAGTTACTTTGGCAAGGCCTTGTACTTTGTTGGATTTAGCACCTACCTTCTTGTCCCACTGCTTGAACTCCCAGCTGCTTTTATTTATTCATTTATTTTTAACTCTGTGTGCAGGTTTCCATTGTATTATGAATTGAAGATTGCTTTTGTTGTATGGCTGCTTTCTCCATATACTAGAGGGGCAAGTTTAATCTATAGAAAATTTCTCCATCCTCTTCTTTCTTCCAAAGAGCGGGTATGAAAATTTATAAATATTATACACCTTCCAGAATTAAATCTTCTGTTTAAAATGTTTCTGACTGATACTCTTAATAGAAACATTTTCTTACAAATCTTAATAACTTTGACTTACCTGGATTGTGTGTAATAAATCTGTCTGTGGCTTCTGTGATTTTGGTTTTAGGAGATTGATGAATACATTGTGCAAGCCAAAGAACGAGGCTACGAGACCATGGTGAATTTTGGGAGGCAAGGTTTAAATTTGGCAGCTACTGCTGCAGTTACTGCTGCAGTAAAGGTAATTTTTTATACTTGCAGTTCAATGAAAATATTGTAGACAGAACAGTAGTAGTATTGGGTACTAACCCCTTGTTTAAGTGAAAGGATTTCTTAAAGTGATTGCTTTTGTACTGTGTATATTATACAATGAGTAATATGTAATTTAGATAGTGGAGAACAGTTTAGCATGGTAATTCACAAGATGCACTACAATTGTTTGTGGAAACTATTAATGTAAGATGACCATTCTTTTTTTCTCTGTCTTTGCGCTTTCGTGGTGGTAATCTCACTGTTTATAGGATCTTTGGCTTCTTTCTGCTGTTTTTCTTCAATCAAGTTGAGGTAACTTCATTTACAAAATAAGGCATGAAATATTACTACCGCAGATAAAAGTTGAATCTTAACACAATTAATTCCTAGGTGTTTTCAGTTGTGGGGGATCTAGTTATTAATGTACTATGTGAGAGCTTGCATCAGCTGTTTTGCATATTTTAATTTTGAGTGGTGTATTTAATATTAAACACTATAGCATAATAATTGGCAATAGCAGTTTAGACATAGACAAGCTATGTGCTTGTCTGCTGTAATTTAACTGACATTTGACAGGCACTTCTCCAAAATATTTGATCAAAAAGGCTGGCAATCTAGCCAGTCAGGAAAACTTAAGGTTTCTAACTGATGAAGCAAATATGGAAAAAGCTTGTATACTTCAAAGATGTTTTGGTTTGCCATAGAGATGGAAGAAGTAGACCTAACCATTTTAGTACTTTTTTTTTTGCTAAAGTAAAAACAGAGAAGTAGCATTTAAGAATTTGTCCTTTGTAATTGGCCAACAGCTTTGCTGACATCCTGATATCGGGCCTAGTTGCATTCCAAGAACAAGCAAAACTAATATGTTTATATAATAATGGAGCTGAAACGGTTCACAAACTAAGTAACCTGAAAAATAATATATTGAAACAAGATGCCAAAATGATATCACAGCTCATCTGTAAGGTACTGTTGCTCAGAAGCAAACTTGAGTATTGGGAAGCTGGATGTGGTGACTGCAAAGCTAGGCTTCTGTTAAAGGGTATCTCAGCATTAAGTAATTTTAAAGAACTGTCTGTCTTAATGCCTTAGATGGAGGTGCTTTAGGGTCTCTCTTAACAATCTGCCCTGTCTGACTTGGTGCCCTTTTTTGATAATGCAAGCAGTGTCACTTTTTTCTGATTTTTATACACTTGGCACATGCTGCTCTATATGGAATGTACAAGGAATGTGTGAGAGTTTGTTAGAATAACTTATTAAATGTTTGTATTGGCCTGGTATGTAAAGGTTTATATAAACATTTGTAGTCACACCAGTCTAAATGTTGGGATATCTTTAACCTACATCAAAGCATGGGCAATTGGTTCAGTGGTCTTTGACATGATACCATTTAATCAGATGACTAACAGAGTGTAATCTGTTGCTGTCCTAACATTCAAACACCTTTTGTGTCACAGCATAATACCAAGTAAAATGGATTTATTGTTTATCTTCCAGTTCAAGTTAATGAAAGAGGTGCCAGCCTTTTTAAATCCCTTAATTTTTAAAAATTATTTTTTCAATTAAATTTTGTTCAAAAAATCTTATTTCAATGGTAATATGCATCATCAAGAGTGGGATTGTGCAAAAAAAATAAGTACTCAAGTGTAGGACTTGAACTTGCTTTTCAACAAGCATGATTTTTCCCCCTTAAATATTGCAGTTGCTTTTTGGCAGAAAATTCCATTTTTCATTTGGTGCAGTATGTTTGGAAAGGTAAGGTGATTTGCCTTCAGCAATATAGTGTACAAACAGAAGTGGTAACTTTCTCTTGATCTCACTACAGAAAGCAGTTTATAGCTGTGACCAAACACAAGTGCATGGCTGCAAACAGTTTAAAAAAATGGTCAGTCTGGTGAAAATCTGTCCCCACGTTCCATGAGAGATCAGATAAAGACATTTCAAAATGTAGTGTCTTGTAACTTGTCTCTGCCGAGTTCCCAGCCTGTCGCTGTTTTCAAAATGGGAGGGAGGAGAGAGAGCCAAGGGAGTTCAGTGTGAGGGTTTTTCAGCTACCCCCTCTTCCCTGAGAGTGGGGTGGGTGTATTGGAACCCTCGCAAGGTGGGTTCCTATACCAAGGTGAGGGATCCAATTTGCCCACCGCACTGTTCAGCAGCAGCTAGGGAACCCCATGAGCAAGCTCCCTCCCCTTCCTTTCCCTCCTCCCATTCTGAAAACAGCGAGTACTGGTAGAGAGCCCTGGCTCTTGGTATGGGAACCTTGCTGCAGGTTCCCAACTGCAGCGAGATTCTCCTCTATCCTGGAACCAGCAGTAAACTTCTGTTTGGTCTGGGGTGGTGTTGGAATTCAGAACACTGTAGAAATCATTCCAAGTTATAGCTGGGAGCTGCACTTCTGTGTGCATTTCGTTGCTTTGTCTTGTATCACCAGTGGCTTGGCCACCATTGACTGCATCATATAAATCAGACTTGTCCAATGTATGGGCCACCATGCGGCCCTCCAAGCTGTTTTCTGAGGCCCAAGGTGCTGCGTCAGGAGACTAATGTAAACACTACTTTTGTTTTGGGGGGTGTGATGTGATACCGCTTCCTGTGAGGTCTTTGAATATGGCTTGCTGGCCCACTGGGTGATAAAGTTCATGATCCGGCCCCATGTTCAAAAAGGTTGGACATCCCTGATATAAATTCTAATTGCTGCTAAAGAAAATTTGTAAGATTTGTAATCTGCAGGTATATTCAGATGTACCCATTTTGCTCTTCCTTAAGGAACCTTTTGCCTGAATGTCTTGGTTGGTTTGGGATCTCAGTGCTGTTCAGCTGTGATTGACAAGAATCGTCATTCTGTTTGTAATTTGTTTATGTAGACCACCTCTTCCCTCTATTGCATTCCTGTAGCATTTGCAAGCTGCCAGATTTTGTTTTCATGTTTAGGAAGGCTTGCATATCCCTGTCTCCCTGCTGCTTCCCGACATCTGGTCTCTGCTCCTGGACTGGAGCTCAGAGGCGTTAGGTTTCCCTCATCAGGTTTCTTCTTCCTGAGCTCCAGCCCTTCTTTCTTTTTCCTGGCCTGTCTCTCTGGTTCTTCTTCTTGCTCCATTTCTGCTTCGGTTGTCCCCACCCCCACCTCCAAGCTGTTTGCTATAACTGCCTTTCTTTCCATTCCAGCTCCTATCTCCTCCTGTGCTGCCTCATTTGCAGATGTTTCTCCCTCCTGAAGGGTTTCTTCCACTGTTTCTACCTTGGTGTCCAACCCCTCCTTTCCTTTGCTGGGTTTTGCTGTTCCTCAGGAGGTCTGACTACACTTGCAAAGACTTTGGGGCACCTACAATACAAATGTCCCTCTTTATAAATAATGCATTTTAGGGACTCTATGCTCCTCTATGCTGTATGCTCCATCTCTTTATATCTGTGGCACACCATGAGGAGACAGTGCATGGACAGGTGTCTGACTTATCTGCAATTGCTGCACCATTTTGGTTGCCTGTGGGTGCGTTATAAAAACCCTGGTGTACTTAGTCTGGATCACTGGAAGGAGCAGCCACTTGGACTCTACTTGTCTGCTTGTAAAACTACTTGTGCCTTTTGAGATCCTGCCCAGATACTCTATCTGTCCCTTACTTTCTCTGCTAACATTACCCTTTGGACATATTTTTCCATCCACCTTTCTATGTCTTCTGCCTCTAGTAAATCTGTGTACATTCAAACTATAATTAGTCTTTCTCTTGACTCTTCCCTGCTATGAACTTTATCTGTCTTAATTCTTTCATCCCATATTCCTTTTCATATTTCTTCCAAAAGTTCTCATAACCTTCTCCATCCTGGTAAGTTGATTCCCAAGCCTTTTGATTTCAAGAAAGCAGTCAGGTTGGTGAGATGCTCCTCCAAAATCCCAAACAGTACCTTTTTCTTGGGAATCGTATCTGTTCATCATCAATCCTGTCCATCTCCTACTGCTAGTTAAAGTTGCCTTTATCAGCAGCCCCTTCTCTCTAGCTTCTCTTGGTGCCTGTTCTATATTGTCCCACTGCGCCACTCCCAGTGGGTTGGCCTGCTGTCATGCTCCCACCATCCTCTGCTTGCCATGACTTGGTCTTTTCAGTGGTGGGGTTCCTCCTTGGGGCTTCTTGCTGACCAGGTGCTGCCCTTTGCTGGTGTTTTTAGGGCTCTACCTCCCCTACACCCCAGCCATGCACCAGCCCTCAGGACCACTGGGTGATGGGTCGCTGGCCTGTCCCTTTTTGATGTTCTTGTCCACTCTTTTCTCTCCTTGCCTGTCCCTCGGTGACTTTTTTCACCCAGGATGACGACAAGGTGGGGGATTGTCGTAGTCTCTGCACCTGTTCTCCCTTTTGAGGTTTCTGCTGTGCTGCCTTGGTCCTCTCTCGATTTTTGGGGTTACTAGAGCCCCACCCCCCAAAGCTCTGTGCACCCACCAAAATTAAAAAAACAAAACCAAACCAAAAAACAAAGAATTGGAGTATGGGCTTCTGCCCACCCCACTCACAGGTCTGATATCTGGTTCACAAGATCTCTCAACGCTATCCATCCTTGGCCTGGCTGCCTTGACAAGTTGGGTGTGTAAGTCTTCTAATGTGGTTGAGACCTCTCCTTCAGGTCTCTGTCCAGCCTCCTTCCAAGCTGCCAACCCTGTGGAGTTGTAGCCTGGGGAGCAGCTTCACCCTCTGGCTTCAGCATTGCTGCCCCCATCTCCATTTTCCCACCTCTGGCTTTTAAATCTGCTGGGCAGCAGTTTTTGTTGATGTCATCCGCCAGCACCATTCCCAGCCAGCAATAAAAGCAGCTGATGAACTCTGCTGGCAGCCCTTTTTGATGCAGCTCTGCATCTCCTGGGGATGGTAAGTGTGCCCTCTTTTCAGGGCTTTCTGTTTCTTTCTTTGGGCAGGTCAGTCCTGCTTTGGGTCCTGCCACAGGAGACTGCTCCAGTGCCTATGTTTTTGTCCCCCTGGGACAGATGTATGCGAGCATTTTGGCTTTGGATTAATGTCATGCATAATTTGTACTATATACAGGTAGGTACAGAAGCACTGCTTAAAAGTGTGTTTATGAAGTACCTGTGCTAAAACTTGCATGAGTTTGAAAAATGGTAAACAGCATCAGTTCTGGATGAAATGAATCTACGGGTACCTGTAGTGATTTCCCTATCTTCAGGTTACTGCAGGTATGTTTATTTTTAGGTTAGTGCTTTCACGTTTTGCTGCTTATTTCCATGTGCTCAGGGAGAGCAGGGCGTGACAAAGGAAGAGGGGAAGGGGCTGTAGGGGAAAAGTTGGGGGGCACAGGGTAAGGGGGCTTCATGACCACCACTCTAGATTTATTTTTCCTGCTGTAGTAGTGGAAGGGGACAAATTCGAGGTAAACCTCTGAGTAGATTCTATACCTAGAAAAATAAAATTTATAAAATTTGTTGAGAGAAATTACTGGGGGTCATCTTTTATATTTAGGTTGTTTTGTAGTCAAATAACTATGGTATGTTTCTACCGTTAAGCTGTCTGTGTGAAGATACATATACATGTGTTCTCACAAGTGATATTGTTCATGGTAATTGTTTAAATACTGTTATTTCTATGCACTAGTTATTAATTTGTATTTCAAAAGCTGCTATTTAACTTATATTAGTTGACAAAATAGAACACTATCTTTACTAAGTTCTGTATGCAATATGCATTTAAAATACTTTTAATTGTGTGAATTTTATCAGAGGCAGAGATTAATTTGGATCAGTTTAGGCTGAATCCTTTTTGCCTAGACAAACCTAGAGAGAACCCACTGAAATAAGTGGGTTTGGGTTTGCTCTGAGGTTAAACTGATACAGCTAAGAACTAATTTGATTTCTTAATGCATATACATTGCAGTATGTAGAGCTTGAAGCTGGGGAATCTCATAAAAATGCTGAAAACGCAGTCATTCTCTACATGCACACTACATTTTAAGGAGGATTTACCATTCCTCCTCCAGAATCTGCTTTTTATGCATCTGCCTCTGTGGATGGGCTGGGCAGCCGAAAAAGCCCATGATGCAAGGGCGTTTATGCAGTGGAGAGGCCTTCATTGTGTGAAGGAAATGTGCTGCAGTGTGTGTGGCAGAGGGACGTAGGCATCCCTTGCCTGTTCAGAAGATGGGCAGTCCTGGCGCATGCTGTGATTGTGTATGCTTACATAAAACAAAACAATTTATCAGTAAAATGTAGCTATTCAAGAAAAATACAAAATGGAAACATCTCATAGATCATTTATCCTGTATTCTTCCCATAGTGGTCTATAGGTGCTAGTTGTGGCAGGAGGTCCCAGCTATTTTATCCTCAGACTGAAGGCTACATTCTTCCAGGACATAGGAATATGCAACATGGAGGGCCTCTTTTGGATAGGGCAGTATATAAACCTGATAAATTCATGGCTTATATACAGAATACTTAGCCTCTAAAATGATCCTCTCATCCCAGAACATCATAACATCTTGCAAATTATGTGCGTGTCAGTGTTCATGACTGCAGGCACAATGTATATTAGAGAATACTTTTGCAAGAATCATCCATGCTCAGTTTAATTTCTAGTGGGTGAAACTTGGTAAATAATGTCTTCTCAATTTTGCAATACAGAAGATGGCTGTTAATTTATCTAATTGAAACTCTATGCGGAATTTAGAAAGGCAGAACGTAACTGACCAATTTTAAAGTTGGATAGAATTCCCAGGCTTAAATGTGCTTGTGAAAATTGCTGTGGGATTTTAAATGACTTACTGTGATTATACTTTGTTAATGTGTGTGTTAGTCTTTTACTCTAGTACTGCATCTCCTTACCACCTTGCTCTGATATTGCCTCATTATTGACTCTGAATCACAAATGCTAATTCTCACAGGAATTGTTTGTTTGAAGGCTTCTCATCTAAGATGAGGCTCAATTATGTTCATCTCACAAATTTGACAAGTTGTAGTTGAAAGTTGTGGCTAGTCATAGTTTTTGTGCTCCTACTTCAGTAATGGCAGATGAGAGCTACGTTTTCCTTTTAAAAAAATCAGTTATGTAGCATGGGAGTGGAAGACACCTTTTATACTCAAGTTGCCAAATACTTTTTGATTAAAAAAATAAATCTTACAACTATTTTGAACGTCTTCTATTTTTTTTTTAAGACTTTGAAATTTCTCGAAGACAATAGTTTTGGGTCAAAGAGATGTCTTTCTTTTTTTCTGGCACTATGAAAAAAGCCATTCTCACTTGACCAGTTATAAGGTCTTGGAAATAATTGCTTCCCATTTGTGTCACACAGCATAGTCTTTTGATCAGTTGCCAAATCCCCTCTTCCATTAGTACTGTGTATGCAGTTCTCAGTGCCCCACCTATGTAGTGCTAAGGCAGCTTTAACCTCTGGACAATACACAGGAAAAAAAAAAAAAATTGCTGCTGCTTTCCTACATTGAAAATAGGCTTTGGCCCATGTGAAGATGCACTGTATTAAGAACCAAGGATATTTATACACATACTTTGTTCCAGTGATGTGCCAGAGATCTGCTGCTTCAGAGCAAATTTGATTAATCCAACCCCGCCCATTTGCCTTGGGTGCTAGAGTCTCAGGGATAGCTCAGTGAGCAGAAGGAAATTCCTCTTTCCTGCATTTGTTTTGCTTCAGGCTTGCAGGCAAAGGCAAAACCAGCTGTGGAGGAGCAGGATAATTTCCTTTAATTCCTTCAAGCTGCTTGAGACTAGCAGGGTTTGAGGCAAGGTTTAGAAGGAGAAGATTCCCCTCAGGTCCTGGAGCTGCCCCAGGCTGGGGGACCCTGAGCTGGGGTGGTGGGGGGGGGGAAGGCCCTGAGGCCAGGGGCCCCTGTGCTGGGTAGCAGGGGTAGGCACCTGGCTGGGAGGACTCTCTCTCTTGCTTCTGTGGCAGCCTTTGAAGCAATCAGCAGCTGGGAGGTGGGGAGGAGAGAAGGCTGCCAGTGTCTGAAAAGCCCTCCCTCCAAGTCCTATGCAGATGCTGGTGAGGGGGCCTGGTGGTCTGTTCCTCCCCCCCCCCCCCCCAGTTGCCTATCTCTTTGGGCTGACACCACAGGCAAAAGCAGGCTAAGGAGGCAGAGGGGCAAGGTAGTTCCTACTCCACTGGGGCAGGCATCATAGTCCAGGGCTGCAAAGCATGCTAGGATGCTGGAGGTCTATGAATTAACTTGTCCCAGATCCCTTTCTGGTTCAAGTTCCATAAACTGGTTTGACCTAAATCAGTTAAGTTTCATACTACATCCAACCAGGTTTATCTTGAAGTGGTTTTGGTCATTTTGAAAGTGGCTTGTGTGCGCTGAATTTCTATTCTGTTACACGTTTAAACCAGTTTTTCTGATCATTTAAACCAGTCTATGTGTAACTTCTGTCCCTAGCCTTAGATTACATGTATTGGATATTAGGACTTTGTGAAGCTTTGGTCCCTAATTCAGTTCGGCAGAGATTGGGCTGAATCTCTTAATCCAAATCAAATTCGGAGACCTTTTATTTCTCCAAATTGAATTGGAACCCTCCAAATTGATTCGGAGAGATTTGATGATTCGGACATAGACACAGCTTTAAATATTTTTTTTTTTTTTTTTTTTTTTTTTCTACAGACCTCAAGGTAGCAGGCGGCTCATGGATGTTGAGATGCTGGGGTGCATGGAGCATGCCATAGAAGCATGGGGGGATCCCCAGTGTGCTCAGCAGTAGACCCAGAAGTGGGCCAGAAGCACTTCCGGGCCTGCTGTGAAGCGTGGTGGGGGGTCTCCCCCACGCTTCTGTGGCTCAGCAACTGGTGCCTCCTGAGTCTGGGGGTGGCACCCATGGTCCCCCTGTGGCCAAATGCCGACCTGGGAGGGTGCAGGGTCCCTCCAATGTGCTCCCTGGTGGACCTGGAAGTGGACCTGAAATAATTCTGGCCTACTTCCGAGTTTGCCACCGAGCATGCTTCACCCGCCCCAGCATCGCAGTGTTCGCAAGCCATGCCTTGGGGTACGTAGAGAACTTTTAAAGCTGTGTCTATGGCTGAATCACTGATTCTCTGAAAATATGACCTGTTTTGCACACCCTATTGGATATGGATACATACGTTTGGAGGCATTTTTAAAAGGGCAGCAGCTGTTGCATTCTAACTTTATCATTCCTGGCTTGTTCACATGTAACAACTCTAGCTGAATCACTCCTAACGTCAATGCTGGATGAAGCAGTGTTAAATTTGGGGCAGTTTTGCCACACTTGCCTGGCTTGTCCCCATGTAATTAGAACCTACCAGTGTGTGCTTATTTTAAATGCCTCAAAATATACATATGTCCATACCCATTAAGAACAGGTTATCAGTCTTGGATGCAGGACTAACTCTGTTGAAGTCCTCCCTGTTCATATTGTTTTCCATTTTGATTCTGACTGTCTGCAAAGTTGGGTTACCTTTCTAGGTGTAACCTGCACTTTTGTTTTGTATGAATAATTGTTGATTAGTTCACACATAATAACCTTTTCCTACTCTCATCTAATAACATTAGTTATTTTAGTTGTGTGATTGAGGCCTGTATTAGAGGGCTTCAATTATGAAGATTAAAAAAAAAAAAAAATTGAATAGCTTCTCTACTCAGTGAATACTGTCCTGCTTTTGCATGAAATCAGTCATAGCTAAAAGCTAATATGAAGTGCACAAGAGGGCAGAATTAAAGTTGCACAGGAAAATGAGTGCTTGACTTGGTAACTGAAATTAGAATGCTAAGCAACATTATTTTAATTTAGCTTTATTTAATGCATATGTCATCTTAGTCTCTTTAATTTAACTATCTTTTAGTTGCTCATCTTTCTTTCATTTTGCAAAAGTGAACTTTAGCATTAACTGTTTATTTTCCGTATGTATTTTTTCAAGAGGGGCATTTTAATACCCTTTTAAAGTATCAAATGCATTTGTAAGGTAATATATGTTCATTAGGATCCCTTAGCTGTGCCAGAGTTCACTGCTACATTTTTTAAGTCCATAACTGGTATCTTAATGAGAACTCTGACTAGACTTTTATAACCTCTAGCCACTTGAGGCTGTGCTTTCAAACATCTTTCAGTGAGTTGTTTTGTATTGGTACCAATTTCTGACTGATTTGAGGTATTCATTAAGAATACACTCTTATTAACTTTTTCTACCACCGATACTGATTCATATTGATGTATAAGGAAAATATAAAATACTTTGTATTGCTTTTGTTGCTTGCAGCACTCATTTTCAAATATTTTTTTTTTATGCTGTGGAGAAACAAGTATAATCTGGACCTCCATGTAAAATGCTTTGTTACTTTAATTGAGGACTCTGAAAACTACATTTGAATACTTGAGAAGTGGAACTGGGTAATACATATGTATTCATGTATAGTTAGCATTCCTGATTTGGCACTAAAGGCATATCGGGAGGAGAGGAAAATCTAATTTTTTGCTCTTTATTCTAGGCAGATTAAAGAACTAAAACATTAGTAATTGT